>VWYN01018785.1:60601-89594 GCA_013400075.1 Hippolais icterina
AAAAAAAAAAAAAAGATAGAAAAGCTTTAGGGTGAGATTTGGGGCAGATTTGGGAAAAAAATACAGCTTTAAATTCTGGAAAAAAATCCCTTTAGCCGACTTTAAACAGGTCAGAGTTTCCAGCTGTAATGAGGTTGGAAGTTTAGTGTCCTCCCAGCTCTGGGCCCTGATTTTGGGAGCTCTTCCAGGGGATGGCAATGGGTGGGACACACGACTTCCTCAGGGACAGGTACAATGCTGACAATTCCATTCCTGAGTGTTGTGCTGCACCTCGTCTTTGCTTCTATCCCATAATGACACTGGGGGGGGAAAGGGAGAGAAGGGTTTGCTTGTGTCTAAATCCCACCCTCCAGGACTGGGAGCAAGGCTCCACTTATCCTTCAGTGCAGTGATGGTGGAATAGAATTCCTGGGTAATAGATTATGTTCAATTATTCTCTGTGAACAACCATTCCCTATATCCACCTGGTGCGACAATCCCTGTGGGAATGGGATATGGACAGCCATCAAAGTCCTTCTTAACTCCATAAACTTCACAAAACTTCTTTAAATCACTCGCTCAGGCTTTTCTGCTGGATGCCAGTGCCCTCTGGATCCACCCCAAGGGTCCCTGTGTCTCTCTGGGTGTGAGCACGGGGTGGGTCAGGATTAGGAGAGGTGGCTGGGAGCATGGGAAGCTCCCAGAGATATTTTGTAGCATCAGGAGGCTCAGGGGGATCCTTGTGGCTCATCACAACTCCCTGACAGGAGGGGACAGCTCAGGGGGGTCAGGCTCTGCTCCCAGGGAATAATGGACAGGACCAGGGGAAATGGCCTCAAGCTGTGCCAGAGGAGGGTCAGGTTGGACATCAGGAGGAATTTCTTCATGGAAAGGTGGGCAGGCCTTGGAAGGGGCTGCCCAGGGAGGTTTGAAGTCCCCATCCCTGGAGGTATCTAAGGAACAACTGGATGTGTCTGGGTGACAAGCTGGGCATTGGTCAGGGTTGGACTCAATGATCCTGGAGGTGTTTTCCAACCTTAACCATTCCATGATTCCATGATCAGCAGAAAAGCTTTGTTTACTCCCTTTCTTGCCTCCTTTTTACCCTTCCTGGGGTAAAAGGCTGCCTATTCTTCTCCTTGTTGAAAGCACTTTTTCTTTTCCCAGCAAACAGAAGTAGCTGGAGTTTCTGTTTTCATGGCAGCAGGAGCCGTGCTGCTAAACAAACACGGAGAAAGCCAAAACTTCCTGCCACTTCACATGTTTGTGTTTTGAAAACCAAGCTATTTATTTAGACAAACTGGAAAATATAACCACAAATAAGCCCTAAAGTGTGCTGCTCACTCACAGCACATTAACTGAAACCAGAAGAGGGAGAATTTGTTTACCCACAGATTTTCCTTCCCTCTCCAGGAAAACCTTTTCCCCTTTCCAGCCCCTTGGGTTTGTCCCATTGTAGCACCCAGTGCTGCTCCAAGAGCTGGGAGGAGCTGCAGGAAGGGGAGCACAGGAATTTAGTGATTGCATGGAACAAAGATCCATGGAAATATCATCCCCTGGAGTGGGTGCTCCAGCTTTGTGCACCTGGAGAAGGCACCAAATGAAATCTCAGCCTCCAAACTCCATGTCTGGCCTTGGAAAGCAAAGGCTTTAATCCACAGCTCCGTGAGCTCCGTCCTGCCCCTGGTTCTCTGGTTGCTGAAGGACAACATGATGACGCTGGCAAAGTCAGTGGGAATGGCTCAGGACGGGCTCCTTCCCCGCAGCTCCATCAGAGGGACTTTATCTCCACACTGTGCCCCACCAGCAGAGCGGGCGGGGAAGGAAAGGGCTGCCACCTGACATGAGAGACAATGGCCTGCTCCAGGGGAATATTAAAGAGCTCAGGGAATGCAGAGGCTCCATTTCCAACCCCTGCTCCTGGGCTTGGAAGGCAGCCTGGAAAGGTGTGTGCACCCCTGGCCTGGTACCCGCACTGTTGCCGTGGTAACGAGCAGAGGGATGGAGATGCTGCCATCATTCTCCTCTGCACTTCCTCCTCCCTCCCAAAAGTCACCTCCCCTGGAATTAGGAATGACACCCCTCCATCCCCTGGGAGTGCCTTTCCTTCCCGAGCTGCACCTCTGCCTTTGGTTTGGAGAGGGAAATGTGTGAGGGGGAGATGGGGAGGTGATGGAGAGGGGAAAACCGGGCTGTGCTCAGGGCCCAGGCCGGACTGAGAGCTTTTCCTTTATCCTGTGTGCTGCTGAATTAATCTTGGACTAGTTTAGGCTGGTGTGGATGCTCTGGGGCACAGAGCTGCTGGGAGCTGCAGTCCATGGATGAGGGAAGCCCAAGGCACAGCTCGGGGGATCCTGAGCATCAGTCTGGGTTATCTCAGAGGCTGGACCAGGTGAGGAACAGGATTTGGGGGTTGTAAAACACCTCACAGCTTTAGCATTTCCTCTGTGCTGGATTAGCAGGGCTTGCAAAAGCTTTCACATAAGACAGGAGGTGGAAAAGCACCTCGGGGAAAGCCCCTGCCTGGAGAAGCCGTGTGGAGGCTCCAGTGGATTGTTTAACTTGGAACCAGGCTGGAGTGTGAAGGATCCCACATCAGTGCTGTGCCTTCCATCCCATGGGTCAGGAGCTTTCCTCATCCTCCTCCCCCTGTCCCCCACATTTAATTGTGTGGAGAAGGCAGATGAGGCTGAGAGAAGTGCCTGCATCTTCCCATGCCTCAGGCTGGGACTCAGCAGGGGATGGAGCCTGACTTTCCCATTATCCCTCCAGCATTCCCCAGTCTCCCTCTCCCTCATCTTTGTCACGTGGGCTTTGGGAAATCTGCATATTGAAATGAGGAGTTTCTGTAGCAAATCTACATTTTCAGGCCAAAGTTAAAAATTTCCCTCTCTCTGGACCCTGAGATATCCACAACTCCCATCCCAGGAAACCTCTCACTGCTCCAGGAAGGGTCTCTGTAGATAGTTTCCATAGCTCTCCTGCACACTAGCACAAAGCCTCCTTCTGCTCTGTCCAGGGATTTCAGGGCTAAGGGAAGGGTCTCAGATGGACCTTGGGGTTCTTATTCCCCACACCAGGGATTGGGATGGATTTTCCTTCAGCTTGGTGCTCAGCCACATGGTTAATTCAAAGCATGTGCTGTGCCTGTACCAGGGCTTGTGCTGGAAGTGAGCTCCACGTGCTGGGAGTGAACGGGGACTTTACGAGGATGCAGCCCCAGGAATGTCCCTGCTCTTGGATGTCCTCATGTTTGCCAAGAACATTTGCTTGTGTAGATGATGACAGGGACACACCCCAGTGCAGAGGAACCCAACTGTTTTCATTCCAGCAAATGTTCTCCCAGAGTTATCACAGAATCATGGAATGAGGTGGAAGGAACCTTAAAAATCACCTTGTTGCTCCCCCTGCCATGGCAGGGACACCTTCCACTGTCCCAGGGTGCTCCAAACCCCGTCCAACCCGGCCTTGGACACTTCCAGGCATCCAGGGGCAACCACAGCTGTGCCAGGGCCTCCCCACCCTCACAGGGAAGGATTTCTTCCTTAAATCCATTTAAATGTGCTGTCTTTCTGTTCCCCCTCGGAGCCATTACCCCCTGTCCCATCACTACAATTCCTTGTAAATCACTCCTCTCCAGAGGCCCCTTTCAGGCACTGAATCCCCACAGTGTTGTTCCCACTTATCCAATCTTGTCCCCTGGGTTCCGTGTGGCCCGTGAGCCCCAGAGATCATCGATCTTCCTCCATCATCAGCATTTTCCTTGCTTAAATATCATCCCAGGAGGAACCAGCCCCTCCCCTGGCTCACGGCAGAGCACCCAGGCTGCCTGGGCGGGCAGAGCACGGCTCCATCTGCTCCGTGCTCTCCCTGCTCTCCACCCAGAGGCTTTCAAGGTGTCACTACCAGCAGTGTTCCTCTCTTTCCTCTGCCCAGACAGAGCAGGAAGTGAGGGGCAAGGTCTGAAGATTTTCCTGCTTCGTTGGGCAGCGTGTTACACATTAAAGGAGCCCTGGGAGAGAAAACCAAACTGCTGGGGGTTGATATCCTCGGAATTTCTGAAGCTTGCTTGGTCAAACAGCACACTGAGAGGAGTAAAAAGATCTTCCTTGTCTCCCTCCATCTTTTTCCCTATTTAAATCAACCCCCTGCCCTACCCACACATATTGGCACAACAACCCCGCCTTTCACCTTTCCCAGGAGCTGCAATCACTCCTCCATGATTTTCCTTCCAGCCTCTGGGCTATTCCATGCTCTTGCCTGACCTTCTGCAGGATTAGAGAGGGGAAAGTGCCTGGACCTCCAGGGTCAGCCAGAGGACCTGGAACTGCAGGAACAGGGAGCTGGAAAAGCTGCTTGCACCTCTCCCTCCCCCAGGGATGATAGTGGACATTAGAGGGCTGGATTGGCTCTTATTGCAATCCCAGTAAAGTGTTATGGAAATAATGCCACAAACCACTGGGAAAGGGCCAGAAATAATCACAGTGCACAGCAAGGTTGTGCTGGGTGGAGAGGAACCTGTGGAAAAACAAGGCATGGCATGGAGGAGGAACCAAGGCATTATCCTGGCTTTTGAAGCTTCGTGGATAACGATTCCTTGATTTTTCATAGCCTCCCTCCTTCCATGGCACTTCCCTCCCCTGCACTCAGCTCCAGGACTTGCTCTCAGCCCCCAGAGCAAAACAAAGCCAACCCTTCACCTCAGAGTCTTCATCAGGGTACTCCAAGGATATTTTTGTGTAATTCCTCTAGGCTGGAGTTTAATAGGTGATTTTGCCACGAGGTTTGATGCTCTTTGGATGTCCATCCATGTTTCTGCTGGACTGCATCCACCCATCCACTGCACCTTGTCAGGCTGCTTGGACTGCAAGGCATGGTGAGTTTAGGGATGAAAGAGCCTTTCCTGGGGAAGAGAAGCCTGCCCTTGGGGCTTGGACAACAAAGGCAGGTCCCCATGCCAGAGGTGTCAGGGGAAAGGGGCAGTTTGGGGGTGGTTCAGACTCTCAGGGGCTCAGGAACTGGGTGTGACTCCAGTGACAGCAACACTTTGCAAGGATTCCATAAAGAATTCCTTTAGAGAGGACAGAAAGCAGGGAAGTGGCTGGAATGAGAACAGGGAAATGCGGATTTGGACAGCATACGGTTCAGCCCAGAATCAGGATGGGTTTCTTTGTTTATTGTCTCCTCAGCAAGGCAGGGCTAAGCCCTGGGGGAGAACTTGAGCTCTTTGGGACTTTACAGGGTGTGATGGGAGAGCAGACTGGGCTCCCTTTCCAAGATCCAACTTCCCTCCCAGGCAGCCCCAGTGAGACCAGTACCTCCCAGTGATGCTTCCAAAGGTCACACACTCATCACTGATCTCTTCTCTCAATCCAAATATTAACTTTTTGAGGGGCAGGAATCCTCTGTTGGTCCTCCCAGTGTTGAGCTTCAGAGAGTTCCATATTCAGCATTGTCTTGATGCAAATCAGAACTTTTGGGAGGCAGGAATCCCCTCCTGATCCTTCCAGCTGCTTTTAAGCCTCTGAGTGACAGGAATACCTTTCTCCCATGCATTTGGCTGGGATTCCTGTCACTCCCAGGCACCCATTTATGAACAACAGCCCAGAGAAAAGAGGGAAATCATCTGTGATGCGTTGGAAGGTAAATACTGCTCCCTCCATTGCCCCTGACAGCCCGTGCCATAGCTGAGTTCCCCCCAGGAGCTCCCTGCCATTAATCACCTTCAGAAGGGATTGTTCCAGCTCGCAGTGTTTGCTGTGGCAGAAGGTGAGGCTGGAAATCTGCTGCCAGTCCTCGTTCGGGGGAGTGCAACGCTGGAGCGGAGCCATCACTCCCTTCCCTGCCTGGCTTCCAGCTGCTGGGAACACTGAAACGGGGCTGCTTTGCTGTGGGTCTCATTTCTCCCTCCCCTCCTCTCATTCTCCACCTTTTTTCCCTTCTTTTAAGGTGAAATGGTGAAGAGGAATCCCTTATCCCCAGCAGTGCCGCTTGTGGGGCCGCCCAGCACCATCAGAGCTCGGGGATTATAAACTCTGCACACAGCTAATAGGGAAAGGAGGAGAGAGGATTAGGATTTTTTTTCCTTTGGAAAGGGATATGGATTATCTGGGCCAATAACCATGGCTGTGACGTGCCTGTTTCCTCACCACTGATTCACAGGGAGCGCTGGAGTCTCCAGGTGCAGTTTGTGAGAACCTGCTGCAGGCAGTGGGATGTCCTGCCCTCCCTTCCCCGGGCTCCAGAGCAGCCCTTCACTGATTTGTTGTCCCCTCCCAATTTATCCTGAAAAGCTTCTTTGTGAATTTGCCTTTACTAGAAGTTGAATTTTCCCTCCTGCCTCATTCCCTCTCTGTACCAGCCTAGGAACGTGCCCAGTGCTCCCTCTGCCCCGCTCCTCTGGTTGCTTTTCTAGCCAGAGTTCTGCCTTGCCTTCCTCAGACCTGCCAGGAAAAGCTCAAGGGGAGGTCCTGAAGGTCGTGTAGACCCCACTAGTACCTCCCTTTAGTTAAAAACAGGTCATTTGCATCAGTGTTGGAAGGGACCTTAAAGCTCATCCAGTTCCATCCATGGAAGGGCCATCTTCCACTATCCCAGGGTGCTCCAAGCCCTGCCCAACCTGGCCTTGGACACTTCCAGGGATCCAGGGGCAGCCACAGTTTCTCTGAACACCCTGTGCCAAGACTTCACCAATTTATTGAGGAAATTCCTTTCTTATATATTCCTCGATGTGGAGCTGGGAGAGGACACACGGAAGGGGGATGGAGCTGCATTCCTGGGGCCTTGCTCTGCTCTCCCACGGGGGATTTGTAAAGAAGGGTTTCACACTGCTGGGCTCTGTCACTTGGATGTCTAGCGAGCTTTGGGCACCCAGCTCTGGGATCCTGCCCAAAATTCCTCTGAAATCATGGGCTGTGGGGGGCCAAACTCCTTTGGAAGCGCCAGCCCTGCTGAGTGGACATGAACAAGGTTCCTGGAGAGGGAGGACCGTGTTAACAGCAGAGGCCTGCCTGTGGAAGCAGTTAATCAGCAGCACTACAATTAGCACTTAAACGCCTCTGGACACCCTGTGCTGGCCTTCCCTTGTCCTACACCAGTGTCTTGCTGCCTCATTACCTGTGACGCCTCATTTTCAGTGCTGCTAAATCCAGCTGCCTCTGGAGGCTCCCGGTGCTCCAGAGAGGACCCTACCTTCTCCAGCAAGGAGCATCCCTGCCTAGCAGTGCTATCCCGAGGTGTGTGACACCTCCCGAAAGGGAGCAGCCGGTGCTAATGGACACAGCCGCTCCCTTTCTTCCCCCATTCTCCCCGTTCCACCCTCCCAAGCTCCCCGCAGCTCTTTAAAACACTTCTTCTCCTCAAAGTGCTTTAATTGCTGCCCCTCACCCAGCAGGATCACAAAAGCAGATGGGAGGCTCCAAGGCCTCCTTTGCTAGAAAGTCAGGCTTTTTTCAAATGTGGAAGACCTCAATTAATAAAATATGCCTCGTTCTTTTGAGGTCAGCTTTAGCAGTCGGGCCCCATGATCAAATGAGAGCCCTTTCCTCGGGATGTCTACTCGCTGGAATCTCATTAATGCTCACTCGTGCAACATTTAGAAGCAACTAAATGGGACAGAAAGTGTCTGCTTCCCTTTTCCTCTCCCATGGATCTGGCAGGAGGCAGCAGGACCTCACACAGCCATGTTTTACCCTCTTTGCCCCTCTAATCACATCCCTTCTTTCACTCAGTGCCAACCCAGCCTTCAGATCTTTACAAATCTGCTGGTTTGGGAATTCAGGGCAAAATGGTGTCTGGCAAGTAGATGAGGGGTCTGTGCTTGTGGCAGTGTGGATTTTTACAGCTCTGCGGTTGGAACCGCTCTCGCCCAGTGTGAACGAGGCCAGGGAGTGACCCTGGATTTCCATCGTGCTTAGCTGGAAGCAGAGTGCAGCTCTTGCTTTCTAAATTCATCATTCACCGCCAGAACATCCATTTTAATGGAGTTCAGGCTATGGAGCCTTGAAGGGAATTGTTCTGCAATAACGAGCTGCTGTGTAAGAGTTATGCCCCAAGGGAAAGCTTCTCCTCCTAGTGGGATCTGAGTCCTCACCGAGGGGCCCTTCTGGAGGAGTCACTATTATTATTTATTACTTCTCTGGCACCGTAAATGTGCAGGGCACTCTGCAAAGGGCACAGGACAGCATCCCTGCCTTGATGAGGTTACAACATCCCTGCCCTCACTCCAGCCAAACCTGCGGCATGCTACAGATGAGCAGCTGGGATGTGGGGAAGGAAGAAGGAGCAGCCTCAGTCCCCGCTGGGATGAAACACCAGGAATTAACTCAAATGCAAACTGGGAATTACCAGGGAGACATAACTGAGAGAATAAACCTGGGGAATCCACATCCACACGTTATCTCCAAGACCAGGATAGAAGACATGGAAGGAAGGAATGGTACATGTCCGTCTCTCCTCCAGCCATGGTGCTTAACACTGCACTCCAAGGGCCTGATCTCTGTATTTCCCATATGGAATCTCTGTATTTCCCATATGGAATCTCTGCCCCAGGTGCCCCACTGGCCCCAGGCAATGCCAGTATCACCATGTGCTGTTAGAAGTTGGTAAATCCAAGACAGAAGTGCAGCCCAGCCTGGAGTGTCTGCAGTGTCCTCTCTGTTGTGGTCTGGGTCCTGGAGGAACTTCATCCAGAGGGTTTTTTTCATGGAAACATCAGCACCTTCTACCTCTGCTCCCCATTCATGTCCCCATTCCCTGAGGTCTGTCTGTGCATCTCCCATGGAATGTGTTCATGTCCTTCTAGTGATGTATTCCTGTGAAAAGAGCATATTCCTGAGGTAAGAAACCAAATTCCTGGCATGACCACCTGACAAAGGTGGTGCATTCCCAGCACTGCAGTATCCCAGAGCAGAATTTGGGAGCTTTTATTTATCATTGCACCAGAATAACCCCAGCACACACCCAAGGGTTGGAGCCCAGAGCTTGGATCCAGGTGTTTCTCCCAACAACAGCCCTTCTCGGGCACCACCCCCCATCCACCTTCCTGCCAGGCTTCCCAAATCCCCAAACCTCCAGGCAGGCTCTGCTCAGCCACATTTTCCCAGCAGAGCAGTGGCCCCAGCAGCCACAGGCACAGCTGGGGATGTGCTGGAAGCGAAGCTGTCACAGGAGGCTGTGCCATGCCCCAGATGCTGGTTCTCCATCCCAGCTCTGCTGTATTCCCAGCTCTGCTGCATTCCCTCAGGCGCACTCCTCCAGCATTTTCCGCAGCAGCTGGGCCGAGCAGAGCAACCCTGCTCTGACACAAAACACTTTTGCCAGGGATTTCGCAATTGGCTGCCCTCCCTCACCTCCGAACCGGGACTCCTTGCCAAGAATGTGTTTTCCAGCACTGCACTTCCAGCCCTGTCACCTGCAAACACAATTACTGCTTGCCCTGGATCGGCTTCGTTAGCGACGGGGCTGGAGAGGGGCTGAAATGGAGCGTGCTGCCCGCTCCAGGGGGGAAGTGTTGTTAGCAGGCACAGGGAAGGAGCTCCTGCCAAGGCTGCTCCAGCAAACCCTGCACAGCTGCTGCAGGAGAAATGCTTACTGATCCGGGCAGTGAGGCATGAGAGGAGTTCAGCAGATGGGCAGGGACACGGTGATGGTGGGATAGTGAGCATCCAGGGGATGCAGCTGGAAGAGATCCACAGGTTAGCTCTGCCTGGGAATCAACACCTTCCCTTCTGCTGGTCCAGGGTGGCTGCTCAGAGGCTTGATAAGGGAGGGGTTGATCCTTTTTTCATGGTCTTTGACTCTGGGATTTTTTTTTCAATAGGAAAATTAGGCTGGAAGAAGCCACATGGTCGTTTAGTGTGTCTTTGATCTTAGGAGAGATCATGAAATAATGGAATGCTTTGGGTTGGAAGGGACCTTAAGAATCATCCAGTTCCACCCCCTGCCAAGGGCAGGGACACTTTCCACTATCCCAGGTTGCTCCAAGCCCTGTCCAGCCTGGCCTTGGATGTTTCCAGGGATAGGAGGTTTTCTTGCTCATCATCACTTTGGGAATTTTGCTTTCTTTTCTGAGCGTATTTCCTAGATTGAGGAGACCTCAACTTGCCAGTTTCCATAACTTCCCCTGCTCCCTCCATGTTAGGATGGTGGCTTTATCATCCTGGCCGTTTGGGTTGGAAGAGAAATTTAACATCAGCTATTTCCAAACCCCCTGCAAGGGACATCTTTCACTAAACCAGGTTGCTCCAAGCCCCATCCAACATCCTCTTCTGTTCCACAATTTCCATGCCAGGAATTTTGAACCCACAGCTGAAGGCACAGCAACAGCAGAACTTTCCTGCTAAAACCACCTCTAACATGGAGAGCCTGGTGCCTCCACACCATCAATCTGAAGGTCCAGAGGACCATGGTGGATATGGCAGGATGGTCCCTTCTAGGGCCCAGTGCTGTGGGTTTGGCAAACTGGTTTTACATTTTGGGGGCTGGTAATTCCTGTGCTCCCGTGGCAAGGACTGGAGCTGTTCTGGAAGAGGTACTTGGTGGGAGCTCAGCCCAGGACCTGCTACTCAGCTCCCAGTGGCTTCCTGGGTGTCTCAAGGGCTGTAGAGGTCTGCCACAGCTCATGGAAACTCCCATCACTTATGGAAAAACCAAAAATGCAGGCATCTTCACCAACAGCACTGCACAGAAGCAGCAATAAAAAATATGTGTATTTTAATCCAATCTGAATTGGATTTTGTGAGAACAGCAAATTTCATCACGGAGAACTAAATTTTAGTTGATTTTCAAGTACAGAGCACAAAAAGCCTCATGTTCTTCCAACACAGGGAATGTTTTCCTGGCACCCATTGGAAATGCTGTGTCACCGCTTTTGTTAATGTGATCAGCAGCAAGCTGAGCCCAGAGCAGGCAGCAGGAACGGATGGGTTTTTCAGGACTCATCCCAGCTTGGCAGGCTGTGGACAGGCAGAGGGATGTTCCATGCCTGGAACAGTGGGAGTCTCCTGGAAGCACTGGCGGATCTCTTTGGCAAGGAGTGTCATGCTGCTGGGTGGGGTTGGAGCAGGAGCACAGGAGGGGGCTGAGGAGGAAGTGATGGGAACAGGGATAATTTCCTTAGGCAGCTTCAGAGCACATTTGATGAGCTGGGTCTCCAAGTTATTTGGACCTGGCTGGCAAAATTCACTTTATGGAATTCCAGAATGGCTTGGCTTGGAAGGGGCCTTAAAGCCCATCCCCACAACCCCCACCATGGGCAGGGACACCTTCCACTATCCCAGGTCACTCCAAGCCCCCCCCCAACCTGGCCTGGAACACTTCCAGGGATGGGGCAGCCACAGCTGTGCCAGGGCCTCACAGGGCAGAATTCCTTCCCAATATCCCATTGAAACCTCCCCTCCTTCAGCTTAAAGACAATCCCCTTTGTCTTGTCACTCCAGGCCTTGTGAAAAGTCTCTTCTTGTCAGTGCTTCTTAGATCCTCCCACCTTTGTGGATGGAAGTGTGGAAGGATGATGAGCTGCATGGAAAGGAAGGAGAAGGAAGGAAGAGGTGATGTGTGTCACACTGTCCTTTCTGTCCTTTGTTGTACTCCTCTCTCCCCCCTGACCTTTTACTCCTGCTCAGAACTTCCTTTGGGACTGAGGGAGAAACAGCCCATCCAGCTGGATGTTGACCTTCTAGCTGGAGCTGGGCACAGGACAGCCAGCTGTGAGCTCCTGCTTCATGTCCTCCAGAGGTTCGGGCAAGCCAGGATGCTTCCAGGCAGGGATTTACCCCATGGATTTGGAGTGCTGGCAGAATGCAGGATTTTGCTACGTTTCATTATCCAATTGGCTCCAGGTGTTCCCAACACCTTTCTATCTGAACTCCTCCTGGTGGTGCCTTGAGCAATCCAACTGGGTCTGCTTTGTGTGGTCTGTTTTCTCAACCCATTCCCTGGAAGAAGGGAAGGCAGGAGAGCTGAAGTGGGAGAAGACTGTAGGTTTGTTTTCCATTTATTTATTCTTAGTATGTACACAGGTTTGTGCTCATGTTACAAAAATCACACCGAGGAAACATTCCTCTCATTTGGGGCTGGCCTTTCCCTGGTTTTTATTCTGTGGCACAGACAGGTTTTCATCCACCTGCAGAATCCACCACAGTGCCACAGAACAAGGCTGCCCACGCTGCCCTCACTGCGGGGCAAGAAAGGGAAGATCTTGTCCTAATTTATTGTGGGCAGTAACTATCAGAAGGGCGGGTGTCCAGAGGTTGGATCCAAGCTCTTCTTGGTGGTGCTCAGCAATGGGACAGGAGGAAGAGGCAGGAATTGATGCCCAGGAAGTTCCACCTGGACAGGAGGAAGAACTTCTTTCCTGTGCAATGACCGAGCCCTGAACAGATCCCAGAGAGGTTGTGGAGTCTCCTCACTGGGGGTACTCCAGACCTGTCTGGATGCAATCCATGTGCTGTGGGATGGCCCTGCTGGAGCAGGGTGACCCACCGTGGTCCCTTCCAACCTTAACCACTCTGTGATCCATGATTCTGCAAGCTGATCTGAAGAGGTTGGTCATGGCTCCTCGTGTTCCCGAGGGATTGTTCTGGAGCAGCTCCAAAGTGCCTGTAGCTCTTTCCCTCTGCCAGCACAGCTTGGCTCGGCTCGCCCTCGTGTAGATGCTGCTCTTGGCCAAGGCCTGGCCCATGTTGACAGCAGCCGTGCGGGGAGGCAGGAAGCTCTTGGAGACAGCTGGCACTTGGATCCGGCTTCTCTGCCCAGCTTTCCTTGGAGCTGTGCTGGTGATGGAGCAGGTCTGGACAGAACCAGTCTATGTGGGAATGGCGTGCTGGAGGCGCAGGTTCCTGCCGCGGTTTGGACGTTTCCCACCGGGAAGGGCTCCAAGCTGTCACACATCCACTGCATCCGTGCAGCCCTGCAGGACAGCACAGCTGCTCAGCAGCAGCACGGATACTGCATCCTGCTTCCATCAGCTTCATTGTTAGCTCTGCCTCCTCCTCTCCCATCTGCTCCGCTGCGGGCTGGCCACCACCAGCCAGGAGCAAGTGGCCAGAGCTGGAGGAGAGACATCTCTGCTGATGCCACCAGGAGGCCTGGGAGAGGCCAGCTTTGTGGAGTAATTGTTTCCAGGTTTATGGTTGAGCCTTTGGTGGGGGGGAAGCAGGCCCTCTCTGAAACATCGCCATCCTTTGCACATTCCCATCTTCCTGCTGTGTCCCAAGAGGTATTTGCTGGAAGGAACCAGCTGGGATAGCTGTCCACAAACAAGAGCTCGCTGATCCAGAGCCTTCCTGGCTTGGTACGAGCCACAGGAACAGCAGGGCCCCTTCAGAAGTCTCATCCCAAACAGCAGAGCTCTGCCCATTGAACTTTATGGTCTAGTGGAAGGTGTCCCTGCTCATGGCAGGGGGTTGGAACTGGGTGATCTTTAAGGTTTCTGCCAACCCAAACCATTCCACAAATTTTGTGATGTCAGGGGTGATCCGTGAGGCTCCTCAGAGTCACCTTCTGCTGCAGTAGAGCAGCCACAGTGGGCAGGCTGGTTCTCATTACAGCCAGAATGACTCTTTTAACCCTTTTTCCCTTCTTCTGTGATATTCCTGAATCCAACACATGCTCCATGTGCACAGCCAACCCTTTCCATTCACACATATTGGCTTCCTCCACAGCCTTCACTCCCCACTGCTCTGAGCTTGCTCTGTGGAGAAAGGACATCTCAGAGGGGACACTGGAAGGTCAGCAGCTCCTGGGATTTACATCCATCCCAGGTCTAGAAGATCAGGCTGTAGAAGGTTCCTCCACAGGTCCTGTGAGGAGCTGCTTGGGAAGCCGAACTCTCAGCCCTTCACCTATCTTGAATCCTCCTTTACAGTTCCCAGTGGATCTGATTAGGCTGCCAAGGAAATGGAGCTGCCAAAGCACTTGCTATGAGCAGAGACTGGGCAAAATGAGGCTGAAGAGGCTGGAGTGAACAGTGTTTCTTTGCAGAGGTTTCTAAAATAACCTGATAAACAGAAGTCGTGGAGAAACAGGCAGCAGTCCCAGCAGTTACCTGCTGACATTTCATTCATTTTAATTCCTGAACAGCAGCAAAACTGTTCCAATCCAAGTAATTTCTTGGAGACCAGACTGAATGAGCTTTAGTAGGTCAAAGGCTCAAGGAAAAATGTGTGGTCCATTGGGGAGTGGACTTTCAAAAGAGTCTTTGTGTCACAAGGAGATGTCCTGAGCATTGTGACCAAATGGATATATGGTTGTATGGTCAGGCTGATCCCCTCTGCTCCGAGCCCTCCTGTCCTTGCAGTGATCCCTGCACAAGCCATGGAGTTGGTGTGGTCCCATATGAGCTGAGATATTTAAGGACACTCACAGGCTGTGGTGGCCCACAGCAGAGGAATGTCACTTGTCAGGCACCAAGCAGCTTTGTGCAGTCTCAGGGAGGCCCCACAGCTTTGTGGGGTCTCAAGGACATGTTTCCAGGATTTAATCCCAAACAGAAGCTTTCATTTCTGCTCTCAGCTGTAGACACTTCTCTACAGAAATGGAACATAAGCAGGGCTGTGGGCTCAGGTGTTAATTTGGGCCCCCGGGAGCAGATGAAACACTGAGTAAATGAAGAGTAGCACAACAGGATGGATGCAGGGAGCCACCTGTCTCCTCCTGGCCTCTCTCCCTGCTGATATTTTGTTGGGAAGGGTTATTCTTAGAGCTCGCTGTGTAAATGAGCAGTTTAAATATCCCCTGAATCACACAGCAAATGCTACTCAGGGAGTGTGAGCACAAAACACAGCCTGTGCCACATCCCTGAGGAAATCACTGCAGGAGCTGCCTGACCTTTACAGAGCTGTTCCAGGCACTTGGAGCAGCCTGGGATGGTGGAAGGTGTCCCCGCCCATGCAGCGAAATGGTCTGTAAGCCCTTTCCAACCCAAACCAACCTGAGGGTCTGTGAAGTTGGATCCACATCACCTACCTTTTCCCCTAAAGTTGGACTTCCAGGAAAACCTGTTTTTCTGGGCTCCTGTATTTGGAGATAGACAGCTCCAGAAGGTGGTTCAGTTCTTCCACAGGGGAATCCTGAGCCAGTCTCTCCCCAGTGACTCTGGAGGTGACAGCTCTCTCTTTAAGGATGGTGGCCACAGGGACTGTACAGCATGGACTCTTTCCCCTTCCCCTTCTTGGTCCCTTCTTGGTCGCAAGGATCCACTATTGCACTTAAATAGCTCCTAATGGCTGAGCAGGGAATCAGGCCTGTGGTGAGGATGATAACCCAAATCCCCCCAGCTCCGTGTGGAACAGGTCAGCATAGGGGTTGTGCTCTATCATTGCGACTGCCAAAATGGAGCTAATGAACTAATCCAGAGTGGGAAAAGCCAGGAGGAGAGTCCCCCATGACACAGCAGGGGTCTTGCAGGGTTGTTTTGGCTGAGCCAGCAGCAAGAGGAAGCTGGAGAGGTCTCTGCTTCCTAACTGGAAGGACCTTGAGTGCATGGCTGATGCATCCCTTGGGTTGTGCTGAGCCAGCCCGAGTAGGCCTTATTGTGAAATAGAAAGTACACAACAAACCTGTGATGTTTATGTGGTGCCTGGTTTTACACCTTCATGTTTCAGAGCCCAAGGAGCTCCTCCTCCTCCTTGATCTCCTTCTCTTCCTCCTCCCCACATCAGAGCTCCTGCTCCACCCACCAAAAGACAGGTGCTCTCTCTGCTCTGGGTTTTGCTGATACAACTGTGACATCTCCATGCTGCTGCTTGGCCTGGACCAGAGAAATGAGGAGAGCAACAGGTTGGGCAAGTGACAGATTGATCTTGGGACTTGGATTCCCAACAGAGAGCTCAGCTCTGAGTACTGGGAAATCAGGATGATCCTTCCATGTAGCACAGCTTGGAAACACACAGCTGAGCATCCATGGTCAGCCACTCCCAGTGACACTCCTGGCCCCGTGTGTCCCCCACAGCCCAGGGGTGACACAGGACAGCTCCAGCCAGCTCTGCCATCCCTCCTTGTGAACACCTGTGGAGGGAACATGTTCTCCACCCACCTGTGCCAGCTGCATTCAACATAGAGCCCTCTCCCCGAGTAGTGCCAGCTCCTGGGCTCTAGAGGAGGAGGAGGTTGCAGGTGTTTCAGTGCCATTATCAGCCCTGAATCATTTTCCACCTCCAACACAGCTTTTGTTCACTGTGTGCCTCCCTGCTTGCTCTGAAAAGCCTTTTTTCTCCTTGTCTCCTGCTGCTCCTGCCTCTGCTCCCTTCCCATCCATCAGCAGAGTCCAGCTGGGCTGTGGCTGTGGCACAGACGCCCTTTGGAGGTGCTTGCAGGGGGTGGAGGGGCTGGGTGCTGGGCTGGCTGTGACTCCCAGGACATGACAGAGGGACTCTTTGGTTCAGAGCAATGGCTGCAGTGCCTCCACGCGGGTGTGGCACAGCTCAGTGTCTGATCTGGCTGGTGGCCACCCACAGATCAGTCCCACAGCTCCAACACCCACCTGGAAGCCGTGAGGAGTGAGCCAAGGCTGCAGATCACAGCCCTCAGCAGTGCCCCGCCAGCACCAGGGCAGCGTGGCTCAGGAAGGAGGAGGAGAGTGGAGATGAATAAATGAACCACCAGGTGCTGTTGGAGCAATGCCTTGGGCCACATCTTCACTGGGAAAAGCCTCTGGGGTCACAGCTGGCTGGGGCAGCACATGAGCAGGTGCTGAGTTACACTCACACAGGGATCCAGGAGACAGTTCCCTGTCCTGGGCTTCCTCAGGCTCGGCAGTGCACAGCTCCTCACACGCTGCTGCCTCTTCCATCTGCTCCTCTCCAAATGCTCATCCCTAATGTGAAGCCTGCTCTTCCCCCTGCTGTTCAGGGCTCCATGGCTGGTAATTTCCCTGGCATGTAAAAGCTTTGGAAAATCATTGTAGAGCACAGGTTCACACCTTGTCACGAAGAGGCGAAGTTTAATAAACCATGGAGCCAAACTGTTGGATCCCTGCATTAATGCAGGTGAGCAGCTGGAAAGAGCTCCACAGAAGGAATTCTCAGCAGGATGCCAGAGGCAGAGCACCCAGAACTTCTCCAGCAGCTGTTTTGTTCAGCTGCTCCAGCACTGGCCTCTGGGAACTGCGGCTGCTCTGAACCAGAGCAGAGGAGCAGTGCCCCAGGCCAGAAGGGATGGAAGTGCCTGTACAATCTTACAGATGTCTAGAAAACATTTTCACTCCCCTTGCTCACACCTCCTGCAGCTGCAGAGCTCCTAAAGATGAGCCCAAGGTGTCTCTGGAGTACCCAGAAGTTTTCTACGTCCCTGCTGCTCTTCTTTACCCAGGCCCTTCCCACAGATCCTTTCTTTGGGTGGCATCTCGGGGCTTGTGCCACCTGCTTCAAGCAGCAGCTGTGGGAGCAGGGCTTGGGGCAGGGATTGTGTGAGGCAGCCTCTTGGCTTTCACCAGGGGATGGAATGATGGACCAGAATACCCAAATGCCCACTCCACACATGTCCTAGGAATATTTGCTGAAAGAGAAAAAAATGTGCTTTTTACCACTGAGGCTATCCTGTGCCTCTTGGAGCAACTGGGTCACTTTGTCCTTCCCCAAAAATCAGAGTGCTCCACTCAGGGCTGCTGGGAAGCATCTCCAGATGTTTGTAGTTGGTAGAACCAAATCTGACCAAGCTGTGGCAGCACAGGGAGCTCTCCCCGGGCTCAGCCTGGTGTTTGCAGCAGGGGGAGGTGGCGTGGGCTCACCCCGAGGATGATCCTCCGGTAAAGGAGGGCAGATCCGCGGCATTCGGCCCCCACACCCGTGGGCTGCACAGCCCCAGCTGGCTCCTATTCCCGCTATAGGATCCACCCACTGCCGCTAAAGATTCACATCACTCACTTGGATAGCTTAACCCCTTCTTACAGCCTGTGCCTAACGCTAGCCCAGGCTGCTATTTAATCGCATTTCCAAGGCTTCCTCCTCATGAGTGCTCTGGCTGGGGAGGGAAATGCTTCAGGAGCAGGAACCAGGGCCCATGGTGGGATTCTCGGGGCTGTCCTGTGCCAGGCCAGGAGCTGCAGTTGATCCTTGAGTGTCCCTTCCAACTCAGGATATTTCATATGATTCTGTGATTCCATGAACTCTAGAGAGAGAGCTGTGCACTCTGCTGAGTGTTTTGGCTGTGGAATGGCAATAAATTTATGGACACTGGTTTCATATCCTAAAACTCCTGTGCTGCCCTGGCAAAGGATATTGGTACTGTCATCTAACCAGCTCCCCTTCTTTCTCTGGCTCTGTTTGGGGTCTCCCAAGCTGTGTGCTCTAAGTGTGATCATTGCACACCTATCCAAGAATCTCAAGGTTTCATGGAGCAAAGGAGGCTCAGGGGGAACCTTCTGGCTCTGCACAACTCCCTGACAGGAGGGGACAGCCCAGGGGGGTCAGACTCTGTCCACAGGGAACAGGAACAGGATGAGAAGAAATGTCCTCAAGCTGTGTCAGGGGAGGTTTAGTTTGGATATCAGGGAAAAATCCCTCCTAGGAAGGGTGGTCAGGAATTAGAACAGGCTGCTCAGGGAGGTGGTGGGGTCCCCATGCCTGGAGGGATGTAAAAGCTGTGTAGATGCGGCACTTGGGGACACAGGTCACTGGAGACAGGGAACAGTGGGACTTGAGGGCTTTTCCAATTTAAGCAATTCCATGATTCTCTATATTTAGGAATGGTTTGGCTGCATGTGGTTCTGGAGTCTTTTCCACAGTCAGTCTGGATGCTCTGGCACCAGAAAACAAACAAGAGGAGCCCAGATTGGTATGCTGGGGTTTTTTTAAAATCGCATTTTTAAAGCTTATTTTGTACCTTATTCAGGTGCTTATTTGGCATCTGAATTGCAGAGTTTCACTGCCTGCCTTCAGCAATCAGGGAAACACCTAAAATTTCCTACCTGCACAGGATTGGAAACCTTCCAGGGGAAGTCTCTCAGGATTAGAGTTGCTCTGGGTTTCAGTGGTGCCTTCATGCTCCCCACGGTGCAAGGAGTGCAAAATGAGCCTGGGGCTGAGCCGAACCAGGCCCTGTGAGGAGCAGCTCCTGTGGAGGGTTGAGGAAGAGCCAGGATTAGTTACCACAGCTTAACTGGGCAGGACTAGGCTGGGTTTAGGACTGATTATCACACCCAGTGTGGGGTTCATTGTGGGACCTCCTCCTTGCCTCTTCCCAGCCCTCCTGGGCAGGTCCTGCTGAAGGAAACACCTGCCTTGTGGCTGTTCTGTCACATTTCCCAAGCACAGACTGCAAATCCCAACTGCTCCAGAGGATTTGGAGCACCAAGGAGGGTGTCTGGGTTTGATAGCAGCCATCAGGGAGAAGCAGTGGGACAGGATATGGGTACACTGCTGAGGAGCCTTGGCTGGGTGTAGGACATCCATCCCATCACCCTGCTGGAAAAACTGGGCCCTTGGAATCCTTCAGGATGCCAGGAATGCATAGGGAACATGGAGGGGGAACTTCTCCAGGTTCTGGGGTGCATTATTTGGCTTTGTGGATCGTTTCTTTTCCAGCAGGTTTCTGTATTTTTTGTAGGCATGAGTTTTCCCCCTAAGAGCCATGAAAAAAGCCATCCACCACCACTGCCCTGCAACTGGAATAAAAAACATGAGGCAGGGTAAAAAAATGTCAACAGTTTGCAATTATGAGTAGACATTGAAAAGCTGGAAGAGGCAGAATATATTAACAGGGTGGTTTTAAACAGGGAGCCCAGAAGAAGGAGACAATTAAACCAGTCCTTCTTAGTCAGGCACACAACATCTGGACCAGGTGCAGGTGGAAGATATCCATCTTCCTAAGGAGCAGGGAAAAAAGGAAAGCAAACCCAGTGGCATATTTTTTCCAAACCCTCTTCTGTGTTTGTACGAAATGCTAGAATAAAAAAGGGAGGCAAACCCCCATTCCCCAAATTTCTGCCAAAACTGAGCACACACGTGCCTTTGGAAAGTCTGCACAGAGTTTTTTCACAGGGATTTTCATCCCTGGAAGTGTTCAGGGCCAGGGTGGATGGGGCTTGGAGCAACCCAGGACAGTGGAAGGTGTCCCTGCCCGTGGCAGGAGGTGGAAGAAGATGGGTTTTGAGGTCCTTCCAACCCAAACCATTCTGGCACCATAAAGCAGAGATCCCAAGGAAGGACCTGCATTCCTGTCCTCCACATGCCATCATCCACCTTCACATCCCTTTGGGAGTCCTCAGACAGGTGTGAGATCCAAACGTTGCCTCGTGCCAAGATGGAGCTCAGCGTTTTAACCCCATCTTCATGAGCCTGGGGAGCCAGAGGAGACACATGGCCATAAAAATCTGTAGCTTTTTAATAAAGGGAAGGGCTCCAGCTCTGTCCCTGTTCCATGGGCAGCCATTCCCACTTTGCTGCTGTGACCTCGGGAGTGCCGTGCCTTGTGAGGGGCCAGGTTGCCATGGAGACCGCTGGGATGGCATCGGGAAATGCACAGCAAGGGGATGTGCAAACAGAGAACGGGGACCTGGGGAATGGGAAAGATTAAAATAAAGCAAAGTGGGATTTGTGGGAAACTCAGGAAACCAATTAGGAGGTACCTGCATTTGTCAGAGCGCTGTGGTTTTCCATGGGGGAGGCAGATGGGATATTGTGAGAGGTGGCCAAGGCTGGATGGGCCTTGGAGCAGCCTGGGATAATGGAAGGTGTCCCTGTCATGGCAGGGGGTGGGACTGGATGGGCTTTAAAGCCCCTTCCAACCCAAACCATTCCCTGATTCCATGATCTCCCTGCCAGGTGACATTTTCCCTGGCTTCAGCACTGGCAGAGGGCACAAAGACACCCTAAAGCCCTTTCCAAGAGGACGGGAGCCAGCCCGGTGTGTTCTCCAGGACCATGGGCTGTCTGCTCCAGAAGGAAGGGGGGCCATGGCTTTGCAGTGCCTGGAACAGGGCTGTAAGCTCTGGCAGGGGAATTCCAGTGAAGCAGTAGGGCACAAAATCCCAGAGCAGCCACCTCACTGCTCCATTGTAAGTGCGCACTTAGGGGTGGCCTGGCCTTGGTCACACCTGTCCTTCACCAGGCAGTGGGGACAGAGTCTGGGAGGGAGGGAGGAAGGAAGGGAGGAAGGGAGGAAGGGAGGAAGGGAGGAAGGGAGGAAGGGAGGAAGGGAGGAAGGGAGGGAGGGAGGAAGGAAGGAAGGAAGGAAGGAAGGAAGGAAGGAAGGAAGGANTCCTCACGGAGGAAGAGTTGATGTTGCAGTTTCCTCTCCTCTCGAGGGAGGGAGGAAGGAAGGAAGGAAGGAAGGAAGGAAGGAAGGAAGGAAGGAAGGAAGGAATCTATGCACTGAGAAGGGGCTGTGAAACAGAGAATTGAATCTCAAACTGTGCTTTTTTTCCTGTCCTCATGAAAAGCAAATGCCCCCTCTCTTCCTCCCCTTCCATCTCCCAGAACCAATATACAATTCTGACAAATCAGCCCTGAATGCAAATCCAATAAACTTAGCATAATTGTCTTTGTTATGAGGAGCTGGAACAGGCTGCTCTGCATGAAAATCCAAATCATAAACCACTCAAACATAATGCAGTTGGGGGAGTGTAAACCTGGCCGTGTCCCCACCAAGGTGTGGGTGCAGGACGGGGGGTCCTGGGCTAGGGGAGCTCCCTGGGCAGCTCCCAGGGCCTATTTGAAGCTTGCTGGTGGTTTTTAAGAGAAAACAAGCAGAGGAGGGAGGGAGATTATTTTCATGTATCAATGTTCAGCAGATGAAAAGGGAAAACTGAAGCGTTTTCTGACAACTACAAGATCTTGCTGTTTTTTGTGTTAATTGTGTCTGATTTAAAAGCTCACACAAAGCAAATAAACCAAAGCAGAAATTTCAAAATATTTTGCTTAGGAAACATTGACACAAAAAAGGATGTTTATTTTTTTTTTCCCCCTTTTCAAGGAGCTGTTCCAAAAAAGCCAATTCTGTTGATGTAAATCTAAACGAGGTGATGTGAGTGAGCGTTAACAAAGGTTTAGCTAATGAGAGCATTCCCGGCTTGTTCCCAAGCCCTGGCTCCAGGAGTCCTGAGAATGCAGAATTGGAGCTTTGGTTAAAAACCACATAAACACAAAAGCTGTGGCTTTCCTGGTGATGGAAATCCAGGACATGCAGTAACCCTGCTGCGAGAGCTGAGCTCTCCCCCTGGCAGTGGCTGCGTGTCCTTGGGGTGCTGGGGGTCTCCTCCTTTCTCCCACCCCAGCTCCAGTCCCCTTCCCTCCCTCTGTAAGGAATCCTGATTGCATCCACCTTGGAAGCACGTTCATCAGCTGCTCTGTAAGTAATTGCTGTGAGCCGCTTTCCCCTTCACCTTGGGGCCAGGGGGGGATGTGACCAGGGAATAATTCCTGCCCTCCCTCCTGCCTTTGCTCAGCCGGCAGCAGGAGCAGCCCAAGCTCCCACCTGCTCCCCAGGGATCCGCGCCCAGCCTGGGACAAACATTCTCAAAGGTCGCCCTCGACAGAGGCCAGCTCCAGAAACTTCGGGAGAGGGAGAGCAGGCTGGGGGCTGTGGAGGAGCCCGGGAAGAGCAGTTTGTTTCCTTGGAAGGAATTGATCTTCAAAGCTCTTGCTGTTCCGTTTGAAATGCATCTCGCTGCTCCCAGCATCCCGATTACCTTTCCCTCCCGCACCTGCCTTTGTTGTTCCAACATCAAAGGAGCCATCGCCTGGCCCCGCTCTCCGGGGTGTTCCCAGCCCCACACCGCACCCACCGGCGCTGGGATGCTCCTGGGGGTGCGGTGGGACAGCCTTGGGGTGAAGTTGGGATTTGGGACTGTGAGAGGTGACATCGAGACGTCATCGGGGCAGTGGGACACCACAGTGGATGGACTGACAGGGGGCTGCGGGCTGAGTTGTTCCCCTCCTCACGCCCCTGTCGGGTGTTTCTGTCGGCTCACCGATGTCCTGTGGCCTGCCCTCCCATCTCCTGCCTCTCATGTGCCGTGGCTTTGGGCGGGATTCCGCGGCTCCCGGCGCCCAGCGGAGCAGCCCACCCTCAGGACAAGGACACCATCAGCCCCGCCCCGACTCCGGCAGCACAGCCATCCATCTCTCTGCGCCTCGGCAGCGGCTCCCGGGGGGGTTGGCAGGCAAACCACGTCTGGCAGGGACAGTATCGCCTCCTCGCCTTGACGTGGCTTCTGCTCCCTCCCCCGAGTCCCCGGCTGCAACCTGTGCTCTTGAAGAGGCTTTAAAGCTCATCTGTGCTATTGTGCTCGGGAAACCCTGAAAAGGTTAAACCGATCCAAATTGCTGAGTCTTTGAAATAAAAGCAGAGCCTCTCCTAGCAGGAGCCTCGCTGAACAAAAGGGCTTCGGCAGGCAGCTTGATTTCAGCAGCTCTTCCCAGGGGATTCAGAGGGGTGACCCCGCATCCAAATTCCTGCAGGAAGCGAGCTGAGACTCCTGTGAGATGAAGTGAGGATCCACGGAGTGTCTCTCTCTCCCTGCATTCAGAATCCCACCTTCTGCTGGGATGAGGTGACCAGAGAGCCCCAGGGCTGGACCCCCTTCTTCTGGCTTTCATCTGTTGAATTGACAGCAGCCATGGGAAGCTCTGGCTCTTTCTGGGACATTTCCCCTCTGGAGATGTCATTCCATCAGCAGGAGCAGCCAAACAGGAGAAAATCCTCCCCTCGGGGGCCGGGCTCGGTGCTTT
This sequence comes from Hippolais icterina, assembly GCA_013400075.1. Classification (NCBI taxonomy): domain Eukaryota; kingdom Metazoa; phylum Chordata; class Aves; order Passeriformes; family Sylviidae; genus Hippolais; species Hippolais icterina. The sequence goes on from VWYN01018785.1 coordinate 84,250, forward strand.
GCTTGGTCCCATGCTCGCAGGGCTCTGGGTGGGAAATGTGCTCCCTGACAGCTTCCTCTCTGCTATTTGCATAATTAGGAGAAATTACAGAGCATTTGGCCTGCTTGGAGTGTTTACATCATAAACCTTGTGGTATTTGGGGTTTTTAAGTCTTCCCAGAGTGGCCCAGCCATGCCCCTCCCAAGCCAGCCAATTCTACTTGCCAGCATTTCCAGCAAATGCCAAGGTCCAGAGAGTGAGCACAGACACTCTGCCCCTCTGTGTGGATAACTGTGCATTCTCTGGGGCACAAAGTGTAAAAAATGAGGTAGAACATGGCATTCCTGGGGTTGGGAAGACCTAAAGGAGACCTTGGCCTTTTGCTGCACATCACTGAGAGCTGGGGGAATGTGCAGGACAATAATCCCCTGTATGAATCAATCCCAGAGCTGTCTGGGACAAGGACAGCATGGGGACCTTGATCACAACCACAGGACCTGGCAGTGCTTCTGTCATCAAAAAATAAATAAAAAATACAGCTTTTAATCCTCTTAATTGGTTGCATTACTGATCCTCTCTGGCGTTGGCTGGGGAATGAGAAAATCTATAAAGGGGTCTGGTTTGTCCAGCCCAGCCTGTGCCTGAGCCCGAGTTGTCATTCAGAGCAGGGACAGAGGAAAACACCTCAACACTCACCAAAAAACATCCCCAGCCCTCCCCACCAGCCCTGCACTGGGAAACTGCCCCCACTGGACCAGTTGCAATTTGTTGCACCCAGCAACCATTTCCAGTGAAATACACTGAGGGTTTAATGAGGGAGGATAGACTTTTTTTTTGCATTGCTTTGGGAAGAGCCTAATTTTCTTCCCTAAACCTTTGCCAATGACAGACACTCTCATAAAGCATTTTTATTGGATTTTCGAACAATTTAATTAGCGTCTCTGGCCATGATGGCTGCAGAATTGGTGTCTCTGGGGACACTAAAACAGAAGTGGCAGCAGTGCTCCGTGCTCGTGGTGGAGGGGGAGGACAGGTGAAAGGGGGGGAGCAGAAGGACTGGCAGAGAAACAGGGCTTGGCCATATCTCTTCTGAGAGCTGGGAAGAAGCCAGGTGTGCCCATGTGTGCACCTGACCCCTTCCTGCTTCCTCGTGGGGCTTGGCAGGGTGGGCACAGCCCTGAAAGCTCCAATCCTGCTTGGGCTCGCTCCAGGTTCCAAGTGGGGACTTTGTCTTTGGAGCAAGCCAGGACATTCCCTGTCAGAGTTGCTTGGCTCTGGGGGCAGCAGGAGCGTGTCCAAAAGCCCCAGAAGTCTACCACAAGGCCAGCTTTGCTCCCCCCTCACCCCTTGCCTTGGCAAAGTGCCCTTGAACCACTTTGGGCCAGACTTTGGTGGGAATGCAGCTGGTTCGTGGAGGCATCGAGCAGGACCCACCCCACCTCCCCCTGCACACGTGAGGGGCACAGCTCCAGCTTCCCAAGCCCTGGCTGGGTGCTCTGAGGACAAGTTTGAGCCAGCATGTGGCCAAGGGCACCTCCAAGGACATCCTGCCTTGCACCAGCCACAACGGGAGAAGGACCCAACAGACTGTCCCTCCAGCCCTGGGGACAGCTCTGGGCTCCTCGCAAGGAGGACATCGAGGGGCTGGAGGGTGTCCTGGGATGGGAATGGAGCTGGGGAAGGGGCTGGGGCACCAGGAGCAGCTGAGGGAGCTCGGAAATGGGCTCAACCTGGAGCAAAGGAGGCTCAGGGGGAACCTTCTGGCTCTGCACAACTCCCTGACAGGACGGGACAGCTGGAAGGGTCAGGCTCTGCTACCAGGGAACAATGGACAGGAGGAGAGGAAATGGCCCTAAATTGAGATTTAGGTTGGATATGAGGGAAAATTCCTCCCTGAGAAGGATTGTCAAGCCCTGGGACAGGCTGCCCAGGGCAATAGGGAAGTCCTCATCCCTGGAGGGATTTAAAGCCATGTGGATGTGGTTCTTGGGGTCACAGATCAGTGGCAACCTTGGCTGGGGAATGGTTGGATTGATGATCCTGGAGGGTCCTGGATGACTCTGGGATCCTGCACTGTGGACCCCACCTGCAGAATCCAGCCCCTCTCAGCCCACCCATGATTCCACTGCTCTCCCACCCACTGGGCTGGGTGGGCCAGGGCGGGCAGGAACGTGCAGCCTTGGGCCTCACAGCTCGTTTTTTATTCCCTTGGAGTTATCCACAGGGGCAGGGATACCCCAGGATAGCCGTGCCATGCGGAGGCAATGTGTTCCTGAGCCTGGATTCCAGTGGATACCCTAGGCTGTCTGGTTTCTGTCAGAGCACAGCCCTGCCCTTCCCTTGTTTTTTTACAAGGAAAAAACATGTGCTGGATGATTCCTGCAGGGCCCTCAGGGCCACCCGGGCTCCTGTGTCCCAGCAGCTCCGTCTGGCTGGCGCCCTGCCCTGCAGGCTGTGCTGAATTTGGGGACTCAGTGCCCCCATGCCAAGCTAGAGCTGGGCCAGGGCCGGCTGATCCCCAACCCCAAAAGGCAGGGGTTGAGAAGCAGGGCAGGAAAGAAGAGGAGAAAACACGAGGGTGAAGTCATGCATGAAGGAAGGGCAGCACAGCTGCGTGCTTCCAGACAGCTTCCTGACCCGGGATTTGGAGGAATCCTGCAGCTTCACGGTGTCCTGCACCCCAAATCTTCCAATACTGCCAGGGGTGGGCCTGGCAAATCACCCTTCCCTGGAACAAAGCCTGTTTTTCAGCCAGACTTTGCTGTGAAAATAGGTTTTTAACAGGGAAAAGCAGAAGATATTCCAGCAGCGCAGGAGCAAGAGAGGGAATGCTTTGCCTATGGCAGAGTTATATATTAATTTTTTCCAGTTTATTAATACAGCTCCTATTCCAGGCATATGGACAGGCCCAGGACTGTTCACACAGACCTGCTCCAACCCTTTATGTGCAAATTTTCCATCCTGGCTTTCAGGGAGTTCCGGAGAACCCCTAAAAACCTTTTTGCCAAGCTCAAGTGAGTGTAACCAGGCTCCCAGCTGGACCTGCTGCTGAGGTTTGGGATGCTTTTCATGCTCCATCACACCTAAATCCCCATGGCAGCACTCGGGGCAGATTTTCCTTGGATTCAGCCCTGTTTTCCTTTGGGAAGGAGCTTTCTGGGAGGAAGCTCACCCCCCTGTGCCCGGCTATGTGACACCAGCACAGACTGCAAACCCATCAGTGTGCAACTGGGTGGCTTGGACCCAGCTGGACCTGGGCTACCTCTGGGCTAAACTGGGCTTTAAGCCTTGTCAGCAGGTTTGGGAGACAGATTCCTCCTTCTCTCTTTCCCCCAGCTCTCTGACATGGCTAATGGATTGCAGACCTGCTCTCCCCACACTGCCCTTTGCATCGGGAGAATTTTAGGGAGCACAGAAAGGTAATTTCCCCCTGTATAGTGAGCTCATGCTAAAGGAAGGGGGGAGAAGCACCAAATGCTCTCATTTTTCTCATAAAAAGTGGTGGAAATTATTCCATGGCAGCAAATCTGTCCCTGTGGGTATCCTCTTTCATCTGCAAAGGATAGGATTCTTTCAGCTGATCTCAATATTTTTAATTCTCTTGTTGATTTCAAAGCCCTCTTTAGCATGAGCTACCAAAGGCTCAGAGATTACCCTGCAAAAGCAGTTTTGTTATTGTCTCTCTTAACCCCAGCTCGCTTGCAATTTCCTGCCATCATTTTTATTATGTCTTCTTTCAGCTAGGAATGAACAAGCAGCTTTAGTAGGAGAAAAGGGGAGAAATGCAGGAGGAAAAGCCCCTCTGGATGAGGCCAGAGGCAGAGCCCAGCCAGGTTCAGGATGCTGTGTGAACACAACACCGGGATCCGCTGGAGCTCTCCCATCTGGAAGGAGCTGCAGGGTCTCTCCACCAGCACAACTTTTATAGAATCATAGAACTGGGTTGAAAGGGACCTTAAAGATCATCCCTTTCCAGCCCTTGCCATGGGCAGGGACATCTCCCACCATCCCAGGCTACTCCAAGCCCTGTCCAACCTGGCCTTGGGCACTGCCAGAGATCCAGGTGCAGCCAGAGCTGCTCTGGATGATTTCGTAGTGCATCATATCTGATCAAAAGTGCTTTTTTGGCCCCTCCATATTAGGATGGACTATATTTGTTCATGAGAAACAGAAGAAACTGGAAAGGGAAGTGTCCAAGGCCAGGCTGGACAGGGCTTGGAGCAATCTGGGATAGTGGAAGGTGTCCCTGCTGATGGGAGGGGAGGGAGTGGAATGAGGTGAACTTTAAGTTCCATTTCAACCCAAATCATTCCATAATCTTATGATTCTGTGGAATTTCCTGTTAAATGAGCCCCCTACTCCTTTATTCCGAAATTTTCCAAAAATATAATACACTAAGAATAAACTCAGGCCCTTAAAGACTTCTCTCACTCCCCCTCCAATTGTTAAGCTCTGTTGAGCTGCTTCTGCATTTCCCACACAAAGCTCCAACCTTATAAGAATATTTCTGACACCAGGATCAGGCAAATGCATCTCTGCAGTTTCAGAACACTAAAGATTTGATTTTTAAGTGGAAATAGTTAACAAGGTTTACAATTAAGCAACCAAATTTCAGCAGACATTTGCTCTTGACATTCAATATATTGTTCACACGCCGGTTTTATGGACTAAAGTAAAGAATCTTTATTCTTCTCATTGAAGGCTTCCCTGGCTTTCTTCTGCAAGGCTAAGCCTTTATTTGCACCGGGCTTGACTCTTGCTGATGCAGCCTGCTTAGCCCGTGAATGGCTGTTCAGATAATTGTTCTGTTGCCATTAACACAAGTTCAAATGTTGTTTAATTGTGGGAATATGCGGAATTGTTGCCGATCAGGGTCGTTCGGGAGCCGAGCTGAATGCTGATTTCAGGGGCTGTAAAGACAGCACACAGCCTCGCTTTTTCTCTTCACATTTGATTTTTCATATCATTTGAAGAGCTTAAAATAGTCCCTGTCTAGGTAGGCTGAGCTTTGCAGAGGAAGATCGACTGGCAGATATCACCCCATGCAAAGCCTCCGCTGTAACCAAGCAGAGGTTTGCAGGTAATAATAAAAGGGAAAACTACTGAGTCTCAAGATAAAGGATGTTCTCCGGGCTGTGGGTGTTCAAACAGAACACAACAATATTTCTATTCAGCACTCTTTAATTCTCAGTTAAAAGAGATGCTGGATAATTGTAGCTTAATCCTGCTTGAAATGACAATTTTCATTTCAACCCCGAGTTTTATCACAGAAATGTTTTCCCTTGCTGAGCTGCTCTTCTTCAACATTTGGTTTGCTAAAATCAGTCAGCAACAATAACAAAAAAAAAAAAAAAAAAAAAAAAAAA
>VWYN01018785.1:89632-102287 GCA_013400075.1 Hippolais icterina
AAACAAAAAAAAACACCAAGCCTCTCAACTGCTGCAAAATGCATCTGGAATCTGACAAACAGGCTGGGGGTTGAGTTGAGAAGAAATCAGCAGCTTCCACCAGGTCTTTGTTTGCTCGAGGGTTTTGGCAGGAGGTGGCAGGTTTAATACAACAATTCCAAGCTGCTGTTTGCAGGGATTGCTTTTGCAACATGTAAGTCAACACCGTCCCTTGAGATCTGGAGCAAAGACAAAATAAATCTACTTTCATTTAAATTTTCAGCAGGATAGCACTGCCTTTCCCTCCCTGTTTCCCCTCTGAAGGCATGGGCTGGTTCCACCTGAAGGAAACCACCCCTCAGTACAGCACAGTCATAACCAGATTGGCTTTCAACACCAGGAGAGTATCCATGGCGTTTTCCTGGCCTGGTTCATAATGAGAGGGCTCAGTGGAGAAGATTTTCTTTCCCCTTTCGTTTATCTTCTCCTGCTTTTGGGTTTCTCACCCAAACTCCTGGAGAGGACCTTTTTGCTGTGGAGGAGTATCCCAAACAAAACCAGGAAGGTGCTGTCATCTCCTGGATTGATCTCAAGGGTGTGTAGATTTACCATGAGGTGAAATGAAAACTCTTTTGGGACAGAGTCCAGAAAATCTATCTCTCATTTCCCAGGCTTGATCTGCCAACCTAAACTAGGGCTAGCATCAGACTGGAAACCTCTAAACCATTGTGGAAATAAACTGGATCGGATATTAGGAAAAAATCCTTCCTGGAAAGGGCGATCAGGCATTGGAAAAGGCTGCCCATGGCCCCGGGAGGGAGGGATTTAAAAGCCTTGTGGATGTGGCACTTGGGGATGTGAGTTAGTGGTGGCCTTGGCAGTGCTGGGGGAATGGCTGGATTTCATGGTAGTGAGGGTCTTTTCCAAGCTTAATGACTCTCTGGCTCCAGCCTGTCTCAGCTGGCATTTCTTTAGCTGGTGAAGAGTTTGCTCCATGAAACTCCCAGAAGTTTTTCTCTGTTGGTAAAATCCAGCTGGGGTCAGGGCCAAACCCACGTGCTTACAGCTGAGTCTGGCCGTGTTGGGAAGTTTGCATCTGGCTCCAGCATCTCTTTAAAGGAAGGAAGGAAAGAAGGAGGTGCCTGTCCCTGAGCAGGCTGTATTTGCATGGCTCAGCTGTGTCAGTGCTCTGCCATGGGGAACTGGCTTTGTTCCCTTGTGAGCAGCTCAGGACCACACTTCTTCCCATACTTCCATACCCTGAAGCCTGAAGGAAAAACGCTGCTTCATTCCTCCTGAAAACGCAGATTACCATCTCCAGAGCATAAAGAGTCTGCTTTGCAGGCTGCCACATCCCTGGAATTGCTTCTCCTCCCTCTGTGCTGCACAAGGACATCAGCAGCTCTTTAATTGTTCAGCTCCCGCGCCACCACGACTCTGCAGAGATGAAGGGCTTTAGAAGGAGCCATCTGCCCCGAATAACCCTTCCTGCAGAGGAACCTGGTGCAGCACAGCCCCAGATCCCTGATCCTGACAGACTGAGCTCCCTTCTGTGCTCTTTGCCTTTGACCTTTTGGAGTTCTGTGGATCGCAGGGCTGTGGGGAGACCAGGAGTGCTCCATGTGTGAAGCGGCAGCAGCGGGGCAGCACGGCCCCAGGCTCCAATCAATGCTCATTCCCGGCTCTCCCCGCAGTCACTGACCCATGTCTGTGCAGTGATTTTGGAGGCTGTAATTGGCTGAATGCTTGGCTTGCCCCTTCACTATCACTAAATGGCACAACAGCAGCTGCTTTCCAGAAAAACACTCCGCACACGCGGCAAACTGCTAGAGCTGTTGCTGTGGGGCCGTTCCCCATCTACACAGAGCCTTGGAGCTGCACTTTTGGGCATCCATTGTCTATTCTGACTCTAGTGGGGCAAGGTGAAAGGGAGAGGTACTAGAAAAAAGAAACTCCACCTCACTTTACACATTCCTGAAAGGTCCTTGGGATACGTTGGTGCTTCACCAGCAGAAGTGTTGGGGTGATGGGTGGCAGCCTGGCACCTTCATGCCCAGCTGGGGTATCTTCCCGTATTTGTGCCCAGCAGCTGAGCTGGGACAAGACAAAGGACAGGAGGAAACAGCCTCAGGTTGTGCCTAAAGGGGAGGTTTAGGCTGGATGCTGGGAAAATTTCTGCACTGTTGTTAAGCCCTGGCACAGCTGCCCAGGGCAGCGGCGGAGTCCCCATCCCCAGAGGGGTTCCAAAGCTGTGTGCATGTGGCACTTGGGGACACGGTCTAATGGTGGCCTTGGCAGTGCTGGGAGATAAATTTGACTGAACAACCTGAAAGGGCTTTTTCAACCTAAAGGATTCTGTGATTCTGTGATTCTGTGACCGCCACTGTGCCTGGGGACGGTGTCACCATGGGGCTGCCAGTCAAGTTGGAGGCAGCAGCAGCTCGTGCTTGTCTTGGAATTCCAAGTGCTGGTAAAAAATTGCAGGTCCTGGCTGGGGGACGAGGGAATCTGTCAGCTCCTGCCATAGGAGAGGGTAAACAAGCCAGAACCCCAGTGGATTGGGGAATGCTGATTGGGTTTATCTTCACGAGGAAGGCAGGAACTTATTTCACAGTGCTAAGTGATACAGGTAATATTTCCAAAACAAAATCTCCCGTTTGAAATCCAATTAGGGTTGCTAAGAAACAACATAGTTAACCAGCCAATATTTGCTAAATCCAGACTTTTGCAAGCAAGGAAACAGCTTCGCCAAATTGCACTAACAATACATAAATACGTTCATATTAAACCAAACAACTGCAATCCTGTTAACACCAGCTGCAAGGATTTTCCTTGTTATCTGGGAGATGTCAGGAGCTGCTGTAGTGCTTCCCACTTCCCTGGCTGTGGGGGTCTGTCCAGAAACCTCAGTGTTGGTGGGACAGCAAAGGAATCTGTGTGTTTACTTTATTGATGAACATGCACCTTATGTGCCTGAGTGGAGGGTCTGAAAAGTAATTTGGGTAAAAAATAGTTGCTGGAGAATGCTTTTTAATTGTCAACTGCTCCAGTATAACTGATTTCCCCCCAAAAGTTCCTGCAAGTTTTACTAAAGCAGGTTGTTTTTCATGCCTGTTCTCGGCAGACAGAATCATTGATCTCCAGATTCCCTGTTTGGCTCTGCTCAGAGAGCTCCCTGAGCCTCCTCTCCAAGGAGCTTCAAGGACTGTCCTCCCTGCCCATGCCCCTGCAGTACCGGGTGTTCCAGGCTTGCCTGGGGCATCTGCACAGGGCAGCAGGGGTTCCCCAGTGGGACCAGTGCTCCTGCCCCCCAGCACCATGGGTGAGGTTGCAGCATTGACCCCAAGCCACCACCTCCATCTCAATGTGTCCATGGCTGCCCTGGCACCAGGCACAAGCCTGGGCTGAGCATCTGCAGTTTCATTTGGGCTCTAATTTTACATTTTAATCACTTTGTGGTCCTCCGTGTTTGGCAGGACTCCAGGCTGGCCTAAAGGTTTAGGTAGGGTTTCTCAAAGCTCTTCTCAGTTTCTGTCCTGATGAAAAGCTGGATTTCTCCAGAGCTGAGACCCATCTACAATGAGGAGCCTTTCTTGTCTCCTCCTGTGGGTTTAGGGCTTCAGCTCTGTTCTCTTCTCAGTGTTGGGGGAAAATTCTGCACCAGGGGCTGCACCACTGCTCCACACCCTTTTAGGTGACTCAGCCAGGCACCCAGTGCACCCACCCCACATCTCGTTCCCATGAAAGGGAGATGCTGAGTGTGATGGGCAGCTCAGCTCTCACAGCACTGCTGCAGGGAGAGCAGGGTTTCCCTGGGATAAGCTTTCCATGCATGGCTTGTGTGGATACTTCAATGCCCAAGCCACGCTTACAGCAGTCAGAGATCCTTGTCCAAGCTCTCCTTGCTCCCTGCTTGGCTCTTTCCTTGCTGCTGCTTTGCCCTGGCTCCATAGACTCACAATCCTTGTGCCTTCCTGAGTCTCCTCTGGCTCCTCACAGGAGTGGGAATCCAAGGCAGTGGCCTCTGGCTGATGTAGAGGGCCTGATAATGTGCCTGCTCCTTCAGATCCATGAATGTTCATCCCAGCAAATTGCTCTGTCTCTGCTCAAGGATCCTTGTAAATATATGGACTAGAAGTGGCAGGAGCTGCAGAATACTGGGGTTTTTTTTCTTCCAAGGAAAGATTAGATTTCAAAACTTCCTCTTTTGTATTGAAGGAGAGCAGAAAATCTTTCTTACATCAACCTGTCTGGAAGTTGAGGTCCAACTCTGTTACCAGTTTCCTCCTGATTTGTGCAGCGCTGTGTGTGTGTTCTCTCCAGCAGCTTCCCAGCTGGAGGCAGGGCTTCTTAATTCCTTTTTGGAAAACAGTTTCTAGCTCCATCACTAACCCACTGGAAAATGACCCCTTGGATAAGCCGCAAACCGTGCTGCACCTCTGAGGGGAGGCTCCTGGTTTGGTTTGTCCCACTGCAGTGATTACTTTGTGGTGCTGTGCAGGCCAGGGACTGCCTGCCCAAGCTTTATTCCCGGGAAAAGGGCTAGGGAAAGATGGGAGCAGGTGATTAAATGCATGGGGACAAACTGCTGAAAAATACCTCCATTTCCAGCTCCCTCCTAGCATCCCTTTGATGGGATCCCTGGGAAGAGAACCCCAACTTGATGACAGAAGCTGAGCATCATAAAACCACGGGTTGGTTTGGGTTGGAAGGGACAGTCTTGTTCTACCCACCTGCCACAGGCAGGGACACCTTCCAGGTTGTTCCAAGCTGCAGGGTCTCTTCACCAGCACAACTTTTATAGAATCATAGAATTGGGTTGGAAAGGACCTTAAAGCTCATCCCTTTCTAGCCCCTGCCATGGGTGGGGACACCTTCCACTATCCCAGGTTGTTCCAAGCCCTGTCCAGCCTGGCCTTGGACACTTCCAGGGAGGCAACAGCCACAGCTTCTCTTGGTAGAAGAGAAGACATTGCTCCTGATCCAAGTAGCCCCTCTGAAATTTTCCAGTCACTTCGGGAGTCTGGGCAGACAAGCCACTGGAATATCTCCGAGCCAGGGGCTCCAGGCCAACCAGGGATACTCCAGCTCCTCTAGCTCATTCCTGTAGCCAGAGGCTGCTTGCCAGAATATGAAGCCTCTGCCCCTGGACTACTTATATATTTTATAAGGTTCTACTTCTAGATACTACTGTCATGGTTCTATAAACTTCCAGAAGCTGAACTGACTCCTGGAAACTCCTCTGGTGGCAAACTCACTGTCCACATCCCACCGGCTCCATCCTTCAATCACTGAATTAAACCATTTCTGTGGCAGGGAATGGGAATGGGTGGAACACCCCTGAGTGTGCCCAGTCCCAGCAGCATGAGTGGGGTTGGCTGTGCTGGAGTGTGATTGTTTTTGGCTTCTTTTCTCTGCCAAGGTCGGGATTAATACATGAGAGTCACAAATTGTGTTTGGACTTGGATGTTTATTATTTCTTATCTATATTACAGTCTCATGAGCCGTAAGCTCTAACTAGCGAGTTAGAGAGTGAAGGTAAAATGGAGTACTTCTCTATCCCTACAAGAAATGCCATCTAAATTAATTTCACTTTAAAACCAATGCCTAACTACTTGAAGTCTGCAATGTAAGCTCCATCAACCAGTTACAGAAAACCACCCAAACCCATGAAGAAGAAGGAAGAAGGAAGAAAAAGGATCCAGACAATGCCCAAAGTTTTCCATCTTGACTCACATGTATTACTATATACTAAAACCTTAAATCTAAGTTTTTCACCCTGTGAGATCACACAATACTATCCAAACTACACATCTATAATCCCAGTGCTATCATTCAACCTCAGGAGCCTGTTCCAAGGTCTTGAGTCAAATGTGGTGCTTACTTGATGGTCAGCATCTTTCAGCACAGAAATCCTGAAATTTTCAGCCTCCAAGGATCCAACACTGGAGGATCCATGTTCCAGCACATCCCTGGGGTTTGCACAGGGAAAAGGCAGTGCCTGGGTGTCAGTGCTGTGACGCTCCTGGCCCTGCACAGACACCGATGGAGCAACAGGCTCTGGCCCGAGTCAGGAACACTCAGAGCTCCGAGCCAGCCAGCGGAGCCTGGATATGATAGAAGTAATGAACAGCGTGGCTCCAAATTAAAATCAGGCTAATGCAGAGGGCAGGGACCTCACCTGTCACTCTGCAGAGCTGCTCGGACTCTGCTGAGCTCACAACTCTGGGTGCCCTGACCCCGGGGGCCGAGGCTGCTGTGCCATTCTAATGATGCTCCCAAGGGGAGCAGGGTGAAGGGCTCGAGGAAGGAGGGCTCGGGGGCAGCCACCTTTATTTAATGCACGATGACAGTGCATACCTAACGCTTTTTATCTCCCCGCATTTTGCTGAGAGGCGGCGGTTCCAGCGCGGGGCTGATGAAGTCTGTCCCAATCTTCCCGATGACAATGCTTAACTCTTGTCTCCTTCCTGACTCTTCCCCGTTGCTACTTCCATTTGGAGGTGAGTATTTTGTCCTTAAACAAGAGACTAAGCTGTAAGACTAACCTTGCTAATACTGGTTCTTTCCTCCTCCTTGACAAGGACGAGGAAATCTCTCCCGCCCCTGAGGTATCCTGCCCCTCCACATATCCACTTCCCCAAAAGTTAGGAGATTTTCACTGGGGAAGAGGGAGCACAAATAGAAACTTCCTTTTGCTTCCCTTGAAGGTCTTCTCCAAGCAGAGGAGGAAAGTGGGGCAGGAGGACAGTCTTATGTCCAGCTGGAGCTTTGATTTGAAAATGCACTTGGAAAGCTGGGGAAGGAGTGTTTGTCAGGAGGGTGCTTTGAAGGAGGAGAGCCTTGTGTCTTGGAAGCCATGAAACCACTTCTGGGAGCTTTGTCTCGCTCCTTAGGAGGTTTTGTGCCTAACTGAGGATTCAGTGAAGGCTCTTGCAGGTTGAGAAAACAGCTTGGACCAGCTGCGTGTGCAGGGGGTAACGGGGATGGGAAGAAATCCATGAGGGACCCCATGTGTGAAAACTGCTGGGTTGTGAACCCCAGGTATTTTCCTCCTCAGGAATGCCTGCCACGGTGCTGTGTCCTCTGCAAAGAGAAGAGGGGAAGTGCTAATTGTCCTTGCTGTTTGTTCAGATGCCAGTAATCCCTGTCAGGTTCTGCAAGCAGTCACTGGTGGGGAGCTTGCTGGCTCCCCTGGGCTCACTGGGCACCTTTCCCCTTCCAGAGTGGAGTAAGGATGCAGCAAAGGTGAGCTCATGTCACCGAAGTGCTTCACCCTGAGCCTCCCTCTTGGCATGGGGAAGTGGGAAGATCTTAACTCCACTTCTTGCATTTCCTGCATGCATTTCCTGCATGCATTTCCCTTTGCATATGGTGTGGGGACACAACGCTGCAGGTGAAATCGCTGCAGGGCTGCAGTGGGACTTGCTGGGGGAGCTGAGGGGTGGAGGGGCAGAGCTCCTGCCCCAGCTCAAAATGGGAATCCACTCAGTGCCAACAGGTGGGCAGAGCAGGGGGGCAGGTGCTGTGGTGCCAAACTGATCAGCTCCTAAGGAATGCAGAGGAATGCTGTCCTGACACCCCTTCCAGCCCTTCTCTCAGCCCAGCAGCCCTTGCAGGGCTCCGCTGTCCCTCTCTGTCCCTCTGGGCTTTGCCCTCCCCTTCCCACATCTTTCTGAGACAGAGAATGGGAGCTCAGGGATCTGGCGAGTGGCACCTTGCATCAATCGATGTGTCAGGAACCTGAGCACAGGGCATCTGCTGACTGGGGGAAACAGCCCCATGATAAATTGGATCAGAAAAACCATGGGATATTGGCACTTGTGGTGCAGGAGAGCAGGGACCGTGCTAAGGGAGAAGGGGCATAATAAATGGCTCCTACTCAGGGGCCTGGGAATGCTGCCTCTGCAGTATGTGATGCCCCGGGAGATGGGAAGTGTCTTGGGGCCCTGGCCTGAGGTTTGGGCCAGGCTCTGGCCAGGATCTGCAGGATGCCAGCACCTGGTGCCACTGCTGGTAAATGGGACTGGTTCCTGCAGAGGACAAGGTGGAGAGAGACATGGCTGATAAGGGATTGAGAAATCTGAGCTATCAAATGATTGGTCCCCCTTGCCTGGAGGAAGAGGGGAGGGAAAAGGCTTCTGAAATCATTTGCTTCCATAGAATCATAGAATAAGCTAAGCTGGAAGGGACTCATAGGGATCATCAGTGCAGCTCCTGGCCCTGCACAGACACCCCAACCATCCCACCCTGTGCTTCCCTGAGAGCGTTGTGCAAATGCTCCTGGAGCTCTGGCAGCTTTGGGGCTGTGCCCATTCCCTGGGGAGCCTGGGCAGTGCCCAGCACCCTCTGGGGGAAGAACCTTCCCCTAATCTCCAACCCAAACCCCCCTGACACAGCTCCAGCAGTTCCCTGACCCTAACTCTGTGCTCTTTGCCTCAGAGGACCTGCAGCACTGCAGGGCCCAGTGAGGGACCTTGCCTGAGGTCAGGGCCAGGCTCAGGCTTCTCCCGCGAGAGGGGAGAGCAGAGGGGGAGGATGGAGTCATGCAACAGTGCCTAAGCTGCTTCCCAAGGCCTTAAAGCCCAGCTTAGGGCAGTGAAGCAATCCCAGCAGCACAAGGAGGAGTCACTGACAAACAGGGAGCCTGGCAGGGGATCCAGGAGCCGGGGGAATGGCACAGGGAGCACCTGGAGCCAGGTGAGCTCAATTTGCTGCTGCCTGGATAGGAGGGATGGGGATGTGGGCGGGTGGGGAAGTCAGAAAGGATTAATGCATGGCCTGCTGTGGGAATGAGCCACGCACACGTTGCTGCCTCCGCACGGGGATCCAGAGGGGCCAAGGATGGGATGCTCATCAGGAGACTCAGTGGAGCTTAAATACCTCCCGCACACGCAATAACTGCAGGAAGGCTCAGCATCTGCCACTCTGCCAGGAAGGGATTTCCATGCCAGGCCCTGCTCCTCCGGAGACCATGCCATTCCCTTCCAGTGTGGGAGAGGGCAGGGAAAGAGCTGCTGTTGGGACTTGTGTGCAGCTGGGATGTGCTTTCAGAGGAGGATGGGGACAAATGGCATCACTAACAGCTTGTGTGACAGAGCAGCCAGAAAACCCAGGAACAGCTGGCGCTGAGGAACGCCTTTGGAAGGTCTGGATCCATGGAGCTGCGTGGAAATAAACTACCAAGCTGCCAACAGTTCTCCCACCCTCCCCAATGCACAGGAGAGGAGGAAATGGGCTCAACTCCTGCTCCTCCTAGAGGTGGGAAATGGATTCTGAACCGGGGCTGGGGACAGTGGGGTCCTGCAGCACTGATCACTTGGAACATCTCGATTGTCAGCCTGGTGTGGTGGTTTAGCATAGATGTGAGTTACTACAGCTGATTTGAAAGAAAATCCGGGACTAGAGGAGTACAGAGAACACCAAGACCATGTGGGAGCCATGAAATGCCTGGGGAGATCTGAAGGGAACAGCACAACATCTAAATGTGTAACTCCTTCTGAAAGAGTTGATTCAAAAGTCACAAGCTCCTGGAAAAAAACAAGGCCTTTCTGCTGGTCCCTAATGGTAGGAACTGGTTTGAGAAGGTGGGGCTTGCAAAGAGGCACCTCCTGGAGGAATTGGGCGAGTAACTGTGTCCTGAATCAGCTGGAAGGAGATTCCAAGGAGCAGTAACTGTGTCCCTGAGAAACAGAGGGCTGGGGCAAGCAGTCAGGCTGGCTCCTGGCTGTCCCCACACACTTAGAACACATGCTCTCCCCATCTCCTGGGATCACCCAAACCCCATTGCTGAGCTCCAGCAAGCCTTTCCTGCAGCAGCTCTCTAACTGTGCACAGGCTTTCTGGGTTTTCTGGGCCTTGAGTGTTCGAACTGCCCACCAACTTGGACTAACTTGGGGCTGCATCCACAGTGCAGATTCCTCCCCTGGCTGCTCAGCGCATGAGTTGAGGGTCTGGAAACTTGGTTGCAGCTTGAGGTTTGTGGTATAAAACTCTGTCTGGCAAAGGTTCAAAGCAAAGGTCATTAAGATGCAAGACATCTTCCCCTGGAGAATGAGTTTGCTAATTAAAAATGCATTAATAAATCCAACGTTTCAGGCACAGACATGGTGAAGGAGCAGTCAGGAGTTATTAAGCAGAGTGAGGAGGCAGGACCAGCCGAGTCCAAGTGCTGAGCCCTTGGAACAGGCCCTGCCTGGAGGAAGTCACTGAGGTGGGTTGTGCTGGGTTGGGAAGGGAGGAGATCACACACAGGAAGAGCTCTGCTTGCCTCCAGCCCTGTAAGCAGCCATGGCTACAGATGAGAGCTGGGGAACAGCCTGATGTGCCCCACAGCTGGGACCTGTGACCTGTCCCTCCTGCTGGTGCCAGAATGACCAACCAGACCATGTAACTGTGGCTCCCCTCCAAAGGCTGCTCAGGGGGAGCTGCTCAGAGGTTCTCCTCAGCATGGCATTGTTGGAATTCTGGAAACTGAGAATTTCAGGCTTTCTGTGCTAAAAGAAAGCATTGACTCTCAAGCAAGCACTTCATTTGACTTGAAGCCGTGGAACAGGCCTCTGAAATTGATAGCACTGGGGTTGTGGGTGTGTAGTTTGAATAGTATTGTGTGATCTCACAGGGTGAAAAACTTAGAATTTAATATATAGTAATATATATGGGGCAAGATGGAGGGTTTAGGGTGTTGTCTAAGTCCTTCTTCACCTTCTTCTTCTTGGTTTGGGTGTTTTTTTCTAATTGGGTGAAAAAGGTCCACATTGCAGGCCTTGTGTGGTTAATTATTGGGTCAAAAGTATAAATAACATAGGTGTCATCTTAGTGCTTAAATAACCCTGGAAAGAGTTAGAGACAGCTCCATTTTATAACTTGCTAGTTAGGTTTGTGAGGCGGTACTATAGATAAGAATTAATGAACATTGAGGTCCGAACACAAAAACTGTGACTCTCATGAATTAATCCCAGCTCTAACATGAAGAAAAGATAAGAAACATGGCATGGCCTTCTGCATAGTACCAAACCGTGCTCCTCCTTCCCTGGTGTGGATTGTGGCATCCCTTGTCCCTGGAAGGGCTCACTGAGTCCCCAGACACCTCGGGCAGCCCGGGGAGCTGAGTGAGCCCGCAGGAGGTTAAATGGTGCCGCGGTCTCTCCCAGGTTAATGATGTCCCAGGTGATGCCCGCAGAACGTTATTTACTGGGGACACAGAGCAGGCAATCACTCTCCAGGAGCAGGTGATAAATCTTGTTACATCCCAGTGATCCCATCACTGCTCTCACAGCGGGAGCAGCGCAGGGCTGGACCTGCTCCAGGGGCACAGCGATGGATTTTGCTGTCGCTAAAGCAGAAGGACACACTGCAAACCAAACACTGGGTTTCACTGGATCCTTTCAGGAACAAACCTGAGGGAGGGACCGTGGGGTGCTGCTGTCATCAGTGGGGTGTTCAGCCGGACCAGCTGGGTGTTCACCTCCTGGAGGCATGGACAGACTTCCAAGGAAAGATTCAGTCCCACAAGGACACAGTTCCTCAGTTCACAGCCACCTTTTCTGCCTGCACTGGTAGCCCTTTTCCTGGAAAGTCTGCAGGCTCTGGCTGATCACAAGACTCCCCCAATTTCTTGCCCACTCCCAGTGATCCAGGTGCTCTTTGCATCCATGAATTATCAGCCAATCCCTCCTCAGTGTAAGAGCTGTTCTAGAAAGGCATTTGTCAGGTCCTGCTGGTAGCAGAGAGATTTGCCAGCAATTTATGATTTCCATTAAAATCACCACATGCCAGGAGCAGAGAGGGACCTATTTAAGGCAGTGGGCTGCCCTCCACCCTCTGCTCTGCATGGAGCACTGCTGGAGAGCTGCGTGAAATCATTAGGGTTGGAAAAGCCTTCCAAAGTCATGGAGTCCATCCATTAACCCAAGCCCACCACTAACCCACACCCCCAAGCATCACATGAGGGGATTGTTCCCATGCTGGAATGTCACAGAGTGTTGAGACTCCTTTGACTTAGTGACAGGAGCATTCATGGAGCAGAGGCCAAGGATAAGGGGAAATACAGGCTCCATGACCCCAAGCTGTGCCAAAAAGTCACAGCTGATGTTCTGGAGCTGCTCCGTCCTCTTTGAAATTGTTGAAGCTCTTCCCTCAGTCTGTCCCCACCTTCATCTTTTGCAGGAAGATGTGACCTTGTCCTTCTCGGGAAGAGTCCTCTTGGCTGGTCAGGGAAGATATGTTCCTGTCTTGTCAATCTCCTCAAGCACTTCAGAGCGGGAATGGCCATCGATAAATGGATTTTTCTTGGCTCTTACCCTGCCCAGTTTAATTCTTGGATAATTTACTGTGCCATTTCCTGACGTGCTGCTAAAATGTACAGCAGGGAGCTGGCAAGAGAGGAGCCAGAGCTCGTCTGAGGAGATGGGGGTCAGGTCCTGGTGGAGGAGGGGATGTCCCAGAGTGTCACCAAGTGCAACCGACGTGGTGTCCAGAGAGGGTTGCTGTTAATTGAATTGAAGAAGACAAATGGCCATCAGCTCCGTCTCCAAAGGACAATAACTGCACTGATAATGAAGCTGAACTCCCTAATCCTGATCCCAGGGATCCGTGAAGTTATGTAATTGATGGAATATCATTAAGAAAGAGGAAAATGTCCAGATACAGGCGGGGGGGGGGGGAGGGGGGGGGG
>VWYN01018785.1:102331-155698 GCA_013400075.1 Hippolais icterina
GGGAAGTTTACAGAATTTGCTGAGATCTGATGCTTACAGCAAATCTTCAGAGCCAGCTTTTCTGAAGCATGGAGACCTTTGAGTCACATTTTTCATCCTCCTTCCCTGCTTTTTTTTTAAGGCAAAATTACATTCCAGGCAATGATTGCAGTGACATTACGCTCAAGTGATCAAAACCAGTTTGGCTGCACCAATGTCAGCTGTTAAAGGGACAAGTGCCTGTGATGAATGTTTGATACCTGCCCATCTTCCCAGAGCTGTATCCTGGGAGGAAGGCAGGACACAATCTGATCAGCTCAGCGTTCCCCTGGCATTTCCACGGCTTCTGGAGCCACATTTCTCAAAGAGCTCCAGGCCAGCTTAGCAGGGGGGATCACACCTGATGCTGCTTTGATAAGCAGCCTTTGGCTGTGGGGTGGAGGAGCTCTCCTGGGAGAAAACACCAATTTGTCATCACTGAACTCTTTTGCAGGTGCAGAACAGCCTCAATTGCGAAAAAGGCTCTCTCTTATCCAGTCTGGAACTAAAGCCCCTGGCTAACCGTGGTGACTTCCCACGTGCTGCCCTTTGGCCACCAGCCCCAAATCCTCCCAGGCCAAGGAGGGAGAACCAGGGGCTGAAGAGTAATGATAAATTGATACAGAATGGTGATAAATCGAGAAACTGAGAAACTGATAGGGATTTTTACCTCGTTCCAACCCCTGCCATGGGCAGGGACATCTTCCACTAGGCCAGGTTGCTCCAAGCAACCTTGGTTGTTCCGGCCTGGCCTGGAACACTTCCACCCCTCCACATTCCCTCTGCTCGTTCACCACGCAGTGTGGATCCTTGGGAGCATCTTCCGGAGCTCAGAGCTGCAGCAGGGAGCACAAGTTGGTCCAAGGAAAAGCCTCCCTCTCCCTGCTGAGGATGCAGGCAGAGGGTGGAAGGCACAGGTGAATCTGCTTCCCTGGAAGCAGGACCATGGCTGCCATTCCAGAAACCTTGTGCACAGTTTTCCATAATAACCCCAGCCTCATAACTGTGTGCTCTCCTCTAACACCACCTAAGTGATTTCCCCCTAGGCAGTAAGGTTAAGCCATAGGAAACAATTTCTATTTTTAATAACATTTTTGCTAAATATCCTGTCCCTGACTTTCCCCAGAGGCTTCGAATCCATCTGCAATAAGGGGGCTTTCAAAGGGCTTTAATAATAAATATAATACCACCATTCTTTTATGCTTGTAACTATTCATGCTTGACTGAATTCCCTGCTCTTTTTATGGGGCTGTTGAAATATATTGTGTAAGTCAAGGGCAGGCCTGGTTTTAAGCTTCTTGTGCTCCCCTATTTTAATTCCTTTTATCTCCAGGTAACAGTCTGGATAATGCTGCCCTTGTGTTCTGTGTAATCCACGCACAACTGGAAACACGTCCATATTCAATCCTGCTGTCCCCAGGGTGGGGACATCGATATTTTCCAAGAAAAATGCAAAATTCTCCTGAGTATCTTCTCAGCACAGCCCCATTTATGTCTTGCTAACGTTCCCTCCACATTCCTCTTATTCACTCCCAGATACCACACCTCTCATTGATCCTTTACCTTTCCTCTCCGACTGCTTCAGAGACTCCTCAGGAAGCAAAGTTACCCTCTCCAGAGGTTCCAGGGATGAGCTGCCCTCACCTAGGACCCCCACACCCCCATCCATCCTGCCCCCACTGTCCCAGCAGCTCCATTTCACCGTGTCTGAGCTGTGCCAAGGAGTTCCTGTGTCCCCCTCTCCCATCTGCTCCTCCAGGGCCTCTGTAGTGCATTTTTTTGGGCATTTTTTCCCCTCTGAGCTGTTGGTTTCTCTCTCTCTGACCCCTTTCACCTCGGAGCTTTCTCCTGCTGCCCAGCCAGCCTGTGCTGTTGCCCTGGCTGTGTCTTTGCTCAGCTTTTCCTCACATCTGAGTGTCCCAGAGCCAGAGAAGCCCTTGGCTCGGCAGCAGAGCAGGGGGAGTTTGCCCCTGAGCATGACAGGCAGAATGATGGGGACTTCTGAACTAACTTGCTGTAAACGATGATCCATAATAGGTCACTTGTCTCTTCAGCAAGTCAGCAATTAAATCCATCAGAGCCATGGATGTAATTGGACTGCTGGCAATTAGCACAGGAGGAGCCAGAGGGCCTTTCAGGGATTTCCATCCCACTGCTTTGGGGGTTGTTTGGTCTTTGGGCTGAGCTGCTTGAGCCCAGGATTCCCTGTGCCTCACCCAAGGGGACTGGAGAACCCAAGGATTTGGGGACTGGAGAACCCAAGGATTTGGGGTCTGAAGGCCCCTGGGTACAGAGAAGGCTCGGGGTACCCTCCTCATGGAGAATGTTCCTGCAGGGCTGGCTCCCACTTATCCCTGGAGTCTGCCTGCAACATTAAAGCAAAGCAGGGATCTGCTTTGTCCTCCCAGCAAAATGGAAGCACAGGTTTTGCTCATGCCTTTGGTTTCATGACATTGAATAAGTAGATTTTCTTTCAGTCAAAGAGGAAGAAGAAACTTCTTACGGGGAAAAAATGTCCCTCAGATTCCCAAAAGCTGTGACTAAGCAGCAAAAGAAGCTCTTGAATGAGACTGTTCCTGATCCTAGGTCAGGAAGCATGAAGGAGCTCTTGGATTTCAAACTGCAGAGCAGAAACTTTGCCAAGATCAGCCTTTGCCTGCAGAGTTTGGACTGGGGCCAGCCCTGGAGTCCTGCTGCCTCCTGGCTTGGGAGGCCTCCAGGGACAGATTGGGAGGATTTCAGGAGTGGCTGCTGATAACAGAGGGTCTGAGACAGTTCAAATCATTCACCTTAAAAATCAGGGACTTTCGTGTCGTTTGCAGTTGGACCATTAAGTATCAAAGCCCATAAAACCATTCACCCTCCTCTGCTGTGGCTTCCTGATCCAGCCTCCCCCTCTCCGTCAGGATAAACTGCTCCATCCCACAAGGATTGCCTCAGGTACCCTGGATTTCAGCCACATAGATTATTTTTATCTCTCACACTATTTTGCTTGGCTTTTGTACATCCAGGATCACTCCTGTATCTGTAATTTTAACAGTGAGGACA
Organism: Hippolais icterina; assembly: GCA_013400075.1. Lineage (NCBI taxonomy): Eukaryota > Metazoa > Chordata > Aves > Passeriformes > Sylviidae > Hippolais > Hippolais icterina. The sequence continues at coordinate 105,398 of VWYN01018785.1, forward strand.
TGAAATAGGGGATTTTTCTTTCACTTGTGGGTCTCCATTCGCTGCTGGGAATTAAACCAGGCCTTGCTGGAGCACAACAATGGGAATTCTTTGGCTTCCCTGTTGAAATGCAGTGATCCCTTCACCTGTAGGAGAACACTGCTGCAGCATCATCACAAAAACTCCCTAGTATCCCTTCCCTGTCCCAGTTAATTATTTGGTGCTGCTGTTTCTATGCTCCCCAGAAGGGTAGTTTTGCTGCAGACATTATTTTAGGAGAAAAGCAGATGCTATTAAGTTTAACAAACAATATTTTAAGGGATCAACCCACCCAAATTTGGCTTTCCATAGAAATCTGAGGTGATGTCAGCATGAGAGGAGATGCCAGGACTTAAGCAGAGAAGCACAATATTTCCTTTATTATTAAAAATCTTACTTTTGGGGTAGCAAAAGTATTTGCCATCAGTGGCAGACTGGTTTACGGTCCTGTCTTTTCCCAGCTGTCCTACCAAAATGAGCTTTACTGAAAAAATAGATAAAAATGGAGAAATTCCAGGAATGGAAAGTGTTGTGGTTTTTAATGGGGAAAACACTTTGGTGGTGCCTTAAGTTTTTGATGGGAAGTAAGGGCTTAGTTTTTTGAGGGGTGCAGTTGGAATGTCACACAGCCATGGATTGGTGCAGGGCAAGCTTGAGCTTCCATCAGGACAGGAATTCAGCTCCTGGGTACTTCCAGCACTGTTCAGGTGCAGGGTAGGATGAGGGGCAGCCAGGGATCCCCCCCAAGCCCTCAGGTGTGAGAAGATTCCCTTCCCCAGCAGCTCCTCCTCATCCTGGCTCTCCAGACACATTTCTAAAGGAGGTGTAGGGGATATGGGACGTTTCTTCCAAGGCTGGCAGGGAATCCCAGTGCCTGGATGAAGCTGGGGAAGAGAGATGGAGAGAGCAGGAATCAGAGATACTGATGTTAGCTCGTGATGAGAGAGATAAAGACATAAGCTTGGAGCAATCCCAATAGCCCACAGGGGAAAAAAAATGAATTTTTGCCAGCCCTTACTCCATCCCATAAGGGAAACAGGTCTGTTTCCAAAGGAAAAAGGCAGGTGAGGAACAAGCTCCTGCTGTGTGGGAATTGGGCTGAGCAGAGGAGGTTATCAGAGAGGTGCTGTATGAAGCTGTCTGGCATGCGGTCATTAAAGGTGACTGCTCTCCCCTGGTGTCACCAGGCCGGTGGAGCAGTGGAGCAGGAAGGCTCCAGGGTTCCCTGGCAGCCCTTCAAAGCAGTGGCTCCGAGCTGTGCCCTCAGGCAGCTCCGGCAGGGGACAGGGACAGCAGATAAAGGAGCTGCTCTAATGCTGATCTGCACATCCTGCCTGGAGTGAGGGCAGTGCCGGAGCTGGGGGTGCAGTCAGGCAATCCTGGATCCTTCTGCTGCTCCCTGCCCTGGCTGGAGCTGCTCCTGCCCCAGCCCTCCCTCCTGGGTGTCCTTAACATCCCCTGCTGCTTCTTTAGCCCTTCTGGCAGCACCATGGCCCTGACCCCACTCCTATTAGGAGACTGGGAACCACGAAATCACAGACTGGTTTTGTTTGGAAGGGACATAAAAGATCATCTTTCCTTGGGCAGGGACACCTTCCACTGTCCCAGGGTGCTCCAAGCCCTCTCCAACCTCACCTTGGACACTTCCAGGGATCCAGGGGCAGCCACAGCTTCTCTGGGCACCCTGTGCCAGGCCTAACCACCCTCACAGGGAAGAATTCCTTCCCCAAATCCCATCTATCCCTGCCCTCTGGCAGGGTACAGCCATTCCCCCTTGTTCTGTCCCTCCGCCCCTTGTCCCCATTCCCTCTCCAGCTCTCCTGGAGCCCCTTCAGGCACTGGAAGGGGCTCTGAGGTCCCCCTGGAGCCTTCTCTTCTCCATGCTGAGCATCCCCAGCTCTCCCAGCCTGGCTCCAGAGCAGAGGAGATCCAGCCCTCAGAGCATCTTTGTGACTTGTTTGAGCAGGTCCAGGTCCTTCTTTTCCATGATGTCCTTTCATACTCAATCCCTGCTGATAATTTTTAAAATAACAAAAAATGACCCACACTTGTTAAACCACACCAGAGGCGAAGTGTAAAGCAGCAAGGGGTGGGGATGTCTGGGGTGGCACCTTCCCTGCTGGAACCAGGGTGGGATTTCCTGGGCTGCTGTTAGCCCTGGGTTTCCAGGAGGTTGTGGCTGAAGGATTTGCTCCAGGCTGCCCTGTGGTGCCCAGCAAGGCTGGGTATGGGATGGGGGTTGGTCCATCCTGCTGGGAGCATTTTCCCACCCTCTCATCCACATTTGTACAGGCAAAGCAGGGGATGCTTTATAAGCAATAGAGTAAGATCAGTGTAGGAAGGACATGTGGGAATTCCACAATTCCAGCTGCAGCCTTGATCCCAGACTAGACTGGGAGGCTGGCAGTAAAACAGGGGCTGAGATCACCCAGCTATCCTTAAAAACCAGCTCAGGCAGCCCCTGCTTGGCACTGATCAGTATCAGAGTCAGCTGCAAAACTTGAAATGCAGCAGAAGGGAAAGAAATCTACAGGTGGGGGGACATTATTTTCTCTAAAAAAGAAAAACAAGCCAAAAAAATGTGGGAAAAAAAAAAAAAAAGAAGCAGCTGTTCTTTTTTCAGTCTATCTCTAGCCCAAGGTCTTGCCGAGGGGATGGAAAACCATTTCAAAAGGTGGAAGAAAAAGTGTTCCTTTCATCAAGGATGGTAACAGAGCAGGCTGCAAACTCAGAGCATGTGTTTTGTTTGATATTAAAGCATTTTTGGGGCAAAAGGGACTTTCCTGAGAGAATATGGAGCATTTTAATGAAGGCATGTTTGCTCCAGTGGGGAGGAGGTTCTCCCAGGGCTGCAGGATGTGGGCACTGGGACCTCCAGGGATGGAGCAGCCACAGCTTCTCTGGGCAGCCTGGGCCAAGGCTTCACCACCCTCCCAGGGAAGAATTCCTTCCCAATAACCCATCTAAACTGAGCCCCTTTCAGCTCTTTTTAATTTAGTGTGTGGACTTGGAAAGCATCACCAAAATGGCACCAAAAAATCCCAAACCAAAGAAGTTGCAGCGCTCAAGAGTTATCTTTATTTCTTTTTTCCTTTTTTTTTTTTTTTTCCTCAGCTTCTCTCCTTAATTTTCTGATTTGACTGGAGATATCTGAACTCTTGAGAGCAGCACTGTGATTTTTTTCCCTCTTTCTTTCCCCTGAGGTGCTGCTTGTCTCTCTGCCCAGTGATGTTAATGGATTGCTCTCCACCCTTTGGATGCAGCGTGGAAGCTGTAGGAGGGATAATTTATTTCAAGGATAGCCCTGAACCCCAGAATGAGAAAATCTGAGCTCCAAAGTGATGGCCTGAGTAAAAATTGCAGCAGTAATGCCGAGCTTGCTCTTCTCCCCACCCTCCCCACCCTGATAGATGTGCTGGGTCAATGGAATATTATCCCTTAAAAGATTCAGGCATTTCATGTGGCACCACTTTAAAATCTTCTGGGGGAAGGAATTAGGACACTCATTAGATTTGGATCACCCTGGCCAAAATTACCAGGTAGCTCCCCTGGTATTTAAGGAAATCTTTCCATGGGTCCCTGGAAGAGGAGCCCATTGTCAAACAAGGCATGAGGCCTCTGCCATGGAGAATCTCTGCTCTCAACTAAGGCAGAGAACTCCAGAATGAAAAGGAACCATTAATATTAAAGTCAGGTGTCACCTGATGCTGTGGTCCCCACTGAATTCTAATGCTCAGGGAAAGCAGAAAATTAAGATGGATACTTATAGCAGCTAACACAGGGAATGGCCTGTGTTAGGGGCAGGAGGAGGGGTGAAACTGGGGAGAAAATGTCCTGGTGATGTTTTCCCAAAGCCTGTTAATCACAAACTGTGGATTTGGAAAGAAACAAAGGTACCAAAGGCATTTTGGTAATCATAGAATCATTCTCTATGAGGAGAAGCCTCTCTTTTCAGAGAGACAGTTTCACTATTTTTGGGTAAAAGAAAATTTCAAAATCTCAGTAGAGAAAATCTCAAAAATGATTGAATGGCACTTTTCCTGACTCTCAGATTTGTTCCCAAGGAATCACAGAACCATTCACATTGGAAAAGCCCTGTAAGATCATCAAGTCCAGCTGCTGACCACTGAACCGTGTCCCCAAGTGCTACATCCACAGGGCTGTCATATCCCTCAAGGGATGGGGACTCCACCCTTGTGCCAGTGCCTGCCCACCCTTTCTGGGAAGGAATTTCCCCCAATATCTAACCTAAACTACCCCTGGCTTGACTTGGGGCCATTTCCTCCTGTGCTAGACCTCAGCCCTTCAGCAGCACATCACCCCCAGCCCTGCTCCCAGCCCTGTCCTGCTGGAAAAGCCAAGTTTTCCTCACTTCTGCCTCAGTTTCCCCACAAGCAAATTTACACAGAATCACTAGGTTGGAGGAGACCTCCAAGGTCATTGAGTCCAACTCCAAGCCACTTAAACTGATCCCAGTTTAATCAGGTGGAAGCCTCAGAGGTGGCAGCTCTTTTTTGGCAGCTCTGACCTTCCCAAGTGGCTCATCCTGTGCTAATCTGCATGGAATGGAAAGGTCAGTCCACTTGTGTTATTTTTAGGCACCAGGATTATTATCGCAGTGGAAATGGAAAATAACCTGAAAAGAGGAGTTGAAAACACAACACAGATATTACCTGGATTTCAGTGAAAGCAAGGAATTGCTCAAACCTTGACAGCATCATTCCTTCCTTACTCCTCCAAGGATGGATTTGATCCCAGGGTATTATTAACAGTCACATCAAGGGATGACTCTGAGGGGGCTTTGCTGAGCAGAGCCTGCTTGGGATGCTGCTGGGTCGTGTTGATTTCTGGTGGGCCAAGCTTTTAGATCAGTTTGGGATTTCTCCCCATTTCTTTCTCAAAGAGGGATGTTGGAAATGGTTTCACAACCAGGCCTATTGGGTCTCAGCAAAAACACTGCAGTAAGAGCCTCGTCCCTGGAAACAATGTCCTTTTTCCTTCTCTTCAACTGGCTGCAGAATCATGGAATGGTTTGGGATTGAAGGGACCTTAAAGCCCATCCAGTTTCACCTCCTGCCATGGGCAGAGACATCTTCCACTATCCCAGGTGGCTCCAAGTCCTGTCCAGCTTGGCCTTGGACACTTCCAGGGAAGGGGCAGCCACAGCTTCCCTGGGCATTTGCTCTGCCAGAGCCTCCCCATCCTCACAGGGAACAATTTCTTCCCCATATCCCATGTAGAGCCAAAAATATTTCACTGGAGATGGGTTTCATGTGACTTGGAAGGGTTTTGCTGTAGATCCATGGGTTGCTGATCTCCCCTGTGGGCTCAAACCCAAGGAGGCAGGTGCCACATCCACCCTGAGGTGCTTCTGCCCTTTGGGGAGATGTTCTGAATTGGGGGTTCTGTTGAGCTTTCTGGAGGTATTTCAATTTTGCATTGAACTGATACCTTGTGTTTAGATTTTCTTGGGATAAACAAGATGGTTTTTGGAAGGAGCCAGCTCTTACCCATTCATGTCCTGGGAGCAAGAACGATGGAATCTGTTGGAAGGGATCCACAAGGGTCATCCAGTCCAATCCCTGGCCCTGCCCAGGACACCCCACCAATCTCTGTGCCTCCCTGAGAGTGTTGTCCAAATGCTCCTGGAGCTCTGGCAGCCTCAGGGCTGTGCCCATTCCCTGGGGAGCTGTTCCAGTGCCCAGCACCCTCTGGGGGTAAAACCTTTCTCTGATATCCAACCAAAACCTCCCCTGGCACAGCTCCAACCATTCCTTGGGTCCTGTCCCTAGTCACAGAGCACAGAGATCAGCTCTGCCACATCAGATCAGAAACTGTGGATTGGGATGAGCTCTGCCCTCAGTCTCCCCTTCTCCAAACTAAACAGACCAAGCGCCTTCAGCTGCTCCCTGTCTGGCACTTCCATACCCTCCCCATCTTTGTGTCCCTCCTTTGGACACTCTCCAATGGCTTTAGATCCTTCTTACTTTGTGCCACCCAAAACTGCTCCCACTGGGTGAGCAGGAATGACCCTGCTGGTGCCAGATCCAGGCTCTGGGTCCTGGATCCCTCCATTCCCTAAGCCATAACTTTGCCAAAGGGAGTAATCCCACACTTTCTGTGTCAGGTTGTTTATATGGAAGTGCCGCTGCCCAGACCTTCCCACCCCAATCTGTACATGGCAGAGACACAAAGTGCTCGAGGCACAGAGACACCTGGGGCTGGAATGCAATTTGTGGGATTTTGGAGACATGTTTTTTGCGTCTCAAGTAATTCTTGATGCCAGTTATACCCTTCTACTGCAGAACAGCTCCTTCCGTGCCTCGGTGCCCGGAGAGCCTTGCACTTCCACAGATGAGTGTAAACCCTTCCCCGACTGGGAACATGCCCGGAGCTGTTCCTGGATTTCCTGCTGGAGGAAACCCCCGCTGCCTACTGATGTGATTAATGGTGCTAAGCCCTGAGTTTGAGGAACAGCTGTTACCACGATCAGGCCTCCAAATGAGGTGCCAAAGAGCAACGAAGCAGGGAAGCCCCCAAATCCAGGGAGGCCTGGAGACAGGGAACAGTTCCTGTTGTGCTGCCCCAGGGTGTAAACCCAGAAAAACTCTACACGAGAACAGCACAGGCCTGGAGCGGGGATTTTCCTGATGAATGACCAGGACCCATCAGTGCCACAGCAGCTGTAGTTCCCAATTCCTCCCTGGCATGGCATTTCCCGGGAAGCTGAGCACAACGAAGGTGTTTAACAGAAAAACCCAGCTGTTGTTTCTGCTCCTGGATAGGAATGCTGTAAGCTGTCATCTTGGCTTTCTCTCTTTTATTATTTAAAAGACAGAGAACAAATAAGAGAAAATGAACTGCAAATAATGACTAACAGCACTTCCAGCCCAAATATTTGCTCGCATAATCATGCGGAAACTTTGAAGTCTTGCAGAGGATTCCAGAGCTGTTCCTGATCCAGCTCTGGCCCAAAGACAGTCAGGATGCTCCTCTCCCAATGTCAGTGCTGGGCACTGAGAGTTGTACTCAGGACTTCCCATTCCCTCCTGGTCCTCGGAGAATTGGGGTGGCAGAAAAGTAGTGGAAACCCAAGATATTGTGGTAGATCTCCTGTCTGGGATCTTCCTGCAGCCCCAGGAAGTTGTGTCCCTCTTGGATGTATTTCCAGCATCTCTGCTGTCAAACAGGGCTGCTTGGGTGTGTTTGTGGTCTTCAGGTTTGAGATAAAACCAACATTACCCAACCCATTCTTTCTTTTTTTTTTCTTTTTTCCTTCCCAGTTTGAACCCCGTAAGCTGGACCTGATTTTCTCCCAGCCATGCAGGATTGAGCAGAGATGTTCTGGTCACTTGGCTTCGCCAGCAAAATAGCACAAAATCTCTGACATCCTTGCAGGATCAGGTGTTTCAGAGCCCCCTGGAAGTACAGGAGCTGTAGCCCATGGCGAGAGGAGGTCTCCAATGGAGATGTTGCAGCTGCAGATCCCTAACCTGGTGTGAGATTTCCAGCTGTTTGACCTTGGATTTCAGGAGACCAGAGGAGCCACCCAAGGTGTGGACTTTGACCTGGTGTTTTAAGCACTGTAGAATTACAGAATATCCCGAGTTAGACCCACAAGGATCATCAAATCCAGCACTTGACCCTGCACAGACATCCCACCAATCCCACCCTGTGCCTGAGACCATTGTCCACATATTCCTGCTCAAGTGCCCAACATCTTCCCAGGGTTCATTCTGAACTTCCAAGAGGGCCAAGCCTGAAGCAGAAGGGTTTGTGTCCCTTTCCACTGAATATAATTAATGATTTCACTCCTTGTAATTAAGGAAGGGCAATTAGGAGTGATAGAAAAAGCAAGGCAGCATTTGGCATTTCCAGAAAAACATAAACCTGCAATTTAGGCTTTAATTCCAGCAGTGACCAGACCTTTCGTGGCCATTAAAATATCAGGAGATCCTGTCGAGTCCTGGGTGCTGGTGATTTATGATCAAATCTAACACGCAGGTAACAGGTGGCATTTCCACACTTCCTGCAGGGAATATATCCCAAAACGTCAAATTAGATTACCAATCTCCTTCCATTGGAGAAAAATGTATGAGAAAAGTGCTGGCGGAAGAGGAGGAAGGAGGGGGAGGATGTTTGCTCTATTTTAAAATTATTATTTCAGCTTATAAAGGTTGAGGTGGCTGCAAAAATTCAGAGGTGTTAAAACCCAGAGTAACAGGGAAATGTCACTTTCTCCTTGTTGGCACCATTTTCTCTGTCTCCCAACTATTACCCATTGGAGAACACCCTTTGTAGACAAAATCCTTGAAATCTGTAAAACATTAGGAAGAATTTTTGGCCTTTTTTTTTTTCCCAAAATGTGGTTTCAGATTGAGAAAAATCCTGATACATTATTCCAAATTAGTACTTACAAAGAAAGAAATACATCATGGATTATAATTTTTTTTTCCACCGATATTTTTCCTCAAAAGACATTAATAAGCCATTACCTGTCCTGACTTTACAGGTTTGGAAACCTCACCTTCAGCTTTATTGCCAAATCCACTTGGAAACTGATGGGACACAGAGTAAACCCAGCTATTCCCACTCCCAAAAAGGACAAACTCTGCTAGCTGGGATCCTGATGATGATGATTGATTGATTGATTGTTATTTATTATTATTGCACTGGTGCTGGCAGTACCCTTAGGTCGGGGAAAGCTTTTTCTTTTATTCCCTCCACCAGTCCTAATAAATTATTTTCATTGCCGTGGGGTCATCCCAACATAGCTGTGCTGACGTGCCGTTGTCCTGGCCTTTCTCCAGCATTCCCAGGGGCCTTGTTGGTGTTTATATCTTCCTTACCACCTCTGTTCCTTGGAGCAGAGGATGGTTTATCTCCTATTTTACAGGGCTTTGCCATATTCCAGCCCTTCCCTAAATCTCTGGTGCCCGTTAATGAGATTTGTTCTGTATTGGAGCTGAGCTGACAGATGGGCAAGGACAATGTCCTGGAGTTCGGGATAGCTGGAGTGGGGGGAATAATTCTTGTGGCACCGTTTCTGCTTGGTGAGCATTTTCAGAGCATCTCTAGAAGTGCCAGTGTGCTGGTTTGAAAGCAAAACCAGTGAAGGACTCCAACTCAGAAACACAATTTAATAAGATGAAAAGAAAATAAAGGAAAGTAAAATAAAAGTAATAGTACAAAAAAAACCCTAACAGAGTCAGAATACAACCTGACAACCTGTTAGTTAGGGTGGTAGTGGCAGTCCAGATGAGATGGTCTTGTCAAAGCAGTGATCCCTGTAGAAAGGTCTGGTAGCTCTTGTCTCCTCTGGGAGTCCAGTGGATAAAAGCTACTTGTGCTGTCACAAACCCTGGATTTATCCAGGTGCGAATGATTGGCTCCTCTCCCTGGGCGGAGCTTCTCACAATGGGATGATCTCATTCTATGAGTCATGCAGTGGGTCCTTGATGGCCCATTAAACAGAGATAGCTCCCATTGGAAGTTATCTATGAGTCATGTGGCAAGGCATTGTTAGGCTCGTTAACAGAAGATAAGGAAAACACTGCCCCACCTTGGCTCCAACGGCTCGTGGGGATAGAATACATACCTTGGGCACAATTTTACATTGTAACCTAGGACAGCCAGCCTCTTTTTCCTCCTGTTTTCCCCTTGTAAATCCTGCCTGGTGAGGGATTTCAGCTCAAACTTTCAGCTTCCTTTGACCTAAGTAGCTTGGGGCAAACCTGGGATCAAACCTGGGAAGTGAAAGGAGTTTTTTACCAAGATAAATTTAATCATGAGATTTCAGTGACAATAACCAAGTACTCTGCAAAGTGATTGTGCTTGAAAGCAGAGTGGCCCCAGCTGAAGGTTTTGATGATAAACCTGAGAAATGTGGCAGGGTTTGACCACCAGGTCCCTCTCAGCTTGTTCCAGAGGTGTAATTGATCCACCCAGCCTGGAAAACGCCATCAGCAAAGCATGGGCTCATCCTGGCAAAAAGAGCTTGCCACGAGCAAGTAACCAAACCATCAGGAGCCTCATGAACAGTGGGGTTATGCCTCAGGGGCCTGGCCACAAGTGATCCCTTCCTTCCTTCCCTTCCATCNCCCATCTTCAGACACTCTGTTGTACCCTGGGACATCCACAGGTGTTTTGGCTTCCAAGTCCCCTTTACCTTTGGTCACCCTGGCCCCAGAGGAGTTTTCTTTAACTGCCCAGCACCATCCAGTTTAGTTTTGGTTTTGGCAGTTGCCATTTGTCTGATTTAACCCAGCTCCCTGCTATGCTGTGCCTTGAGGATCATGGTGGGCTGTCTGTGGTGTGCCAGCTGGGACACATTCTGTTTCCTAGGGACATCCCAGGAATGGGCTCATCCTGGCAAAAAGAGCTTGCCACGAGCAAGTAACCAAACCATCAGGAGCCTCATGAACAGTGGGGTTATGCCTCAGGGGCCTGGCCACAAGTGATCCCTTCCTTCCTTCCCTTCCATCTTTCCATCCTCTCCTTTCCTCCCACCCCACGCCTCTGCATTCATCTCCTCCCTTCTGCAGCTAATTCCCGCTTTTGCAGGGACCTTTCATCACTGCCACTTCTCCCGCTCGCCCCTGATCCGTGTGAAGGAATGGGGATGTCACTTGTTGGGGGCCGGGGAGGGGACCCTGGTGGCAGATGGCAGCAGGGCTGAGCCGAGGCTCATCCATCACCAGGCTGGCGGAGCGGGGCGGCTGCCGCCATTTCCCCAAGGATCGGCATTCCAAAGGTGAGCCCAGCCAGGTAATTGCTGGAGAAGAGGAGGCATTTTTCACCACTGACATGGAGGAAGGGGACAGGGCTGGGCTGTGCTAATGCCACAGTGAAGGATGAATTCATCATGGGTTCTCCTTTTTTTCATTTTTTTTTATCCACCCTCCTTTGATCGATGCTGAATTATTCCCAAATGCCAAGCATCTGGTGAGTCTACGGCAGAAATCTTTCCAGCAGCTGAGGCGCCAGGAAGCAGCTCGGCTGTGCCAAGATCCTGCTGCTCTTGTCATTGTCATCCTCATCACTGAAGTCAAAGGGTCACAAAATTTCCTCCCCCATCTTCCAGGGATTGTGGTTTGAGTTGTGGTGATGCAGCGACATTCCCTTGTCCAAGATCCACAAGACAAAACAGATCCAAACAGAGATGTGGGAAGTGAGGAGCCCATTCCCCACTTCCCAATCCCTACTTCCAGCAGGAACACACACCTGTGCCAGAGCCTCACTGCTGCCAGATCCCAGCCAAGAAACCCCCAGAGGCTCTGTGGTCTGGGGGCCTCATACAGGTGACAGTCCCACAGGATGGAATTGCAGTGACATCGCTCCCAGTATGCTCAGAGGTTTTTGGTGCTCATGCTGTTCTGGCTTACTCCAGTTTGTTGTGGTTGTGCTTGGATGCCACCCGGGGCTGTCACTTAGACAAAAATAACACCAAAAATGTTTACCAGGCACAGATTTGTGGGCTCGGTGTAAACTTAGAGGGGACCCCAGTGTGAGGAGAGAAAAAAAGAGAGAAATTGATCAAGGAGGGAAAAAAAAAAAAAAAAATCATCTGTTCCGCTCTATTTTTAGTTTTAGACATTTGCAGAAGCCAGCCAGTTCTGAAGCTGATTTCTAAATTTGTTCTGTCCCTTTTTAGAGAACTTTCTGCATTTTCTCCCCCTAATTTAAGTCTCTTTTCAAGTATTTTTAAAAGTGGCAGTCGAGGCCAACTTTGCCTATTGAAGTTATCTCACATTTGTCTTTAGGAAAGAGACACTAAATCAAGGCATTATCGTGGGAATTGGCAGGACTATACAAATCTTTATGCAGCAAAATTCAGCACTCAATTTCAGCTGTGATTTGCAAACAAATCCTAAATGCTGCCATCCTCTCCAGAATGCATCCTCTGTTGGGATGTGGTTCTTGGATGGTGTCGAGCAGGAATTAAAAGACTTTAATTCCTCATATCCCCCTGGTCTGCCACAAGTCATTCCCACAGCACAGAACTATTGAAAGGTTTGGGTTGGAAGGGTCCTTAAAGATCATCTTTTTTCCAGCCCTGTTCCGTAGTCATTCCCCTAATTTCAGCCATTCAAATTTGAGGCTTTAGGACAAAATTCCCTAAATTCAGTGGCTCCCCTGTATTCCAGAGGGAGAGGGGCACCAGCAGCACTCACAGTACACTGGTTTCTGCTCTCGCTTTGGTCAGGATGCTGCATTTCCTCATGACCACCTTCAGGGACGTGCATCCCCTCAGCATTCATTCTGCCTCCTCATGTTTCCCAAGCAATCTCCTCTGTTTTCCTTTGCTCCCTGCCCCTACAGTTCTCAGTTTACTCTGCCTGAATCCACTCTGGCCGAGGCAGGAGGAGCTATTCCCTTCTGTCAACACTGACGGAGCAGAACTGATTCCACTTGCTCCATTCCCTCTCCTGCTTCTCCCAGGATGTAAGTTATTCATTCACAGGGTAGAAAGACAACTGTATTCCTTCCTCTTCCTACTTACGGAATATTTTGACATTTCCCCATGTCTGTTTTGATTCAGTCCCATCTTTAAATAAATATCTGCCTTTCTCATGGGAAGAATTCCAGGAGCTCCTACCCGGGATGCATCTTTCCAGCTGAGTTGTCTCTGTCAGGATTTTGACGAAACAGGGATAGGTTTAGGGGGATTTTTTGGGGTTTAGGCAGAGCCATACCAGGGCAGTGTTCCAGAGCTTTGTACACCTCATCCTCTGAGTTTGGTTATCTTCTAGCCAAAGGTTTTCAGTGTTCAGGTCAAAAAAGGAGCAGCACAATTTTCCAAAGTGGGGACAGGGAGGAATTCCTGGGTTTAATGGAATGCTCTGCTAGAAAGCAACAACAGGAAGATTTTTCCAGCCATGAACAAAAGCAATTCCCAGACCTGGGGAAAGGGAGTTTATCGCTGTCCTGCTCAGCATAGTGATTTTGGAGTTTGGGAATTTCTGGATGTTGCTCATGAGGTGTTTGGCTTCTACTGAGTAGGAAACAGCTCTGCTTTTCCTTTTAGCCCAGGCTCTGGAATCTCCTGGATACCTGGAGGGATTTCCAAGGCCCATTTAAAGCACAGAAAGCAGATAAGCATTACTCTTAAAATCCATTGTCTCACCCAGGAGGTGCTGTGACAGCCAGCCCAGCTGCTAGGTGGGAACCTGCTGGTGCTGTCTTCCCTTCCCGTATTTCCAGGCCAGGTATCCTGCAGGGAACAGGAGCATCGACAGTGACAGCTTGTGACAGGCTGTGATTTATTGTAAAAAAGGCCAAACACCCTTAAATGCCTTAGAAGGCTGAAACACAGAAGTGCTATGGGATGTGGCCCTGTGGCAGGTGGGACTGCCTGCTGCTGGTGGTTACTGGTACAGGGCAAACTCCGAGGAGGAAGTTAGGAATACCCAAAATTACAGACCTCAAGGGACACCCAGCTCCAGCTGGCACCTGCACAGCGCAGTGGGAAGTCCCCTCCCTCTCATTTAAGCATTTCACTGCCTTTGGCCATATGGGAAGTGCTGGTGCTGCCCAGGGCCATGACAATTCCCACCTCCCCAGGAGCTCCAGGCACCTTCTCATCACCTCATCAGCCAAGCCACGGGGTTCCTCCCCTCCCTGAGGCCTGAGGGATGGATTCCCACTTCCCATGGGAAGGTTGGGTCTGTGCACAGGGGCTTTCATTCGGCTTTAAACCTGGCTTAGACTGGTCTCAGCAGAGACACAGCTCTGTACCCCATCTGGGGATCTTCCCACTGTTTCAAATCCTTAGGAAAATGAAATTATCAGTGGCTTTGCAGCAGGTTGTGTTCAGCAGCCCTGATGGTGCCGTGTATTTTGGATTGTCTATTAAATACCTGAATTTTAGCTAAAATTTATGCTTTAATTATGGTGAGGTTATCAAAGGTCTTTGTAAAGGTCTTTGAGCTTTCCCTGAAGCATCTGGCTGGGACTGGGTAGAGTTTTCCAGGCTCTTTCCAACACCCATGGGGAGCACAGAGCAGAAAACAAATTGTTTTATGCATATTTACAAACAACCCTGTTAGAAATTAATCTTGGTACTTCCTAGGTGTCAGCACTCCTTATATTTAAAAGACAAAGACATCCTGCCCCTCATTTGAGTGTTGTTCTAGCCCTGTTTTCTTGTAAATTTTATTTAAAGAAAAGTTGGATGAGTTTGAGGGAGCACATCTGGTTTGGGGTATCCAGGCTGCTGAGAGATGCTCTTGGAGCAGTTTGTAAGTGCACACACCCAAAAACAAACCTTGGGGTGGGTTAGTCCATGGCATTCCCAAGCCATTCTCAGCCCACACAGCTCATGGCTGCTTGCCCAAGCTGTGCAGGACACAAGGGCCAGCTCATGCCTTTTCCTCCCTTTCCCTTGCTGGAAGGAGCAGATCTCCTGTGCAGAGGAAGGTCTGGACCAGGGGATGGGCACCTCTGGAGCGTGGAGGGTGTGAGATGCCCTCAACCCCCTCAGCCCAACCATCAGAACCTTGGTACAGGCTCCAAAGGGGGCCAAGAATTCCTTTGGGAAGCCTCCAAAGAGGGAGAAAGGCCCAGAGAATATTGGTGCTTAAGAGCTTGGATCCCCAATCCTGTGATACCACAGCAACAGCAATGCTGGCTTTTCCAAGATTCATTTCTCAAGGGGTAAAGAACCTTTGGAGTTCAAGGAGTCTCATGCACACGCTTCCCACTGTGTCCAATCTGGCTACCAGCCAGCCACTTTATCCCACAGTTTTGGCCATCTAGGTGAGCCCTCATGGGCTCTGCTGGGCAGCATGGCTGGGATCTCCCCTTGAGGTGGGACATTCCTGGTTGCTCCTTGAGGCTGAGACACCTCTCTATTAATGACTCCTTTAGAGGAGTCAAATTCCAGTTCTCTCCACTCTGCAGCTGGCTGCACACCAGTGACTCTCCCCTGGAGCTGGGACACCTCTCAAGGTTTGAGATTCCCTACCTGGACTGAGAAATCCTTCCATACCCCAGGCAAAGAGATTCTGTACTCCCAGATCCATGGTAAGCTGCTCCTAGCAGATGACGCAATACCACAGAATCCACATAGTTAATTCCTGTAGACCTAAACTGCTGTCCAAGTCTGGAACTAAGGCTGGGCTTTGCCACGTTTTAGCTCCATCAGGAGTTTAGAAAGCGGGAGGTTGTACTCTGAAACCCATGGCTCAGTGGGAGGGTCTCTTTACCATTTTGTATCTTCAGACTCCATGTAAATCATTTTGGCTCAGTTCTACTTCAATTTTCCCTTGTATCCATGCAGTAAGTAACGGAGCAACTTCGTCATTGCACTTTGTTGTATTTTTATAAGTTCATCTTAAAAGTATTTTTGCTAATGATGGTGATTCTTTGAGCAACCCTAAATCCCTCATTCATAACAGAGGGAGGGCTAGTCCTTCCTGCTTCCACCCAAATAACCCAAGCCAGGGCAGCAGGAAGGAACAGCTTTAACTGGAAACATCCCCAGCTCTGCTGTGCTCAGCAGCGCCAGTGTCGCTAATTCTGGAGGAGCTCGTGCAACAAACAACAGGTTCCTTCTCTTTTTTTCCCTTTTTAGCTGGAAACTTAGGAGCAACAGGTCGATGTTTCTCCTCACATATGCCTGCCATCGTTGCCTTTTGTTGTTTTGGCTGCAGCTTTCCTCGCAGGGCCCCGCGAGCTCACCAAGCAGCAGATGGCCTCCTCCTTGCTTCATTTCCAGCCCTCAGTTTTTCCCACACTAAACCAGACTTTTTCAGGCACTACTAATCCCCTGTGCCTGTCACTGCTGGAGAAAAGCATTAATAACTCCAGTTATCCTGGAAATATCTGTCACCCACATTTGTTTTGTGTTTCCCTTTGGGTAATCATGCTCCAGATCTAATTACTACCGAAATTTCTTTTGCTCCGATGAGCAGCATTTTGGGTTCCCTCCCTGGCTGGGTGGAGGTTTAACTCCGCCCATGGGGGGAGATCCGTGTTGATTTACACCAGCTGAGGAGCTGCTGCTCCACGTCTTCATTCCGTGTGTGGCTTGGGGTTGTGGAGGTGGCAGTGATGGATGGCTTCAAAAACCATGGGAGCTGTGCTCGTGCAGAGCGGGGAAGTCCAGGAAAAGCAGGGACTGGCTTTAGTTGGGATGGGTGAATTTAGGATGAGTTGCCGGGAGAGCAAAGAGAAAGGAAAAAGGGGTTTCATCCTCTCCTGGAGGTGCAGGGAGCCAGAGCCACCACTGTGACAGCAATGGCAGCTCCTGTGACAAGGGTTCGGTGACACAGGGCGGGGGTGTCTCCCACTGTCACACACATCAGTGAGGGTGGCATTTGGGAGCCACCGTGACAAGGACAGAGCCAGAGCTGGATGGGTTTTCCTCCTCCTCCTCCTGGGCTGACTCACATCAGGGCTGAGCTTCGGGATTGTGCAGATGGCAAATCCTTGGATCCCCGAGGGAGGGGAGCACCAGCTGCCCAGTGGCTCTCCCGCCTCCCCGCAGGCTTCCATTCAGGTTTTATGGATCAGCAAGGACACATGTGAGGAGCCAGCTCCACCTGCCACAAACAGGGACCGGTGGCACCATCCCCCGGGAGCGTCCTGGTCCCCACAGCTCGGGAACAGGCAGCACTGGGGGAATTGGTCAGACTGGGAGAATGAGACCTCACGCTAAACCTCTGTGTAACACAACGCTGAATAAAGAGGTGGAAAGGGATGTCCCAGGATGGAGCTCAGAGGGAACATGGGGATCAAGCAGGGAAGGAGGGAGCAGGGCTGGGAAGGTGGCAGGGCCAGGGTCGCTCTGGTTTTACCCCAAATTCACTTACACAGCCGGGACCAGGATGGCTCAGGAGCAGACAAAGAGGACTCTTGGGAATGGCCACGGAAAAGCCCCTGGCACCAGGATAAGCACAGGTTGTGGTTCCTAACAGAGGGAAGTGGGGCAAGGAGCACACACCTGAGCCAAAGCCCCAGTTATCCCACGGAGAGCAGCACTGATGGCACTGTGTGACCCTCAAAGGGACTCAGGGACAGGACACCAACCTGGCACTGTGGCTTTAAGTCTGCAACAAGCACTTCCAGCAATCTTAAATCAATGGATTTGGGGTCTTCCCTGGCTTAGCTTTGGCAGCTGAGGCGGGGAAGAGAATTGATGTCCTGGACAAAGCCCAACCAACCACTTCTACCTACAGAGAGGCAGGGAAAATTGATATGTTAACCACAAGAAGGAAGAGGGAAGGATTGGGGTTTGCTTGGTTTGCTCCCCAGCAGTATCCAGGACATGAATGGAGAGAAAGGGGCTGTTAAAAAATGCAAGGAATGGGGAAACAAAGGAGAGACAAGATGTCTTTTCTTTCTACCTTAATTAATCTTGGGAGGTGATGACAGCAGAGGATGAGGAATGGGAAGTAAATGCTCTGCTAACAGCCTTTCATAGAGATCCCTGCCTTTGACAAATGAGCTCAAAGCCACAGGCCTGGAACCAGAGCTCTGCCAGCACATCAGGGAGAATCCAGCGGTCAGAGGCTTGCAGCAAAAGGTTGGGAGGGGAAAACCAGATCCCTGCCTGCTTCGGACTTGCTCAAATATTTGCTTTGCTGCTGCCGTGGCTGCATGTCCGGGGACTACCCCTGCTCCAGCTGCCCCTGCTATGCCACAGCAGGTGCCTGTAATTGGAATTGTAGCAACCAGGGCCCATGGATCTGACCAAAACTTCACTGCTCCACCACTAGTGCTGCATCCAGGATCTGTCTTGCACCTTCCATGTTTTTATTTTATTGCTCTGGAAAAATGTCTTGATTTTTTTTTTCTTTTTTTGGTGCTTTTAGAGGCACAAATTGCAGCCCACTGAGATCAGAGAGGGATTCCAGGCTGCATCAGAGAGGTCTCATGAGGATAAATATAGGAAAGGCTGGGAATATCTTAAAGGTGGATAGCAGCAATTGCAACATTTTTGTGGCACAAAATAAGAAGGAAGAAACAGAAGAAGCAGAGAAGAATGGTAATGAAATCAAACAGAATGGAAGAAAACCAAATAGAACAGAATAGAATAGAACAGGATATCAAATAAACAGAATTAGAATAGCATAGAATAAGAATAGTCTATAAAAACAGAATTAGAGTAGAATAAGAATAATTAAAAGGTGTTTTTAGCACAATAATTCTACATTTGGGAGGGATTGTCTTTTAATTTGGCCATCGTTGCATTTCTGGCATTTTGATTCCAAGTCCTGAACAGAAATTTGGGGGTTTTTTGCTTGGATTCTGATGATTCCTCAGCAGATTGGGGCTGGGGCTGGCAGTGATCACCTCAGAGCAGCTGGAGACACGGAGCTGTCACTCCCCTGGGACAGTCCCAGCTATAAACTTTATTGCCCTATAAAGAGGAACCTGCAACATCAGAGGCTTTTCAGGGATCAATAAAATCAACGTTAACTAAATTGTCAGCAGTCACTCTCCCGTCCCCCAGCCTGCTCTGCTGTTCTGTTCCAATTAGGCTAAATTGGGACTCTGGATTTTGGGTGGAAGCCAAACTGTCAATCCCATAATCGGTTATGAACAATGTAAGCAATGTCTGTCTAATCTGTAAACGACCAACTCGTCTGAGAGGCTCCTGTAATGATGCTAAAACAACCATTGACTTGGGAAATATTCATGTCTGGAACAGGAGGGGTGGATAAATTCCCCTTTGGGAACTGTTGACAAAATCCCAGAATGATTTGGGTTAGACAAAACATTAAATGTGGTCTTGTTCCACCCCCTGCCATTGCAGGGACACCCTCCACTATGCCAGGTTGCTCCAAGCCCATCCAACCCCGTTCTGGCAGTTTAAGGAGCTTCAAAATCCACTGCAGCTTCTTCCCTCAAGGGTAAATAGAAAGAAAATGAAGGGGAAAGGGGAAAATTCAAGGTGGGGTGGATTTCTGATATTTTTAGGGACGGAGCTTGGTGCCTTGTACTCTGTAAATGGGGTGGGGGCAGAGCTGGGACACTCAGGGGCTGCCTGGCACCGGGTGTGAATGAAGTACCTGGGATAAACCCTTCATTCTTCACAAGGAATGTGTCAGCCACCCCAAACACTGGAATATGCAAGTGGAGGCAGCCAAAAATTCCCTGCATTTTGGAATAGGAGCTGCCGGACACACACGGATCCACCACTTACCAGGTGTGAAAAGAGGCTGCAATGCAAACATCTCCCGAGGAATGAGAGCTCTGCTGGTGAGGGGCAGAGGAAATGGGGCAGGTAAAACAAGGAAACCCCACTGACTCCAAGGTGTCTCCACAGCAAGGCCGTGTGTCTGCAAACTGAGCAGCAAAGCGAGCCTGGTGGAAATCACAGGAGCTGCCTGGCATGAGGGTAGGGCCAGAAGCAGAGTTTTGGGGGGTTTTGGAGGAAATTCCACAATGTGATAGTGCAGAGCATCCACAGAGTCAGTGGGAATGAGAGGGTGAGTTTTTGAGAAGAACATCTGATTTTTTCCCCATTCACCACGTGTGAAATTCCGGAAGGATTTCCCAAATCCTAAATCCATCATTTCCCCCAGAACACATCCCAAAGGCTCTGCCTGCTCCAAATGCCTTTCTTCATCTCCAGCAGCACAGGTAAGAATAGCAACGATAAAAAATTAAAAGCTACAATAAACATTATTGATGCCATCCCTAATGAGGCAGAGGGAGAGAAGGAAGAGGAGAGGATGCTGAGGTGATAAATATGGTGTGTCAGCCATAAATTACAGCCGTCATTAGGCTCCTACAGTGGGGCCTGACAAATTGTTTTGGGGAACTACAAGCTGAGCTGCACCTTCCAGTCTCAGCTATTCCAAGGCTGCACCTTAAAAAAAACCAAAAAATCGATCCAATCGATTCTGTATCAATCTGAGATACAGCTGGATTTGTGCTGGTACTGCTCCCAACTCCTTAGCAAGGATGAGGGCTGTTTGCAGTGGCACTGGGTTGGATTTGATGCAGGAAGGAAAGGGAAAGGCTGCAGGGCTTGCTGCAGGTCCCCATGTGGGTTTGCAGGCTGCCATCACCCCGCTCACTTCTCTCAGTTCCAGGATTTGTGCTTTTTTTTCCCTGAAGGATGGGCTTCTCTGTGGCTGGTTGAGGGCAATGCCCAGCTGGGCCCTCTCAAGAGAGTCTCAGCACCCAAATCTGAGTGGGAGGGAGCTGTCTCAGGTGGTGCTGTGGTGATGGAGGGGCAGCAGCTGGTCCTGGAATTCCCAATTCCGATGGCTTGATGTCTGTCTGTGACCCCCTGGTCCCCCAGCCATGGGGGTACAGGATGTGCACCCACCTCCTCCTCCAGAGTATTTTGTAGTTCCAGAGGATACCAACCCCCTTCTTCCCAACCTGATCCTTGTCCCTGGCCTACAGCTGAACTCAGGGTTAATAAAGAGGACTTTGATGTCCTCAGGGTGATCCCACCTCTCCCTGTGGACACAGATCACCACGGATTTTCGGCTTCCAGCTCTCCGTGCTCCCCTACCCCAGGTCTGAGTTTCATCCAGTCCCAGCCCTTCCCACCCCAGGTGTTTTGTGTGGAGCAATGACTCCTGCACAGCCAAAAGCTCCCCAGGATTGCCTCCACCCCACACCTCCCAGACCTCAGCCTGCAGAAAAACAGAGAAAAGGGGGAAACTCATGTGCTGGTGTGGTCTCTACAAAAGCCATTCATCCCAGGGCTCTTCCCAACAGGTCCCGAATGAGATTCCTGCAGTGGATGATTTGTTTTGTCCTTCTCCTGCCGGCTCAGATTAATCTCTGCTCCTCAAGTAGTGGTGTCATTTCTCGGAGACATACGGCGGCAGGAATCGCAGAACCCCATAAATTCGAGACAATTCCAGGTCCATCCATCTTCCTTCCCACTCTCCATCCCCACTCCTCTCCTCAGGGCAAGGGCAGGCCCTGCAGGCATTGGTGCAGCAGCCACTGCTTTGTGGACTAATAAATATTAAAAACGCCGCAGGATGGAAGAGGCTGGAACAACAGAGGAATTCTGGTGCTCCAGAGGAATTTGCTTTCTGCTGCTTTTCTTCCTTGTGCTTGGCTGAAGGAGCAGGACCGTGATCCTTGGTGAAAGGCCACGTTCCTAATTTTTTTTTCCCTGTGGCAGGCTTTTTTGGGGAAAAATCTCAAATAAAGCAAAACAGTTTTGAGTATCTTCTCATTGCAACAGCTGGACTGAAGGGCTGGGGCTTCAGAGGAGGGAGCAAATGCAGGCTGATGGGATTTAATTGGGATGTGGGTGTGCATGTAGGGATGGAACAGGAGCAGAGGAGCTGGGATGCACTTGGTGCAAAACCATCCTGCCCAATGGTCACAGACCTGTCCCCTCTGAGCCCATAGAGTGGTAATATATACCTGAAATACCATGTAACAAATGAGACATGATAAATGAGACAGCATAAAATCATCAGGGTTGGAAAAGAGCTCCGAGATCATCAACCTTCAAATCTGTGTGTATATATATATATATGTGTCTGTCTTATACACACACACCAAATGTACATATAGAAATAGATAGGCAGGCAGATATATTGCCCCTGGAAACAAAATGAAAGCTTGGAGGAGCCAGGAACACCTCAATTTATTATTTATGGAGCCCAGGATGTGACAAGCCATGCACAGGCCTGGCAGCTACAGCAGCCTCTCCCTTCAGGGCTTCAGAAGCTTGCTCAGGCACAGACAAACTGGAGGGAGAGCCCAGAGGGCTGCAGGGAGCCACTTAAGGCTGGCTGGAGGAAGGGGACGAGGCTTTGGCACTCCCAAAAATCCAGCTGTTCCCTAAGTGCCCTGTCTGCTCTCATCAGTGTAAGGCAGTATCACCCGTGGTGCCGCTCCATCATTCCCAGAGCTGCCAGATGCTGCTGTCATGGGACACCAGGAGGGTGACAGGACCTGGAGGAGGACATGTCTCCTGTGGAAAGCTGTCACCTGCGTGTCCCCTCACCCAGACCCCCGAAAGGATAGCAAAAGGGCACCATTTCTCTGGTATTAATTCTGAGAGCTGCCGGGGCTCGGCTCAGTGCCTGCCTGTCTCTGTCTGTTTGCCTCTGCTGAGAAGATTCATTACTTTGATGGATTTGTGTAATTTTTTCAAGTGCTTCGGGTGACAAACAATAAAACACACTTCCCTCTCGGCTCCGAGGGGCTGGGGGAGTGGGGAACACTGCAGAAGGGATTTCTCCCAGGAAAAGCTCATTCATCCCACAGTTTGAGCAGAGCAGCTGTCCAGGTGCCAGCAGGGAAGGTCCTGCAGGGCCATGGGAATTGGGGGAATCTTTCCCTGATGGAATGGAAAGGGCAAGGCCATGGGTGTGAATGGAGATGCTGAGCCTCCAAAATTCAATCCACCTCTCCATTTCTTCAGCTGCAGCAGAGCAAGCAGCTGTGGTGTTGGGATAAAGGGTTAGGGTTGGGATCAGGGCATCACAGGGAAGGAGGAACATGGGAATGTAGGGATAAGCCAGGGCTGGTGGCTTATGGACACTGCTGAGTGTTTCCAAGAGGGAAGGATTTCATCCTGAGCATGTCCCCTGAGCAGATTATCATCTCTGCTGGCACTTCCTGGGCTCAGAGGGAATAAATTATTCCAGATTGAGCCCAACAAGTTCAATCACTCCTGGTGACAGAGGCTTAGGATTTATGTCCATGAGGATCACAGACAAGAGAGGGCAGCACGACTTAGGAAACCTTTTATCTGGGGAGATACTGGACTCAGACCACACAAACAGCCCAGTCCCACGGCACCTGTGCCAGGTGAGTGCACAGGGACAGGGACAGGGTTGGAAGCCAAGACTGTCCATGATGGTGAAATCAAGACGAGGTCAAGTTAAGCCAAGAGTTAAGTCCATGGGGCTCTGGCTGAGGTAATTTGAATGGCTTTTTGGGTCTTAAATGTTTCACGGTGCCCTGTAGAGGTGGAGGGGAAGGGGCTGGGAAGTAGCTGGGAAGTGGCTTCCTGCAGCAGAGCCAAGAGCAAGCACATTCCTTGTGCTCCATGACCCAGTTCCAGCTGGGATCTTTGGCTGCATTTCCAGGTGCTGGGGCTGGTGTGGTGAAAACAGGCTGGGAAACTTGTCCAGCTTTGGTTTACACCTTCCCAATTCCCCAGGCCTGGAATTAATCTTCCTGTGCTGGGAAGTGCCAGTGCTGGGATGGCTCATGGCAATCTCCTCACAGAGCTGAGCCTGAACCACCGAGGTTCACCCAAATCTCCTTGGTACCCCAGCTCAGCCCTAGAGCTCTGCTGGCTGCCCAAATGCTGTGGTCATCTGGGTGGGCACTGGGGAGCTCTCATGGAATCTCAGAATCACACAGAATCACAGAATTTCTAGGTTGGAAGAGACCTTCAAGATCATCGAGTCAAACCCATGCTCCAATACCTCAACTAGACCATGGCACTGAGTGCTGCATCCAGTCTTTTCTTTAAACACATCCAGGGATGGTGACTCCACCACCTCCCCGGGCAGGCCATTCCAGTACTTTATCACTCTCTCTGTGAAAAACTTTTTCCTAAGATCCAACACAGGGCTTGGAGAAGTCCTCTGGGATCATTGATTGCAACCACCAACCTGGCACTGCCAGGTCCCCGCTGAACCATGTGCCTAAGCAGCACATCTACAGTTCCACATGCATTCCAAGATAAGATGGAGATGGAGAGGTCAACATCTCCCCAAACCAGCCCAAGGGAATCAGGAGAGGAATGCAGCAGGAGACTGGAGAAGAAGACACTCCCAAAAGCTCTGATGGGTGGGGGGCCACCACACCTTCATGAGAGAGGAGTCCTCATCTCCACCTGGGCTGTGGGATGCGCTCTGAATTCCCAGAGATTATTCAGCCCTTCCCATGGTAGCTGCCTGGGCATTTGTCCAGATCATGGCACACAGAGGAACACCCCAGGCACCAAAGCTGTTCAGGTACAGAGCATCAGCAGTGCCGAGAAACAGGCAAGGACAAAGTCAGGAGAAGGGTTTGCTTGGGCCTGCCCCCTCATGAAATAAAATGCAATAACTAAGGAGAGTGGGAAGGAAAGGCACTAACAGCCTGGATTTATCCAGCTTTGGGAGAAAAATCTCTGCTGCTGACCTGTGGATGAAAGTGCAGATAACTGTTTTAGTTTTCACTGGGGAGAGCCTCAATCCTTGCCTGAAAAAACCCATTTCTGCTCTTTGGGGAATGAGCTGGGCCTTGATCTATAGCTTTGGCTCCCAAAGAGCAAATGAAACACTTTCTCTTTTCATCCACATCCCTAAAGCACTTGCCACCATGAAAAATGGGAGCAACTCCCTCGGAGGGAGATTACCAGCACAATTTGCCACCAAATCACAGATTCTGGTCAGTGCTGATGGCACAGACATGGTGCCCAAAGCTGCTCCTGCCTCCCAGAGCCTTCTCCATCAGGTGGGGTGGGAATGGAGAGGGAGGGAGGGCAAGGGGAGAAAGAAACCAAGGGGATGCAGAGAAGCAGAAAAGAAGAAGAAGGGGGAAAAGGGAAAGGGGAAAAGGGAAAGGGGGAAAGGGAAAGGGTAAAGGGGAAAGAGGAAAAGGGAAAAGGGAAAGAGGAAAAGGGAAAAGGGAAAGGGGAAAAGGAAAAAGGGAAACGGGAAAGGAGAAGGGGAAAGGGGNGAGAAGGAGGAGAAGGAGAAGGAGGAGAAGGAGAAGGAGAAGGAGAAGGAGAAGGAGAAGGAGAAGGAGAAGGAGAAGGAGAAGCAAGAAGGATGCCTTGCCACTTGCAAAAACCTCCCTTGAGATTTTCTCTCCTTCGAGAGCCCCCGACTCTTCCAGCAGTAACTTGGAAGTTGAGGAAAAGTGTTGGGAAACTTTCCACAAAGTGGTTTTGGGGTTTTGGCCTCAGGACATGCAGCTGAAGAGTTTCCCTTTCCTCTGGAGCATAGGGAGCCCTGCTCCAGGCTGGGTGGAGCAAAACAAATCACTTTTTGAAGCTTTCCTCTTTGGATGGAATAAACAGAGTTAACTCTTTGAGACAAATACCAAAATTAGCAGCACCACCCAGTCCAAGCTCTTATATCCCACCCCATTTTGACCCCAGGATCCTCCAGCAGCACTGGTGCAGATTTCCAGATTTTTTCCCTCTGCCCTACACCACAATTTGCTGGGCTGGAACTTCTCAGTGGAAGACTGATTTCACATCAATTTATTCTCAGAAGTCAAGAAAAGCAACAACTGCCTTGTGCCCAGTCCCCTTCTTTTGAAATGGGTGAGTCTGAGGACTCAACTCCTAAAATACCCAGTTTATTGGTACAGTTACAGGGCATGGATTTGTCAGGAACAGAGCCCGGGCACATGGAGGTTGCTCAGGAGCAGGGCATTGTCTTGAGTTGGGGCCAACACGTTTCGCTCTGGAAGATTTCTGGGAAAGGCATAATGGATTTGCTAATTATTGATATTATTTAAGCGACAAGAGTGAAAATTGAAGCGAAAACCTGTTTCCCAACCCCAACAATAGCAGATATTTGTCATGGCTGTCAGCCATTCAGACCTGTGCAATTTCATAGGTTTCATAAGCCCTCGTTAATTTTCTTGTTTGGAAGGATTTGCTGTTTTAATGAAACCTATTTACACCAGCGACTGCTGAAAAATCATTCATTAGCGGACAAGAACTATTGATTATTTTCCTCCAACTACTCAGCCATGTTCTAGCCAATTACTGTAACCAATAAATAAAGAAATATCAACCTTGCATTCCTGCCAGTCTCTCCAGCAGACCTTTATTCCCCCAGATAAGCCGTGGCGTGTCAGCCTCGGGGAATGCTGTGCTGGAGAAACCTCTTTTAACATTTATGTCACATTGCCATCCTCTGCAAGGGGGGACAGGGAAAGCTTCCAGGCAGGCCTTCATGTATTTACTAAAGAAAATATTTACTGGGCGCACAGTGGGATGTAGTGACGAAATAACGTGGGGCTTGAAGAAACTCCTGGCTAATGGCCAGACCTTCAACTCGGAGTTTTTAATGCAAATATTTGGCTTGATTGGCAGAAGTCCTAAACTCTGGAGAGGGGGATTCAGCTCACCTGGCCATATAAGAAACCCAGGTTGTTCAGGGCCACAAAACCACCCTAGCACTTCAGGCAGCTGTGCAAAGCTCAAGTTTAAGCTCAACACCTCCTTTTATAAAAACAAACCTTAAGCTTGGATTTGTCTGTGAGTTTTGCCTTGTGGCTTTGCTGGCTCTTAGCTTAATGGGGAAATGTTTTATTTAAATATTATATTACAAGAGGAGCCATGGCTTTCAAACCTTGGCCATTTGCACACTTTTTAATGGGCTTGGGGGGAAAAAAAGAAATCTGTCTGCAGGTTTTTGACAGAGTTGTAATTAAAGAGGGTTTTTCATCAAGAACATCGGTTT
Source organism: Hippolais icterina (assembly GCA_013400075.1). Taxonomy (NCBI): domain Eukaryota; kingdom Metazoa; phylum Chordata; class Aves; order Passeriformes; family Sylviidae; genus Hippolais; species Hippolais icterina. The sequence goes on from VWYN01018785.1 coordinate 131,776, forward strand.
CTCTTGACAGATATATTCTTGTTGGGAGAAAAAGAAGTGCCTAAAAAATAGTTTGTCAGTCTGAGCCTTTTATAGGTTTTCATCCAAGAATATTTATCTTGAGGCTTTTTTTGACAAGAAAAAAAAAGAAGTTTATATTTCCTGGAAAGAGAAGAATTCCGGTCCAGGCCGAGATTCCACAAACGTTGCCAGAGTGGTGGCAAACCCAAAGCCTTTGCTGACCTGCCTCTGCCTTTCCACAGCTCCTGATATGGAAGAAGGGAAGCTCTCACCCTTCCCAGGCACTATGGAAACAAATCAAATAATTCATAAAAATCATTAAAATCAAATCAGAGAGACGAAGATGAACGACTGGGTTAGGGGGTCACACTCTCACATCCACATGCATGCAAATATCTCTATATCTGTACATATATTTCTATATAAAGGGGTTTTTTTATTTCTTTCCAAGCTGGGAGCACTGAAAGTTCCTCCTCAATAATTTCCCTGTAGTCCTCGTTAATTCCTTAAGATTTTCCCCAACTCTTTTCAAAGCCTAAAGTTCAAAGACACAGAAAGGAGCTGCCTCAGCACTTTCTTTCCCTCTCCTTTGAAACTTTTTCAGCAAAGTCCAATCAGGCCAATTAACTCCTTCTTTCATTTTTTTCCCCACTCCTTGAAGGGAAGGAAAATGGGACGTGGGGCTCAGCCAAGGCTGCCAGATTCAAACGCCTGGGGGATTGGCTGCTGCAGGAATGCCCATTTCCTTGGCAGCCATATCCACATGGATGTGTTGCACATCCCTAAATGCTGTCCCTGCTCCTGGAGCGGGGCTGACACCCAGAAGGAGCAGGACAAGCCCAGGACAGGTCCCTCTGCAGCAGGATGAGCTCCCCAGCACTCTCCTGGGTGAGGCAGCACAAAGGGAAGACTTGTGGATAAATGCTCACATTCTGCTCCTTGTGCCTGCTGTTCTCCTTGATTTTTTCCCTTGTGGAATTGCAAGAATCAAACTGAAGACTCTCCCCTGCTGACACAGCAGACTGTGCACAGCTGAGGGTTCCCGTGGTGGCATTCCCCTCAGCCAGGGGTGCTGAGAGCTCAGGAGAGTCTCAGTCTCCCCACACGAGGCACAACAATTAATCACAGCATGAGAGGCAACGATTCCCTCTGGAAATTCCCTCGGGATGCGGATCTCTGGGCGTCTGAGAACTACTTCACTCCATCTCCCCGGGCATTAATGCAAAGTGCAGGCAGTAATTACAGCAGGCATTAAAGTTCAGTAATTGTAGGGACCCTGTGTGTTTATAATGCAACAACATTCCGGGAGCCCTTGTGGGGTTTTTGTGTGTGTGGCTGGGAAAAGGCCCAGGGAATCCCCATAAAGCATAAAATAAAATCCAAATACATAAAGGTCAGGGTAGTAAATATAAAAATAAGCATCACATCCCTTTAAATATTTATCATTAGTGACGTTTTCATTACAGGAGGGCTGGGATTTACTGACTGTAGCAATTGTGGGCTCAGCAGGCCCAGAATCTTGGCTCAAGGCCATGCAGGAAGCAAAAAAAGGCTTGGAAATGGGATGGAAACACATTTAAAATGGGGATGTGTGGGTTATGGACATTGTTCTGCTGCTTTTGAAGCAGCTTTGGCTTAGAGGGAGTTCACTGAAGGTGCTTCCCACTGCCCAGGGTAACTCCTGGAGTAGCCCAGGGTGCTAGGATATCCCAAAGGAAAAGGGATCTGGCGTCAGGGAACGGGAACATCCCTTCTCCTGCCCCTTGCTGGTCACCACTCCCTTCACACAGTGGGACCTGAGCTGAAAATGAAATCAGAACCTGAAGGGCTTTTACAATGGTCAGAATAAAGCCACAGCTCTGACAAGGAAAGAAAAGGGACAGAAAAAAAAGATTAAAAGTGGGTGATATGCAATTCCGTTTAAATACCCCGTGCACACTAAAAACCCCTCCTCGTATGTGAAAGGGAAAGTTTCCCCACAGAGGAAGCGCCATCCTGGGAGTGTCAACCCCAAGAGAGCTCCATTCCTATGGCAAACACCACTGTGTGAGGGACCCTCAGCACCAGGCAAGGAAAACCACTGCTCCCAGCTGAGAAAACCCCCAGAGAAGAAACCTTCTCTTTCAGGGTGGCCCTTGAGGAGAGATTTTATTTCTGACCCCCTAAGTGCCAATTCATCAATGCTCTTCACCTGCTCCTCCCATCTGTGGCTGAATTAGTACATTTTCCTTGCAGTGAGGTGGAGCAGGGAGATGGGAAGGTGATGGTGGCAGTGCTTGATGGAGGGTTTCCTCTGGAGTTTTCACACCAAGGATGACACGAGGTGTGGGCGGTTCCTCTTCAGCAAATGCTGTCTCCCCCAGAGGAAGGAGCACTGGTTCCATAGTCAGGGTGGGGCTCTGTGTGCACCGATCCTGTGGGGAAGAGCATCACTGGGTGCTGGGAAGGGCAGGGTATGGGGCCGGCAGCCCCCAGTGCTGCAGAGCAGAGGTGAGGGTACACAAATGTACACATCCATAGATATTCCCCAGGTACCACTCATGGCTTCCCCAGGATAAACCCCAGCTCCTCTGGCAAGGAACCTGTATTTTGTTGCTCTTTTTTCTGGACAAATCCCAAGTATTGATCGGATTCACACTCCCAGGTCTCCTGTAGGAGGGAGGAGTGATGGAGACAGAAATGTGCTTGCACAGGGCTCATTTCCAAACCAGCTCTTCCTGTTCTCCTGCAGCACAGCCTTGGCCTCCCCATCCCCTGTCCCACTCATCCCACCCCTTGCTTAGGGGCCTGGGAGCCAGGGAACCATCCAACCCCTCAACAGTCCTCAGAGGGAAATCCCAGTGAGCCAGCAGAGGCTCTCTTGGCTGCAGAACCTGCAGTTCCACCCTGCTCTCCTCCGTGTTCTTCCTGACTCTGACACCTCTGTCCTTTCATTGTCCCCTCTGAGGTCCTCTGTGGAGGAACCCCAGACCAACTCATCTGTGAGTGTGCAGAGCCCTGCCCCTCAGCAGTTATTAACCTTGGTTCCTGCATTGTCCTGACCTTGGGCAGCACCCACAGAGGTGTTCCTGACCACAACCAGGAGGCACAACTGTATCCCAAACCACCATCCCACAGGGACGGCTTTGCCATCAGGAGAGGCTGAGGGAGCGCTGAATCTGAGGCCATCTGAAGCCAGCACATCCACATGACAGGAAAGAGGGACCTGGTGGGACACTGCCACCCACCACAGGCAGAGCTGGATGGTGGCCAAGGCTGGGAGATTGAGGAGGAGTCTGAGATGTGCCCAAGGCCCTTGATTTTGTGGCTAAAGGCATAGAGGGAAGGAATGAACAAGGGATCTGAATGGAAGAGGGTCGCTGGCCTGGATGTTATCAGAGTCCCTCCCTTCATCTTCAACAAAGCTGGAGAAGGGCTGGAGCACCAGGAGAGGCTGAGGGAGCTGGGAAAGGGGCTCAGCCTGGAGCAAAGGAGGCTCAGGGGGAACCTTCTGGTTCTGCACAACTCCCTGACAGGAGGGGACAGCTGAGGGAGGGGTGTCAGGCTCTGCTCCCAGGAACAAGGGACAGGATTAGAGGAAACTGCCTCAAGAGGTTTAGATTGGAAATTACAGAAAATTTCTTCATTGAAAGGGTTGTCAAGCACTGGAACAGGCTTGTCATAGGGCAGTGTTGGAGTCACCATCCCTGGCAGTGCCAAAGGCCAGGTTGGACAGGGCTTGGAGCAGCCTGGGATAGTGGAAGGTGTCCTTGCTCATGGCAGGGGGTGGGACTGGATGGGCTTTAAGGTCTCTTCCAACCCAAACCAGTCTGGGTTCCTGTGAAAGAGCTGGGAACTGCCTGTTACCCCACAGATGCTGCTGCAGGAAGTTTTCCATTTCTGAGGCCCTGTACTGGTAGTGATGAGGAAAGGGTTAACTCTGCCTTGGGTAGATCTGGGACACACAAGTCCAGGGTCCCTTTCAGCCCTATTTTTCCCTAATTCATCTGATCACCTATGCAGCATCACTTTAGGGTAGTCTAAGCCTACTGGCTCGTTCTCTACTGAGCCAATGTAGGCAGGCCTGGAAATTCGCCTCACACTTTTTAGGAAGCTCATTCCTCAAAAAATGAAAGTGAAAATAATTTGGCCTAGAAACTTCAGCTGTGATTTAGTACCTTGCCTGTAGCAAGGAGCGTTGCCCACAGAGAGACTGGGGATCTTCCATTATTAAGAGCAGGATGTGCCCGTGCTGGGAATCTGTGTGGCAGCAGCAGCAGGCACAGCTCAGGGCTGGCTCTGGAATTGGAATAATTATGCTGGGGCCCTGAGAGCAGTGTTTGGTTTCCCCATGTCCCCTCGCTGGGGTGACATCTGTAGCAGTGACCTCGGGATGCCACACAACCAGAATGCAGAAGGAATGGGAGAAGTGTGCTGGGGAAGCTGCAGTGGGCACAGCTGGGAAGGTTTTGTCTGGAAAAGGTGGAAAAGGGATGAGAAGCCAAAACAGCAGAATGCTGCAACAAATGATAAAAGTCAGAAACTTGAGGAAAATGTTTCAGGTCTCGGCTGGAGAGGTGGCCAAGGACAGAGACGTTGTTGTCCAGAGATGTTTTGGACTCTTCATCCTTAGAAGTGTCCAAGGCTGGGTTGGATGGGGCTTGGAGTAACCTGTGATAGTGGAAGGTGTCCCTGCCATGGCAGGGGCTGGAATGTAATGATCTTTAAGGGCCCTTCCATCCCAAATCAATCTGGGATTCTACAATTCTGTGATTCTGTGGTTCTGTGACACAACAAAGATTTCAGGCCTCAGGTGTCCCCTGGGTGAGGCATTGTTCCGGCTTCAGCTGGGCTCTGGGACAAGCACTGAGCTCATCACAACCCATGGCAAAGGCTTCAGGAAGGCAGGACACCAGGACACCAGGACACCAGGACATTTCTGCAGGGGGTGCACGGCCCTCCCTTCCTCACACCTTGTGCAAAACTCCCTGTAAAGCCACTGGTGACAGTGACACCGTGTGGGCTCAGTATTTTCTGGGCCTGAGGGAATTCTCAGCTTACTGTCTTGTAAGCACCTTTCCCAAGGGAAAACATTCAACAGTTTTATTTTCCAAAACACCCTTCCCTGTTCTTCAAACCATTTCTATGTGGGCCAAGGATCCTCTCAGGTTTTCCCAAAACACTCTTCTTCACCTGGTGTTTACCAAAGGGGAAGAAGCATCAGTCCTTCTGACCAATGAATACCCTTTTAGCAGAGCATGCTATAAAAGGGACGAAGAAATTGTCAATAGAGCTTCTGCCTTCTGATCCTGAACTGGTCTCTGTGGCTTCATTTCATGTCCTAGTGCAACAGCGCCATGTCCTCCCTGGGCTGTCTTAGATCCTGAAGGTCAGAGAAGCTTCCAAACCCTACAGGATGAGTCCTCATCCCCTTCCCTGGATGCCTTTCCCAGTGAGCTGCACTAACTCGGATTTTTCGTGTCCCTGCAGCCTTACCAACGGTGAGCCAGCCCTCCTGCTCTTTCCCAGTCCAGCCCTGCTTTCCTGCCTTCCTCCTCCTGTCCCCCCAGCTCCCGTTGTCCTCTCCAGCTGGCTTTCCTTTCACCTTCTGGGAGACACCAGTACTCAGAGCACAGCAGCATCCCTGCCTTCTCTATCTCACCATTGTGATGTTGCATTCCCTCCATCCCCTTCCTTCCACAATTTCACTCCCAGCTTTATTGGAGCTCTGCCTTCTCCCTCCCTCTCAGTACAACGCCTTAACAAGCTCAAGCCTTGCTTTGTGTTAAATCAAAGCCTGAGCAGCATGAGAGGGCTCAGCCAAACCCCATTTCAATGGTGCCATGCCCATTCACATCAGACAGAGCCTGTGGAGGTAATTTACTGCAGATAGGAACTGGGGGCAGAGGGCAGCTCATTAGTGTCTGGCATTATTATTATTATTATTATTATTGGACCAAAACAGAACATCTCTTTCATTTATTTCTATTCCCGGCGAATGCAAATGGGAGATCCAAATCAGAAATCCCGCCTACACCAGTCCTTGCGGGTCACCGTAGATTTCAGGAGGGAGGAAAAACTGCGGAACAAGAACACGCCAAGAGCCTGAAACCTCACGGAGGCAACAATTTAAAGGATTTCAAAGGCTGTTTCCATAAGCCTTTGGGGACTCCAATGGAGCATATTGATTAAACTTCGGAAGCAGCTAAAAGCGGCTCCACCATGGCTAATTAATACAGCGATGCCCCGATACCCCTGCTCTTGTTTTACCAGGCTGCAGCCTGTCAAATCAATTAATATTCACCGTCCTGATGAAAGCAAAACCCTGCTTATCATTTGCTAAACGGACCGATGCCTTGACTCCCTCAATACCACAGAGTCACCTGTCCTGTGGGGTTCAGTGGGGTGTGTTGCAGGTGCCTTTGGGGTGACACCAGACAAGCAAACCCATCCAGCCCCTTGTTTGGACTCTCTAATCCAAACAAGGTTTCTGACTGATGTTTCCTGTGTAACTGGCTCTCTGTGGATTCTCAGACAATGACAATTCAAGGTGATTATTCCCTGTTACAGTGGCCCTGCCTGTGCTTATAGGATGGTATTTAGGATGTGGGATTGCTGGGGCACCCTGTGCAGGGCCAGGAGTTGGACTCAATCCTGATGGATCCCCTCCAGCTCAGGAAATTCTGGGATTTTATGATTCTACACCCACTGCATTTCCGTCCCTGCACCAGGAGAGTCATTTTTCCACTTTTCCACTTGTCCAGTGGAGCTCGTGGCTGGTGCTGTCTGTCACTGGACACCACTTCAGAACTGGTTTAATGCTGCCAATGTGGGCACCGCAAAACATTTTAAAATGGGGCTTTTGGCATCCCAAGCCTCCTTAAACTGAAGATCAAACCTGGTTTGATAACATCTTCTAAAGAGGCTCTCTTGAATCCACCTTAGAGAAGTCTCCACGAGACCTTCCTGGGGGAATTTTAGGCAGCCCTATATTTATGCACAGCTTCTTTTAAGGAGTCAGACTTGACCCTTCTGGCTCATCAGAGAAGGGCAATTCCTGGGAAAGGAAAGGTTCCAGGCAGGGCCATGCAGAGTGCAGATCACCTGGATGCTGTGCCAGCCAGGGTGACACTAGGAACAGGAGCCTGTCCTTGTTGTGCCACCACGTGCCTCGGGGAGGCTTTGGTAGCTCTCAGGGTAACTCCTGACTGCCGAAGGGAAGGCAAAGGGATGTGCTTTGCTTTGCATGAGGCATCAGCTTTGATTTCGAGCAAGTTTTTGGCACCCCTCAATAAAGTGCAGTGATCTGTTTACTGCATTTTAATTAATTGTGCCTCGGAAAAAAAAGAAAGAAGGCGAAAAGGGGGGAAACAGTTGAACAAAATAATTTCAGCAACATCTGCTCCCTTTCTGACATATTTCACCAAAGACCTACGGAGATCAAATATTTTCCTCTAATTAGAGCTCTTTCCTCGGAGCAGCTCCCCTGGATACAAAAATATCTCCACACCCCCCTGGCTGCCCAGAGATCCTCCTGGGACCCTCTGCAGCACAGACAAACACTTGGCTCTCCTTTGGGGTATCCTCAGAGCAAATGCACAGCTTTTCCAGCAGGGAAAGCTTGGTCCCTGTGTCTATTCCTCCCTTCATCACACCATGACCTCTCACTTTCCACCTGGTTTTAGAATCATGGAAGAATGGAGGCTGGAAAACCTTCAAGTCCAACCATCACCCCAGCACTGCCAAGGTCACTAATGACACGTGTCCCCTAGAGCCACACACAGAGGGCTTTAAAACACTTCCAGGAATGGCAATTCCACCACTGCCCTGGGCAGCTGTGCCAGGACTGGACAACCCTTTCTGGGAAGAAATTTCCCCAGTGTCCAACCTGAGCCTCCCCTGGCACAACTTGAGGTCGTTTTGTCTTGTCCCGCCCCTTGTTTTCTGGGAGCATTTCCTGAGTCTAACATGACGCCAATCAAATTAGTTCATTATTAGCATTAATTTAGTTGTTCTGTATTGTTATTAGTATTATTATAAAGCCTATAAGGACAAAAAGCCAAGAAGTTGAGAGCTTTGGACCAAAAGTTGGGTGGTTATGCCAAGGAATGCTCCCAGGTGGAGCTGGGCATGCTTCATGCTGGAAAAGCAGTGGGTAAAAGTTCCTTGGGCACCTGCCATGTGTCCTGGCATCACTGCAGGTGTCCTTGGGGAGCAGGAATGGTTCAAATCCCAGCCTTTGGCTGCTGCTGAAGAGGCTTCCCACCACAGGTGTGTTCCTGGGGGAAACAGGCTGGGGACATGACACCTGTGAGGGGCCACATCCTGACTTGGAACCCCTCTGGGAAGGTCTGTGGGATGGGCAGACGACTCTCAGAGGAAACCACCCTATTCCCTGTACCCAGTATGTGATGAGGCAAGCTTTACCTGGGAAGGGATTGGATTCTCCCTCTCTAGTTCTGTCCCTTGTTTTTCCCATAACAAACCTCATGGGAGGGAAAACACTAAAACCGATTTATTGTGTTGTATCAGAGAAAAAAACCCAAACCAACAGCGTTTAGCTTTTGTGAAATCAATGCAGTGCAGAAGAGAGGAATTGCTCCTTCTTTAGCCTCTGGGTTAAGGCAACTAATTCAGATCTGATCCCCATGGAAATTTGCAGCCCATTCCCATGGCCAGGGAAGGCAGGGAAGAGCTCTGAAATGATCCCAGCAGTGTAGGGATGATTTATGAGGCAGGTTGGAAAGAGCAAAGGAAGCATGGGTTGTTAGTTCTGATATTTAGGGATGATAAACAGCTGGAAAGGAAGATTTTTATTTTTTTTTTATGTCTCTCCACAGATGCAGAAGAAGCAGCATGGGCCTGAGTTTTGTGGGATATTGGGAAGAAAATCTGTACTCAAAGGGTGGTGAGGCCCTGGCACAGGGTTCCCAGAGCAGCTGTAGCTGCCCTATCCCTGGAAGTGTCCAAGGCCAGCTTGGACAGGGCTTGTGACTCCCTGGAATAGTGAAAGGTGTCCCTGCCCATGGCAGGGGGTGGTACATTAAGGTCCCACCCAACCCAACCCATGAAACTAACAATAGAAAAATTTTGGTTTAATAATAAGGAAAAACTTCCTGGCAGAGACATCTGTTATTCTGATATCATGAACATATCAGAACCTCCCAAAGGAAGGGCTCCAAACCCTATTCCCTCAGCCGCCAAAAGCATCCCACCACAGAGAGGGACAGGAGAGAAAAGGGCCCGTTCATTCCGCACATTTTTCAAACTGTCCCATGGAGTGGTTTGGGTTAGAAAGGACCTTAAACCTCATCCAGCTTCACTCCCTGCCATGGGCAGGGACACCTTCCACTATCCCAGGTTGCTCCAAACCCCATCCAAATTGTCCTTGGACATTTCCAGGGATCCAGGAGCAGCTGCCACAACCTCTCTGCTCCAGCAGGAGCTCCCATGGACTTACCCACTGCCTGGCAAGAGCAGGAGGCCTGGGAGGGTGTAAATGCACCATCCTCCCTTTTCCATGGGGAAAGAGTACATTTCCCTCTTTGATTCCTCTCGCCCATCCTCGGATGGGATTCACAGGTCCCTCCATGGGTACAGCAGCAGTGGGATGGCACAAACCAGGACTGGTTTGCCTGTGTTTTGTCCTGGGTCTGCAACCACCACCAATAATTCCTAAACCACAGCAACTTTTCAAAGAGCATGGCACAGACAGGGAAATCCAGAGCCTGGCACAGACACGGCAATCCAGAGCTTGGCACAGACACGGCAATCCAGAGCTTGGCACAGACAGAGCAATCCAGAGCTTGGCACAGCAGGATCCCAAACTCCTGCTGTGCAAGGGGACCCTGGATCTCAAAGCTCCCAAAGAGCTTTGAGACAACCCCATCCAGGGCAAACACAAACTGCCTTAATTACTGCTCCCACTGCTAATTGCTGATAATCACCATCATCCCGTGATCTGCTTTGGGACTGGGGTGCTCACAAGCTGGGAGGATGGATCCAACGGGATTATTTGCCTCCCCCACATTCTCCAGGTATCTTTAAGCATCACATCTACAAAGGTCAAGTGTGTCCCTCATTAGGGACCGATGTCCTCATGGGAGTATGGGGATCAAAGGGAAGGAGGAGGTGTAGCATAGAGGGGCAGGAAGACACATCCACAAGGATCTCCCCCACCCAGGAGGTGGCTGGAAAGGTTTATTGGATCCTTCAGGGTGGAGGGACCAACCTTTGGCTCAGCCAGAACATCCCAGTGGCCAACAGCAAAACTGGGCAGGTCTGCTGGGGGCCCAGAGGGTGGCTAGGGGAGACAGAGGGTATCAGGGGTGACAATTCAGAGGAAAAAATGGGGGTTGAGGAGACAAAAAGCCTTTCCCAGAAGACTTGTTAGAAAATGCTGCTTCTCCCTGCACACTTTAAAAGTCACCATCGACATTGGCATTGCTTGGAGAAAAAGTCTCCCGTTAAAAAAAAGAGTGTGGCAGGAAGGGAGAGATTTCAAAATGCAGCTGGGAATTATTCCCACCGAAGATGAAGTAATAATTTGGCAAAAAAATTAAACAAACTCCAAAAAATAATTTCTCCTTTTGCACTTGAAACTGTTTTCATGGAAATGGTTTCCCTTTGCCAGATCCTGTCTGAACAGAGAAGTCCACAGCAACTCCTTGGAGCTGCTGGACCTTTCCTGGTGCTGTCACTGCTCCACTTTCTCTCCATCCCTTGAGGAAAGCCTTGAGGAAAGGGAGGAGGATTTCCACCAGCACAACAGAGGGAAGGAGCAGGATGAGACAGGATCGGGATAACCCCATCCTCAAGCTGTGGGATGCAGGTGCTCAAGATCCCTTCTTCCCCACTTTTTTCCTATGATCCTCTAAATATTCAAGTTCCCAGCCTCTTTCCAATTTACTGCTGCCCTGTGAAAAGCAGAAGTAGGAGTGCAGCTCCTTTTCCACCCCAAAATCCTGCCAAGGTGGGAGGTAAGGTGCTGGTACCTCTCACTGGGCTCTCCATGCCCTCAGGGTTTATTTGAGGACCATTTCCTAATTAATATGCACAGCTTTTGATTATTTTCTCACCTGCTGTTTCTTGCACGTCCCATCCATAAAAAATTCCCTCAATTTCCAAATAAATCCAAGGCCCACTTTTGAGCTCGAAGTTGTACATTAGTCAGACTCATTTGCCTGGGAACATGAAAGTCCCTTCCTATTTATCTCGTCATTTGAACTACATAAATAGCTCCCAGCACAAACTCCTCATCTTTCCAACATTATCCCAGCAAATAGCAGCCTTTGAAAAAGAAAAATTAGTGGTGGGTAATTATTTTTGCGGCAGATACCAAAATGATAATTTCTTAAACAATTACTTTGAAATATTAACAATTGTTCTCTAAATTCCAATTTAATTCCTGATATGAATTATAGTTTGTCAGATCTGGGCTTCGGAAACATTTGTTCCTTGCACAGAACATAAAAAATGCCAGTGTAACCTTTTGCCTCTGCAGCCTCCGAGCAGAGCCAAACGCCTCCGCTCTTGTTTTATCAACACAAATAATTAAAACACAGGAGAATGTTTGGGATTTATACAGTTGTTTTTGGCATCTTATTCATATTTATTTGATCTGTAAGATATCATTTTAATTAAAAGCTCGCTCTCTCTTCCTCCCTCTTCTGCCCAGAGAATAAATTATTTATAACAGCCCTGCTGCCTCAGACAGCGTTTGGAATGTGGGATACTGTGCTGGGATGCCACTGGAGTGCCAGGCACTGCCCTGGGCACAGCCCTGCCTGCCTCAGCAAGGGTAAAACACCCGGAGTGATGGCTGCATCCAGGAACACGGGGGAGCCCTTTGGCACTGCTTCCCCACAGAAATAAAAAGGGCTTTTCTCCTGTGTGAGCGTTAAGTTTGTTTAAAAGCCTCTCCGTGCTGCCGTGGCTTGGGGCAGGGTTTGGGATTATCCGCACGGCCCCGCCGGCAGAGGCAGCCCGGGGGGATCCGAGGGATCACACCGGAGCCCGGCCGGCAGCCGCGGAGCCTCCTGCGGAAGCACAGTTACTACAAAGCCCTTCTCATCTCATTTTTCTCTTGCCTGCCTTTGCTCCCCGCAGTCCAACCCTTACTCACTCCTTTTCTCTTCAGTCGGCTTCAGACGCAGCTCAGAGCAGTGGGTTAAAATAAAATAAAATAAAATAAAAAATTTTAAAAAAATTTCTTATTGCTTTTGAAGTCTGAGGGTTAAATCTAGAGAAGGAGCCTTCCCACTGAACACAGCACTTATCAAAGCCATCCTGAAGCCTCCGGAGTTTAGCTGGAGCTTCGCAGGCATGCCTGGCTAGCATTTGCACTGGATAAAGAGCCAGGATCCTCTTTGCAAACCCAGTATTTGGAGGGAACGGGGTCCTGCAGCTTGCAGAGCACAGCCTTCAGCACATCCCGAGGGTCACGGGCCACAGCTTTCCTGGGCAACATCGCCCTGCTGTTAAATGGGCTTCTCTGGGACCCCTCCTGGTGAAAACACAGCTCCCAATGGTTGTACTTAAGTCCAATTATCCTGATTAGTGCTCGGATTGCTGAGGAGCTGCAGGTAAGGGTTTGGGCTGGGCCCCATTCCTTCCCTCCTCACGGCTGCTCCCACAGCAGCTCCATGGCCGCTTCACGCCCTGGGTTCCCTCCGTAGGGACTCTGATTTCCATAAATGAGGCCAAAATTCCCCCCTGGTATAGGTCATCTAATTAAATCCCAGCACCTCGAATTATTTATGATCCTTTACAGCAATGCAAATTGAGCACTTGGAGCATTTTCAGGAGGATTTTGGAGTAACCCGACGGAGCCCAACCCCAGCCCAGGGTTTAGAGCAGAGCTTGGTTTTATCTAAAGTTGGCTCCCCGCCCATTGGTCCAGGGGCTTTTTGCCAAGCTGACCTTGCACTTTGGGAGTTTTTCTGGATGGAATTTTTCAGTCCCAGGAGCTGGAGGTTGAATGGCCCTGGTTTAATGCAGAGGAGGAGGCTGTGGATGCAGCCACAGGGTCAGCTGGACACAGACACGTCGCTGCTCTGGAGGCTGTGGGGACCATGGGGGGATATTAGGGGCATGGGGCATGTCCTGAGGGTCTGGGGGGCTTTGCTTACCCCTCAAAGGTAGCATCAGCTGGGTTTGGATCCTCACGAGTTCTCCTGGCATTCCCTCTGTGGTGCAGCCATCTCCTTCCAGAGGATGATCCCAGTGCAGAGGATAACAGGAGAACAGAGTGTTTAAGGAAAAAAAAATAGGAAAAAAAAGAAATACCTCAGTAGGGTTAAATGAATGGGGTGCTGCATTTCAAACCCTGAGCAATGGGAATGTCCAGGGGCAGGGAGGAATTGGAATACCCAGGGTCCAGGAGGCTGAGGAGAGGGATTCCTACATGTCCATGAGCTTCTGCTGCTTCCCAGCCAGAATCAGAGCCCACTGAAATAGAGGGAAAAACCAAATGAAATCCCTCTTGTAATGGGTCTGAGGGAATTCCTTCAGGAGATGCAACTTGGGCAAGGACCAGGGGAGTCACACTTACTATGCCTCTGCTCCCCACAAGCTCTGGTCAGCCTGGAGAAGTGGAGACCTCCCAGCACCTTCCAGGACCTGAGCTGGCTACAGGAGGCACAGAGAGGGACTCTTCATCAGGGTCTGTAGGGACAGGACAAGAAGCAGTGGGTTCAAATAGAAACAGGGAAAATTTCAGTGAAATACATGGAAGAAATCTTTCCTTGTGAGGGTGGGGAGGCCCTGGCACAGGTGCCCAGAGAAGCTGTGGCTGCCCCATCCCTGAAAGTGACCAAGGCCAGGCTGGACAGGGGGAACGTTTCCCCTAGACATGGAATTTCATCACAGCACCAAGCCCATGTGGGTATTTCTCCAGCTCAGTTTACATTTATTCTGTTAATTTTCCACATTTCTTCAGTTCACCCAGCTCTCTTTTCCCTTTTTTCCCTTTCTCACTAGCCCCAGTCTCCAGATATCTCAAAAATTTCTCAAGGAAAGAAGCTGCTTTCAAGCAGGGCTAAAATAAACAAGGTCATTGGAAAAGATAAAAAATAATGAGTTCCTTTCCGTAGCACTCCTTGCTCGCCTCTCCCTCACCCTCCCCCCTTTCATCTCACTCCAGAAAAAAGGAAAATAAATCTTTTCTAATCCCCTCAGAACCCTGCCTCCAGATCTGCCTGCAATGCTCGTTGGAGCCACGCTGGAAACAGCAGTGTGGCCCCAGAATATATAAAAATCAATTTATTGCCCATTCCCCAAACCTCCCTCTTCCCCCCAGGCCAGGAACATCCCATCCCACCCTTCCAGTCAGGCTCATCCCAGTCAGTGGCCTCCCCTGTGCTCCTTTTCCTGATCTATATGATTTTTTCACAAAGTCTGAGAGATTTGGAAATTGATGGGAAGTCTCGGAGCTGGGTTTTAAATAGTTGATTAAAGAGCAGTCAGCAGAGTCGGAGAAAGTAGGAGAGAGCTCTTGGGAATGAAGATGATTTTGGCCAACCTGTGCTTCCAGCAAAATCAGCCCCACTGGCGTTCGGTCATATCCCTTCTCCAGGGGCTTAAAATCCCACTGGGCAATCACCAAAAAATTCAAAAATCTCATATTTTTGTCATCAGAAAACAGATTTGTTCCTACAGCCATGCAAGGAGGAAAAGAAAGGTCGTAAACGTTGAACTTCTTTGCTCTGGCACTTTTTAAAAAGGAATATTATTCCAGCTAATGTTCTGAAATGACATTTCATTCTGCAATTGAATAAAACATTTCATGGGATCTAAAATTAATCAGGGTGGGCAGGAGAAGGGTTTATTTTGGGAGGAGAAAAAAAAATCAAAGGGTCTGTATTTTGCACGGATCCAAACCATTCCTTATTTGAATTTTTGGTGGAGGATTGGGCAGTGAACTGAGAAGGTTTTCATTTGCCCAGCTCTAATTGGAAGCCCTGAACCAGCGAGGGCTTTACATTTACAAAATGCAAAGCGTGGAGAATCCCGGTGGGAAGACTTTGGCCCTGCTCCTGCCTTCACTCTGCTGGTTTGATTGATGATTTTAGGCCTGAGATGTTGGATGTGTGGAGCGGGAGGGGGTGGACACATCAAAGAAAGGACATGGCAATGTCTTTTCCTCCTCAACATGGTGTAGGGGCTCCTCCTTCTCATCAGATTTCCTAAAAAAAATCCAAATTTTTCCTGTAATCACTGATGCCATATTATGTTCTATCTAAATCGTGTATTAGTGTTAGCAACAGAGTTGGGAAACTCCTCTGGAAGGGCTGGTCCAGCTTAGCTCTGTGGTCTTGGGGATATCTCCCACGTGTGTTGGTCTCCTGGAAACAGGAGGTTTTAATCCCCAGCTCTGGGTTAAAACTCTCAGTGTTGGTGCCAGGAAATAGATTTTAAGTAAAATCATATAATCATGGAATGGTTTTGGTTAAATCCCATCCGGTTCCCCCCCCTGCCATGGGCAGGGACACCTTCCACTGTCCCCCGGTGCTCCAAGCCCTGTCCAACCTGGCCTTGGACACTTCCAGGGATCCAGGGGCAGCCACAGCTTCTCTGGGCACCCTGTGCCAGGCCTAACTCACAGGGAATAATTCCTTCCCCATGTCCCATCTAAGCAGGGTAAAAAGTCACTGGTAGCAGATCTCAGGCCTCAGCAGCTCAGCCCTGATGGGGCAGCCATGGTGCCCGCTGTGCCAGGGTGTTCCCGTGCCAAGGCAGCACATCCAGGCAGCCTCTGTGTTGTGCCAGCTGGGACACCCACTCAGCCAGCAGCAAATCCAGGCTCAGACACATCAGCAGCTGGCCCCAGGTTGGGTGGGCCAGCTGAGCTGGGACCATTTTGGGCTCAGTTTTGATGGCTGGCCATCTCCAAAGGACGCCTCTGCCCTGCAGGCTATGTGTCCCATCCCCGGCTGCATCCCAAGACAATCTCCTCTACCAGCTCTGGTCTTGCTCAGCTAGCCTCAAGCTCATCTAAGCCAGGTCTGACTGCAATGGACCTTTAGATCCTCATCATGCTCTCTGGTGCTCCCAGTCTCCACCTCAGCATGAGTTTGCAGCTCCAGCCTGCCCTGGGCTGGGCCAGGCAGGCTGTCCCCCCAGTGCCCAGCTCCTGCCAGCCCAGTGCCCTCCCTCCCGGCTGGCCTGCGCTCAGAACCACAGAGGGAGGCCAGAAACCAGGGAACCCAAGAAGCCTGACATGAAAATCACTCTGAAGAGCCCTGCAGAGAGGAGGGGGAGGCAGGGGAGGGGGAGCAGAGAGCAGCTCCACAGCTGTTGTCTTTCATGTCCTTTAAAGCTCCTGTTATGTCGTTTTTTTAATTAAAATGTTTTTTTAAGAGGCTGCTGGGATTTACTGCTCCTTGTCCTTGGTGGAGGTGAGCAGTGCCAGGAGCAGCCAGGGGCTGCTGCAGGGATGGGGAGGCAAAGCCACGGGGCTGAGCCCCCCAGCCACGAGTTAAGGGCACAGATCCTGCCTGCTCCTCACATCACGGGGACGGGGAGATCCAGAAAAAACCAGGATGCTGCTCCAGACCCTCAGACAGGGCAGGAATAACAAACACAGATCCCTGTGTTTGTGCCTTGCTTGGGCTCAGTTTTGATGGTTGTTGCTCTCCAGCAGCCCCGTGGCTCGGGCTGTGGCTGGGGGGTGAGCAGTGAGCTCGGGAAAGGGTAGATCCATGGAAAACAAATCCTTTCTCCTGGTAAAACATGCCCTGAAAGCCTCGCCTACAAAGGAACGCTGAGCTTTAATCCCAGCCGGGCAGAGTCTCTGTGTATTTGTGAAATAAATGATCTCTCTGTGCTTAGCCAAAGCAGTTATTAATGTTTTCACACCAGAGGAGACACGCACTGCAATCGCAGGATCTGCGAGTGATGAATAATGAACACCTAAAAACCAGACAAAACATCAGCACTTGTTTGTAGGCCATCAGCAACCAGAAGGCAGGGTTGGGCTCACCACTTGAAACCACTTTGACCCCAAGAAAGCTTCTCGGGAAGAAGGAGCCCTGGTCCCAGCAGGCTGTGCCAGCACGGGGCGGGTGCTGGTGCTGGTGCTGGTGCTGAGCAGGTAAAGGACGGCAGGAGCTCAGCCCAGCCCCGCTCCACGCCAGGGCTCTGCACAATATCACGCTTCATTATCAAGGAGCACACACACCCCGCCTGAATCCTAACCTAATGAAAGTCTTATTTTCCAGAGTAGCAGTTCATTACTGGACTTGATGTGCCGCCTAAACCCCTAAGGTGGAAAGAAAAAAAGCCCTGTGGAAGCCTGCTGAGCATGCAGTGAAACCCTGGTGGGCTGGGCATTTGCAATTCTACTGCAGCTCTCTGAGGAGGGGAGACACTGCTTCCTCTGAGTCAAAAGGGAGTGTTGAGCCCCTGTGGGGGTTTTTAGGACTCTTTGGGGTTAGGATATGGATCAGGTCCCCATGGTGTGCCAGCAGAGCTGCCCAGCCTGGCACTCACCCAAGGACAGCGGCCTCTCCCTGCTGGCACAAAAAGAGGTGTCCAAAGGTGGCAGACCTGACTGGCAGCTTAGAAGTCTGAATTCAAACACATTTACGGATGAGACAAGATGAGCTGGGAGAGCTGCTGAGCCCCAAATTCCTGACCTGCATCTCCTTACTGGGACCTCAGCTTACCAGGCTGTGCTGGGGCCAATGCCGGGGAGCAGGATGAGGGCTTGGATAGGAATCATGGAATCATGGAATGGTTTGGGACCTTAAAGCCCATCCAATCCCACCCCCTGCCATGGGCAGGGACACTTTCCACTATAGCAGGTTGCTCCCAGCCCTGTCCAACCTGGCCTTGGACACTTCCAGGGATCCAGGGACAGCTTCTGTGGGCACCCTGTGCCAGGCCTAACCATCCTCACAGGATAGAATTTCTCCCCAATATCCCACCTAATCCTGCTCTCTTTCAGTTTAAGGACACTCCCCTTTGTCCTACCAAGGGAGCCCTTGTTCCTTAAAGAAGAAGACTTCCCAAATCCATGTTTGAAAGCAAGAGGAGGATGACCTTTCCCTCCCCTTGTGGAGTCAGAGCCCTCCCAGGCCCCAGGACCACCACTATGGCTCATGGTCCATGGACTACCTGCCAGGAGCCTGCAGAGACACGGCTGCTCAAACAAAGCTGCTCATCCTCGCTTCCAGCAGTAAAAGATGGCAAAATATTGTCATCTGTGCCTTTTCCCCGCTCATCTGTTCCCAAATAGAAGGGGAAAATAGCAAGACAGCCAGCTGAGAGCCTCAGCAAGCTCTTGCTGAGATCCCCAGCCTGGAGAAGAGGCACCTCCCAGTAAGGGTGGCTTCATCCCAGTGTGGTGGGAGCAGAGCCTGGGGCCAGCCCAGAACTGTGGCTGCTTCCATGTCCAGCCCAGCTCCAGGCTCTGCAAGCTGCTGTTAATCCAGGGGCTCAGGAGCTGATGTACAACACATTTGCACTTTCCTCTGAATAAAAGGAAGGGAAAGAAATAGCACAGGTAGTTGTGCAAAGCTGCAGTCAAACAGGCAGATGGACGGGGAAAGACTTCCCTGTATTCTGTTCCAGGAGAATCTGCCCTCCATGTTTTCAGCCCACCCCTACCTGGCTCATGAATCTGTTTGCCTACATTATTTGAGGGTGTAGCTGACAAAATCCCAGTGGTTTTTGGTATGACTAAAGCTGTTCCATGGAAAATGTAAGGAATGCTCCTTCCTCAGCCTGGTCTGCAGTGCAGGACAGAGCAATTCCAGAGGTCTGGACCTTGCCTCTGGAGCCAAGGAGGGCCATCAGGACGCAATCCTGCTGTCAGGCAAACAGCAGCAGTTCCCTGCTGTTTCCTCACTCCACTTTACAAGCACCACCCATCTCCTCACAGAGCAGCAGCTCTTCCTGCCAGCCAGGGCTGGTGAAAAAATGAAGGCTCACTGTCAGAAATTTGGGGAAATTACAGTTATTTGTGATTTTTCCAGGAGAGAAGAGGGCTTGTCTCTGGTAACAGCCTCAACTAAAAGTCAGATATTTAGTCCCAAAGTTGCCTGTGCTTTCTCTGTTGTCCCCAGGATGGCAAAATCTCTCGAGGACTCCTGATCCCATGTGTCATGGACACCCTTTGGGACAGGAAAAATGGCCCTCTGGAAGGAACCTGCTTCTGCACAGACCAGAGTGGTGTAAAAACTGAGCATGCACCTTGTTCTGCCGTGATTGGCGAGGTGAGAGGAATCCCAGCCCATATGTTTGAACACATCAGTTCTTCCTTCTTGACATCCTTCCAATTGTGAGCAGTGCCTCATCCCAGCTTCCTTCTCCAGGATGTTATTGGACGTGTCCATCACTGCACCAGGAGCTGGGCTGGAAATAATAAGGAGGGAAGGAGTGATCCTGTGTGAACCAGCAGGGCCCGCGAGCCCTCCCACAGCAGCCTTTGGTCTCTTTTACACCTTTCTCCCCAAAATCAGTCTCTGTAGAGCTGAAATGAAGGGCAGTAATCTCCTTCTCCAGCCCCTGGAGGTGACAAGGACACCCGTGCACCCTTATTTCCTGATGTTCCCATTAAACCAGCCCATCCTTCCCAGTACCATCCAGCTCTAACTGGGGTCCTTCTCTGTCATGGATGGCAACACTCCCAGAAGAGCTCAAAAGGGTGAGGAAACAAGAATGGAACCACCCCTGGCTTTCAGTGGGCAGGCTGAGGGTCATGTGGGGATGGAAGAGGGGGATGGTTCACCGTCTTTTAAAACAGAGCTTGGGAAACAGAGCTCTGGTTCCCCAGCCGAGGCTGGTGGGACCATTTGCTGTCACATCCAACAGCTGCACAGAAGGGACATGCTCTGAGGTGAGCAAAGTCCAGCTGGGAATGAGGCCCAGCCCCATCCTGGCATGCTTCCCTAGTGCCAAAGTCCTCTCAAGGTCCAGAGGGTAATAAAACACTCAGGATCCAGTAGGGAAGAACCTGCAGGAGCTGCCATCTTCTCAACATTGTGTCCAGGAGTGTGGAAGAGCTGCTCCTCACACAGAGCTCAGGATGGTGCCTGCTGGGTTCTGGCTGCCCAAAGTCCAAATAAAACCCTACAAAAGTAAAACCTCGATGTTCTCCTCTCCAGCCCAACCACAGGCCTGAGAGGGGGTTCAAGTGATTGGCTTCTGCCTCAGTTTCTCCTTGTTCAAAATGGATTTAACTACATGGAGACACTCTCAGATATCACAACAGGTTCTTTGAAGAACAGGGAACCTAAAATTGGTGGGTCTATTTATAAGAGTTGCAGGTAATGGAATGCTAATCCCATTCATTAACACTCAGACTCTGCTCATTAGTGTCGTTTTACTCTTCCTTTGCAAGGCCCAGGTTTCTATTTTGCACATAATCTGTTTTATTAAGCAGTTTTTTCATAGCAAAAAAGTTTTCTCTCCTATGCATGTTTTTTTAATAAGTTCCCTCAAATTTAATTAGGCCCCAAAAGGTTCAAGGAAGTTTGGGTATGTATCCAAACTTCAGGAAACTCACTTGGAACTCCACCTCCAAAGCCTTTAAGTTCATTGTTCCATGTTCCACATCCTTCCTCCATGTCACTCCATAATTATTCTGTTTTTCAAGATTAGAGCTCTCCTAGGGAAGGAAAAGCTTTTGCCATATCAAACATCTCCCAGTGGGTGAAACCTCAGCATCAACCTGGGTGAGGGGCTCTGGAAAATGTCCATTTCCATCCCTTGGAAAAGGAGAGCAGCTGAGCAGGGCCTTTAAAGTCCTTCCCAGATTCTTTTCTGCATGGAATTATTAAATCTCCTGAGTGAGGGATTCTCCCCGTGGGCTCTGTTCTCCTCACGGGATGCTGAGGTTGGACCCCAGGACTGCACAGCAGTTGAGCTCTACTCCAGCCAGGGAAAAAGCACTGGAGAAAGGAAAGCACAGCCTGTTATTTGGTGCCTCCTGCTTGGTATTCCAGGTATCTCAAAGCCATCCATGGAAAACTCAGCCTGGGAGCAGCCTCACACCAGAACCCACATCCTCACAGAATCACGGAATCCTTTAGGATCAAAAAGCCCTCTTAGACCATCGAGTCCAACTGTTCCCCACCACTGACCCAAGTGCCCAAATGCCACATCCACACGCCTTTTAAATCCAGTTTTAGAGCTGGACAACCCTTAGACTGAAGAAATATTCCTAATATCCACGCTGGTGCAGCCTAAGCCCATTTCTGACCATCAGTTGATCCCGGATCACATCCCAGTCCCAGACTTCATGGAGCAACTTTTTTTCTAGCAGTATTTGTGAGAGGAAACCTCCCAAACAGGAGCAGAGATCCACCTGCCAGGCCTCCAGCTGTGTCCCTTGCCAGCCAGCACACGCCCTCAGCCCAGGATCTGCATCTTCACTGGAGTTCCCAGTGGTTTTTCCAGGGGCAAACATCCTCCAGCTCCCTGATGCTGCAGAGGTACCACAACAGGGGCAGCACCCACTTGGAAGCTGAGTGCTTCCTGCACGTGGAGCCCTCCCAGTCTCCGGGATCTGCTGGCCTCTTTTCCTGCTGCCAGGCTTCCCTGCAGCCAGCATTCCCTGCTGCCTCGCCATCCACTCGCCTCCCGCTGCTGAAGCCCCCCTGCCCCCACTACCAGCTAGAGGATTTTGGGAGCTGCCATTCCTCCTCATTAGCATAACCCAGTTTGCTCCATATTGCTCCAATTTAGGCAGAAATTGCAATTTCATCTGGAGCTTTAAACAAATGGGAAAATGTTCTAAACCACGGGCTGTTATTGAATTAAATATTAACATAAATACAGAGCTGAATGGAGCACTGGATTATTAATTTTAATATTTAATCCAATGAGAAACCTTATGGCTGTTTTTGGGTGGTTTATTTTCTTTAATCCAATTTCCCATCAGCACTAAAATTAAGTTTTCTTAATGAAGGAAGGTGATCAGCAAAGTGTCCTCCCATGGTCCGGGATTCCAGAGCTGGTGACTGCAAGCATCCAGACAATAAAAAGAGGAAGCAGCAGCAGTAATGATCCCTCTGTGCTGGCATGGGCAGGAATAAAAGGAACATAATTAATATGATGTGCAGCTCTGATGAATACGAGCCAGAGGAGATTAAAAAAAGCAGGTGACCCTTAAGTGTTTATCACTTCTGGAGAAAACAGCACAGATGGCTGACTTTGAGGGAGACAGCTTTAAACACCAGCTCACCTAAGAGAGAGTTTTGGGGTGATGCCTCCAACCCAGGTCTGTGCCCTGTCCCCACGTCACTGTCACACCAAAGGCACGGTGGGGACAGCAGAGGAGCTGCTGCAGAGCCAACCCTTTGGATGATGGGCTCCTTCCAGCTCCATCTGGCACATCCACCAGCTGCTGGTCCATCAGCCCATGAGGGATGCCTGCAGAGTGCTCTGGAGGAGGGCACTGGGGGTGCTGGCAAGGAGGACAGGTCAGCTTTACCCCTGGGAAGGGCAGCACAGAGTTTCTGGCCCTGAATTGACTCCAGGTCTGAATTTCCTCAGCCACCCTGCTGCTCCCCAGGGTGGGGCAGGGCATGTGGATTTTAGTGATGGCATTTGGAGTCGAAGGAAGATAGGAAAAGAAAATCAATCCCATCAGGAAAAGGTTTGGAAAAAGCATTTTTCAGCAGCTGCAGCTTGTGTAAACCAGTCTGGTGCTTCTTTATTTACACCAGGTGTGGATCTGCTCCAGGAGCCTGGGAGGAGTCTCCCTCCTTCCAGTGGAGCATCATCCTTCCTTCTGCTTGTATTTCCAATTCAGACACGGTCAGTTCTCTGCCCTGGTAGCAGTCAGGGGGCAGTGGTGTTTCCATAGGTTGTGGTGGCAGGAAAAACCCCCTTCCTGACCCCTGAGCTGTCCCTCGGCCTTCCTTTGGCTTCTTGCACCTCTGATGCTCCCCACAGTAACTCTGAGGAGAGGAAGGAGGGGAAGCTCTTGCTCTGTGATAGGAGCTGGGCTTGGAGAGAGAGGGACAAGGACAGGGACGGGGATAGGCAGTCAAGGGTGGAGGAGACCAACTAAGAGGGACCAAGCTGGAGGTGATGGATGGCAAGGCTTCACTGGGATTCAGGAACATCCAAGTGGAAGATGAGACAAGCCCTGATCACCAACACTGAATAGCAACAAAGCTTTCCTGGGCAAAGCTGCCAAAATTATTTTCAGGCAGGTCCATCCAGTTGGAAGCAGGCTGGGGATGGCAGTGCCTGGGTGGCTCCTCATGTACACACACCTCACCCTGCCCGTTATCTCCCCAACTCTGAATATGCCCTGCAAGAGCAGCTTCCCAAAATCCCTTGGGGACCCCAGCAAAGACACGGATGGCAGCAGGGCAGAGGGAGGTGGTGTGGAAAGGGCTGCTGGACAGATTGGGTCAGTGGGTTTAAGATGGCACAACCCAACTGGAATCACAGAATCATCACAGAATGTCCTAAATTGAAAGGAATCTTAAACCCCATCCAGTTCCATCCCCTGCCATGGCAGGGACTCCTTCCACTAGCCCAGGTTGCTCCAAGCCCTGTCCAACCTGGCCTTGGACACTTCCAGGGATCCAGGGGCAGCCACAGCTTCTCTGGGCACCCTGTGCCAGGGCCTGCCCACCCTCACAGGTAACAATTCCTTCCCAATATCCCATCTACCCATGCCCTCTGGCAATGGGAAGCCATTGCCCCTTGTCCTGCCACTCCAGGCCCTTGTCAGAAGTCCCTCACCAGCTTTCCTGAAGCTCTTCCCACTTGTTCTACCTCCCACAAGGCAGTGAAATGCCTGGAAAGGCTGCTCAGCCAGACACAGGTGTTTTTTCTGCCCAGGCTGATGCCAAGCAGAGCTGCAAACAGGAGAGGAGACAGCCCAGCCCTGCCAGCACATCCTTATGTTTCATTGTTTAAGTTCTTAAGCTCCTATTTGAATTTGAGCTGTAAAACATTGAACTGATTAAAAAAAAAAAAA
>VWYN01018785.1:155729-191684 GCA_013400075.1 Hippolais icterina
AAAAAAAAAAAAAAAAAAAAAAAGCCTTCAGCCTTCCTTAATCCAGATAACAGGGCTGGAGGAATGTTTCAGGCAGCTGTGACTTTGCTGCATGGAGGCAGCTTTTTATATTTCCCAGGGCATGGGGATGGAGACCTTCCCTTTCCTACAGCAGGAAAGCCAAAGCACCATGAGTGCTTTGACTCCCACGAGTCTCCTGCCTGGTGTCAGGGCTGGAAAGGCAGCAGGAAATGTTTCTGTGCTGCTGGTTTTGGCTAGAGAGGGGCTTGCAGTGCAATTCCTGGCTGATTTTGGAGACTTCAGGCACCACAGAGCCACAAACCCCCCTGACCTGCAGCACCTGGCTGTGGGGGGCTAGAGAGGAAGGGAGCAGTACAGAGGCAGCAAAGCCTGTCTTGGGAACAGTGACATGGTGATTGCTGATAATCACCCACAGTGATGGCCCAGGAGAGCTCTGTGGCCACAGGGAATCCTCTCATTGCCAGCCCCCCTGGTCCCACAGAAAGCAATAAAGAGAAATGTCCTGGAATTCCAAGGCAAGTCACCCATGAGTGTGTCCATCTCTTGGGCACAGACTGGATATCAGGGATGGCATCTCTTGGCCTACAGTTGGACCTCACCTTGTGCAGGAAAATAACCCAGTCAGGGGCTGCTGAGGCTTTCCTTGGCAAAAGTTCAATTCATTTCCAGAGAACCATAGAATGGGTTGGGTTGGGAGGGACCTTAAAACTCACCCCTTTCTACCCGCTGACACAGGCAGCCACACCTTCTACTATCCCAGATTGCTCCAAGTCCCATCCAGCCTGGCCTTGGACACTTCCAGGGATCCAGGGGCAGCCACAGCTTCTCTGTGCCAGGGCCTCACCTCCCTCACAGCCAGGAGTTTCTCCCCAGTATGCCATCTAAACCTACTCTCTGTCAATGGGAAGCCATTGTCCTGGCACTCCAGACCTTTGGAAACAGTCTGTCTCCATCTCTCTTGTCAGAACTTTCAAGGACTGGAAGGCCATGATTAGATCACCCCAAAGCTTCCCCAGGCTGAACAATCCCAGCTCTCCCAGCCCTTCCTCCCAGCAGAGCTGCTCCATCCCTCTGATCATCCTGGTGCCTCCTCTGGACTCTCTCCAGCAGCTCCACGTCCTCCCTGTGCTGGGCCCCAGGGCTGGGGCAGCTCTGCAGGTGGGGTCTCACCTGAGTACAGGGGCAGAGGGGCAGAATCCAAATCCCTTTCCTGCTGCCCAGGATCAGCCTGGGCACAGAGGATTTCTGGGATGGGACCTGTCCAGCTCCCCAGCCTGGCCCAGCCCCTGTGGTTCTGTGTCCTCCTGGCAGAAAAAGGTATAACAAATTCGGCAATCAGGTGGGAAATGGGATCTATGAAGGGATGTGACTTCGGGGAGGGCAGCTGGAGGGATGAGAGCCAGCACTGCAGCTGCTCACAGCTGGAGCAAGCTTGGGAAGAAGGGATCCATGGCAGAGTGGGCTGGGTCTGTGCTGGGCTCCATGGGAAGGGCTCCCGAAGAAAGGTGGGAGGAGTCAGGGCTGTGCTGGGACAATCAAACCTGCCTGATTCCTGAGGCAGGTTATCCCAGATGTGAGATCCCTGCAGGCGCAGCCTCTCTGCAGCGGGGCTGGCAGAGCCACACGGGGCTGAGCTGAATCCCAGCGATCCCAACGGAATCTGCTGCCTTCCCTCCACTCCTCCTGTTCAGCTGGGGCACTCCAGAGGGATGGATCTGTGCCTGACTCTGCTGGGCACCATGGCAGACCCCAGGCAACTCCATGGAGCAGAGGGAACCTGCAAAACAAAAGGACACAGGAGCGGGTGAGGGATGGTCAGAGGTGCCTTTGCTTTCCAATGATGATTTATTTGCTTTGTACCTGGTGACAAACACGAATCAAACACGATTTCAGCAGTGCTTTTCACTCCCCTTTTTCTGCCAGGCAGATGAAGGAAAAAAAATTGTGACAAAAATCTTCCACTTCAGGAGAGATATTTCTCTGGGACAGATTTACAGCAGAATATCCCTGGGAGAGGCTGGCAGGGGCCCTTGGGATGGAGCAGAGGGATGAATCTTGTGCCATTCCCTGGAAAAGCTGTGGCTGCTCCCCTGCAGTGTGTGCTGTGGACAGAAATGACCACTGTGGCCGTCTCACACGGGATTTGCAGGAGCCGTGGTGTGACACAGCACGGGAGGGAAATAGGGGCTGAATCACCAGCAGGATGGAGGGACAGCAGGCTGCTCTCCTCAGATATTGGTTAGTTATCCTCCTCATTTATATTCACAGAATCATTGAATTGTTTGGGCTGGAAGGGGCATTAAAGCTCATCCAGTTCCACCCCTGCCATGGGCAGGGACACCTTCCACGTGGTTGCTCCAAGCCCTGTCCAACCTGGCCTTGGACAATTCCAGGGATCCAGGGGCAGCCACAGCTTCTCTGGGCACCCTGTGCCAGTGCTGAGCCCCTCTCTGAGCAAAGAACGTTCCCCTCATTTACATCTAATTTACATTCAGATAAACCTTGAGTCAGGAATTCCTGCTGGGCATGTCTTCTCCTATTTTCTGATGGACTCTCTGCCTGTTGTCCCTGCCTGCATCTATTTCTTTGTCCTGCTTCCAGCTTCTCCCTGCCTCATTTTGCAGAGACCCAGGGCATCCCAGCACAGCACTGGGAATCACGTAGCTGGAAGGGACTGGAAAATGCTGTGTGGGTGGCAGAGGGCTCAGGCCCACGGAGGCAGCAGGATGAGCCCGGCCAGTCTCTCCAGAGGGAGCAGATCCCGAGATCCAGGTCTCCTTTGGTAGCAGGGCTGGGAGGAATCCGTGCAACCGGCTCGGCAACGGCTCCCTGCAGAATTCCCCTGTTCTGGAAAGCTGGGACCAACCACCCCCTTCCCCGTGCCTCATTTTCCTCCTCTTTCCAGGGATGGGCTTGGAAAACTGAGTGTGGCCAGCAGCCCCCAGCTGCTCCCTTAAGGATGTGCGCAGCGAGCCCAGGCGGGACTTCCCTCCCGGTGCCAGGGAGGTGCCGAGATGTTTCTGAGCACAATCCCGGAATTCAGAAACTCCAGCCAAAGAGGTTTTCCCCTAAAATACCCACCCGCTCCCACGGTACCCCTTTCTCCCTTTTTTTTCCCCAGCTCCGAGGCTGCAGAGATGCCGCAGACCACGAGAGGACACCCTCCTACCTCCGACTTCCCCGGCGCACCGCGGCTGGGGAAAAATATCCGTAATAATATTACAGGGAGCGACTGGAACACACACGTCGGAGAGGAGAGGAGAGCGAGCGAGAAACAATATGTTTATCCTCCTGCTGTATCCAGCCATTTATTTAGGCAGCAAGCAGCCCTTTAAATACACAAATCGCGGGCAGATTAGGCTGGAATAGGCAGAGCAGGGATTAGGGGCTGCATTCCCGGTGCCTGCGTGTGCGAGGGGCGGGCTGTGTGCGTGCCTCTGTGTGTGTGTGTGTGTGTGTGTGTGTGTTGGGTGACTTTAAAATGGAATAAACCACATTTAGCAGCTAGGTAGCTATGGAAACATCACCAAAATTGTTCTCCCACCTTTCTGCCGCACTGCTTTCCGCAGCCCTGCAAATGCTGTCAGGGGAGGGCTGAACATTGTTTCTTATAAATAATAGAATGCAAAGAGCTACGGGAAGAATCATCGCATTAGGATTGTGGAGTGGGGATAGTTCAGGGGGAACATCGTCCAGCAGATCTAATATTAGTTTCTGGTGATGTAGCAATGATAAAGGACTTAATTTTAATCTTTTGTCTGTTTTTTTGCAGTTTACGGAAGGTTGCAGGCTGGGGAGATGTGCTGTGGTGTGTGTACCCATGGGGAGGGGGGTGTGTGTGTGTGTGTACATAAATATAAGTGCTAAACATCCTCCAAAAGGGAGAGCACAAGAAGGAATATGCAACAGCAACTCCGGGGTTCAAAAGAGAAGGATTCCACCTGCTTCCCAGCTTTTCCTGCATGCCACAGCCACAAGCAGAGGCAATTCCAGCTCTGGGGCTCGGCTCTGCCCCGGCTGGGCTCCCCAGTTTCTCTCCTGACCTAAGGATTTGCAGGTAATCCTGCCCATGGCCCTGCTGGAGCGCTGCCAATCTTGTTGAGGTATTTAGAGGCTGAGAAGGCTGGTTATATATCACAGCTGATTTTAAAGAGGCTTTAAACCTGGGAATTAAATTCCAGCCCACCGGACTCAACCAGAAAATGCTCAGCTGTTTTCACTGGGGTCAGAACTTAATCCTTAAGATTTTCCAGGGCTGAGGAGGGAGGCTGAGTCTGTTTGAGTCTCCTGGGGCTGAAGTTTGTGTTTGGTGCAGCCCAGGTGACAGTGTGATGTTCAGTGGCACATTCCTGCTACCCCCGAGCAGGAGGGGTTGGCTGGGAATGGCCAGGACAAGGACAGGGAGCAGTTTGGGGCTTGCTGTCCTGTAGTGGCTCTGATCAGGAGTGCCCTGATGTCCCCTCATTGCTCTATGTTTTGGGTGCTGCCACAGGTCCAAAGTGCCAAATATGGCAGCCAAGTTTGGGGTCTCTATCCAGCATCAGCCCTGGCCATAGCAGGGACACATCCAGCTGCCCATCTGCCTCCTGCAGGCCACTTTCTTCCTATTTCTTGCTTCTTGAGTCTCTCAGATCACAGTCTCCTGTCCCCTGAGGTCCTGCTGCTACCACAGGTAGCTGTGCCTTCCTCTCACACCTTTCCTGAGGCAAGGACAGCAGCACTGCTCACAGCACCCACGGGGTGCTCCAGGATGGATCCAGTGGGATTGTGACAGGCTCTGTTTGCTGCTCCATCTCCCCTCTGTAACTCCTCATGCTGCCCTTGCCTTTGTGGATATTCCTGCTAACATTCCCGTCCTGTGATGCCTCTCCAGTCTCCTCCCAGAGGGCTGGCAGCTCGTTTGGACCACACAGGTGCAGCTCCTGTTGGTTTTCTCCTTGTGCAGTTGCCAACAATTAATCAGTTGGACTCGATGATCCCTGTGGAATATTTCATGGTTCTACATCATCCCCAGCCCTCATTATGCTACAAAGCTTCTTTGCAGTCACTTTTTGCTGGTCCTGTCCTGAGCAGTGCCGTGTCCTGGCAAATTTTACTTTTCTGCCTGCTCCCCTTCTCACATTTTTTGTGCACAAGGCAGCAACAGCCCTGCCACACACCCCTGGAGGGCTTTACCTGCAATTCCTGCCCCCAGTGCAAAGGGATCATTGCTTCTCAGACTCCACTGGAGAAGGCTCTTGGATCACAACTTCACTCCTGGCAGCTTTGAAAGCCTTTTTGGAGGGCTCAGAGAAGAGTTCAGTGCCGAAAGTGTTCTGAGCTTGTACAAATCCTGGTTCATGCCAGGACCATGAACAATCAAGCCTCTCCTTCTCATCCTGATGTGTTCTCATCTGTTTCCCATCCCTTTTTCCCTTCCAGGCCCAGCAGAGACCCAAAGTCTTGCCTTGCCTTCACATTTGGGGTCCAGTCCGTTGGCTGAAGCTCCCGCGGGAAGCAAGGCTTGGATTTCACGCCCCACCACAGCACGAAGGGGAGGGAGAAGCTCCTCCTACACCTGCCATACATCCCTGACCCGGCAGTGTGATCCACAGACTCCCACTGAATGGGAACCTCTGCCTTGCTTTGGGGTTGCCCAGGACTCCAGGAACTCCCTAAGGTGCAGGAATGCCACCAGCCCTCAGCAGGGCTGCTCAGCTTGCAGGGCTCTCCTGCAGGGAGCCAAAGGAGCTGGATGCTGAAGGACACACTGAGTGTTTTAGAGTCTGAGATTTCCCTCTGTGCATTTTCCTGTCCATGTCCAAGAAAATTCACCTGTAGCCCCACTGGAACTTGTGCAGGGGCTTCAGGCCCTCTGGAGGCTGACTGAACATTCCCTAGGTAGCGTGAGCGATCCTAGGAAGTCCTGGTTTTCTCCTCTGCCCCCAGGAGAAGCCAGGCCAGCTAGCTCAGCACAGGAACCAGCCTGGAAAGGTGACACGAGGAGAAAACTGGTATGGCAAGCCCCTCCCTTCCACCCCTAAGGAGCCGCTTCCACAGGTCACAGTGGGTGTCAGCTACACCCGTGGATGCCTGAGGGTGTTTTCACCCCCAGCCACAGGGACAGAAGAGCTGGCAGGGGCTGCCCATTCTCTATCCCCATGCAGCAGCTGGAGAACTTGGCTCCCACCAGGGCATCTCAGCAGGGCTGCCACTGCCCGGGAGGGAGGGGAGCGGGTGAGGAAGCAGCACCTCTGGCAAGATCCAGAGTTAATCCTGCTGATTAACAGCGGCAGAGGCTTTGGAGGCAGCTGTGGTGCTCCAGCCCCTGTCACTGCCCAGCCAGCCTTGGGGGGAGGCCCTGCCCTTCCCCAGAGATTGGATTTGCCATGCATGGAAGCACAGTGCCAACTTCTTCCTCCTGCCCAGTCCCACCACAGCCCACTCCGTCCTTCTGGATTCAGGCACGGGGAGCAGCTCCCTCTCCAGCCCCGAGTGGTGTTGCTTTAACAATCAGAAGGATGGAAAAACAAAATCCTTTATTGTCTATTGTTAAACTTTACTGTCTAATGTTTTAATAAACAGTCAAGTTCTTCCTCTGATCATTAAATCTGCAGTAAAGCAGGATGGAAACCGGTTTGTGAGATTCTATCTGCATCACTACCACACAGATGGGAGGTCCTGGCAGCTGCAAACAGCTACTCCCAGTCCTATGGCTTCCTGCCCACTCTGAGGTCTGGATCAGCACTCTGAGGTGCTGGATCTGTTTGGGAGAGGTGCAGCTCATCCCTCCTCAGGGGAGAGGGCTCCTGGTCAATCCACTGAGCTCCCCTTCAGTGGAGAGAAGGAAGTGCTGAGATGATGTTCTGCTCCTAAGAAGGAGCAGGAATTCCTCCTGGAGAGGAATGGGAACACCACCTTGACATGGTTTCAGACAGGCGAGCAGCTGACTCCTGAGTTTTTGACAATTGGAAGCATTTCCATGGCAGCAGTTTTCCATGTTCAGTGGTCAGGGGCACGCTTTAAATCTGAAATTATTTCCTGTTGTACCCACAGAATTTCACAGAAAATTCACCAGGTGGGTGCTAAACTAGCTACAGATACAGGCTTGAAAACAGAAATAATGAAATGCCCAGGGTTTGGGGTGACAGGGATGGGGAATGTCATCCTACAGGAGGCAGCAAGCCCAGGGTCACCCTGCAGCAGCACCTTCAAAGCTGGGTCACTGCTCGAGTGCCTGGAGAACCTTAATCCCTTTGTTATCTCTGGGATGATCCCTGTTTGCTTGAAAGCATTAACACCCTTTAATCTTTGTTTTTCCGGGAATCCCCGGGCCCCAGCTGTTGGCCGTGTGGACCTGAACATGAGCAGTGCTGGTGGTCCCTCACACCCGCTCTGAGCAGAATGAACTTCCAAACACCTTCCAAAAGTTCTTCACCGCTTTCCCTCTGAGGGAAACAATGCCCAGCCCACCGCCCATCCCCACTGCAATGTTAATGGCTCACAGTTGCTGCAGCAGCTCGCTCGGATTGTCAGCAGTGAGGGCTCATCTCCTCGGGGGTGGCTCTGTCGGCAGCAGATCCCAGATTTCCTGCTCACCACCATTTGTGGGCTGTTCCAACCGTTTGTCCAGTCATAAAATTATCAGCGCATTATCCCTGGGCAGTGACTTGTAATTGTCTCTTTTTATTACTCAATAAACAGTTTGGAAACCAAGCCCCAGAGTGAGAGTAGGAACTCACTCACTACTTACAGTAGAGCAAAAAGAGAGAGGTGAAGGAACACTGAAAGGTACCAAAAGAGCCCAGGAAGGAGAGCATTTTGTTAGATTTATTTTAGTAATTAATGGAAAATGTGGTGTGGGACACTTACAGGGGAATGGGGAAAAAGAGACACAACCTTGAGAAGTCCTGCAGGGGAAAGGTGCTGGAATAAATATCCTTGATAACATCTCCAGCAGCTCACAGCCCAGTTTTCCATCCCTTGGTCCCAAAAGTCAATATTCCCTTGTGAACACGCCCGGAGAGCCTCGGGAAAGAAAAATACAGCAGTTAGCTGGCACAGTACAGCTCCAGTCATTGCAGCTCTATTAGAGCCATATATTCCCAGCTGCAGCCATATATTCCCAGGCATTGCCGGGAAAAAGGGCTGTGATGGAGGAAGGAGATCGTTCCAAATGAAAAAGAGATGCAGTTTACAGAGAGCGAGAACTACTCCTAAATCTAAGCCTAATTGAATTATAAATAGCCTGGGTGCTTTCTTTCCATCCACAATCTCGTTAAACTTCCAAATATATGGATATATAATCCCACGTTTTCTAAACATTTCTGTTCAACTTTCAGTTCCAATGTGACGTTTTATATTTCAAAGTTGGCCTGTTTTGAGGAGGAAAAAAATTACCTGAGCTCCCCCAGTCAAAATGCCTCACTCTGGGATGAATGAAATGTTGGGAGAGAATTTTTTCCCCTTTTTCCAAAGGAATATATTCCTCACTGGGAACCACCAGAACAGGTTTTATTCATTCATTTAAGCCCAGCTGAGCCATGGAACAGAAAAAAGCCCACCTTCCGCCCGATTTGCACAGCAATGATTTCCAACCTGCTTTCACATTTCAAATTAGCTATCCAATCTATCCCATGGATTTGGGATATAGGAATTTGAGGGGTAACCAGGGATTGATAAATTGAGTAATGGGTTGTGTCTAAAACAATGGTTTCTTGGGGAAATATCTCTGGCTAAAGAACTGTCCAGAGCGTGCTCTGTCCTGTTGGACATGGATTTCTCATGATTCCCATCACTGCAGCTCATTGTCAGCTTTGGAAATGAAAAGAGTGGAGATTTTGTCTTACACATTGGTCTGACATGTCAATCTCCAGAAGAATTAGGTTTAAATTGGATATTGGAGAGAAATCCTTCCCTGTGAGGGAGGGCAGGCCCTGGCACAGGGTGCCCAGAGCAGCTGTGGGTGCCCCTGGATCCCTGGAAGTGTCCAAGGCCAGGCTGGACGGGGCTTGGAGCACCCTGGGATAGTGGAAGGTGTCCCTGTCCGTGGCAGGGGCTGGAATGGGATTGGCTTTAAGATCCCTCCCAACCCAAACCATCCTGGGATTCTGTGAATCCCCTCTCAGGCTGTGTCACTGGAAGGTCTGGGCAGGATGACACAACAAGAGGTTTTTATGGGAATTTGGGGGATTTTTTGAGCTTTCCTGATTCCATCCTTCTATTCTGCAACAGTGTTGGGCTGGAGAGGTAAAAAAAAAAAACCATTTGGATTCTGATTTGCAGTTGTCAGAGCTTTTGCTCCAGGCTGCCTGGAGGCTGTTGGACAACTCTGCACTCTCACCAGGTTTCCTTGACAGTGCCGACAGTATTTTGTTTCCAGAGCCAGGCTGGGAAGCACAGATCCCACAGCAGCCCTGCAAACCACCGTCAGCTGACGAGCCAGTCCCCAGCACACGGGGGGCAGTGGGATCCGTGGGGTCTGCAGAACACAGAGCTCCCACCTTCCCCGAATTTCCCCAGCGTGCTCACAATCAGGGCAGGAGGCGCTAACGAGGGATTGCCCGCAGCAATCCTGCGGTCTGGAACGCTGCGGGATCCGGGGGAAGATCAGCCACGGGCACACAGGGTGACAAGGACATCTCCAATTTAGCAGCCATTCAATTGGGACTCGGAGCTAATTTTTCCCAAGGGAAGGATGGTTGTTCTCAGCCCCTTGAAGAGTTTCTGATAGAGCCGAAGGAAGGGTGGAAATTCCTCAGCACACCAACCCCAGGATCGTTCATTCCCCTCTGGAATGAAAACGAAACTTCCTGCAGGAGGGGAACAGGCAGCAGCACAGATGCTCCGGTTCAAATCCCTGTTGCCTGAGGGAGACAGAGATTCTCCAAGCCTGGTGACCAGGAGTGACACCTGGGATGTGCCAGGGTATTCCTCCAGCTTGCTGCCACTCCAGGTGGGCACCAAACCCTCATCACACCTGCAGCTCCTGTACCTGTCACTGGTGCCAACCACCACAGCCAGGTGCCCGCACTCCCACCCAAAAATACCAAATAAAGGGCATTTTAGAAACAGGAAATCCTCTTACTCAGGCAAAAGTGCTTCTCCTCCCTCCACTACCATCCATACCCCCTGGATTCGGAAGGCTGCTGTACCACTGGGGGCTTGCCAGACCCTTGGCTGGCCAATTCCCAAAACCAGAAATATCATAAACAGGTCGATCTTTACTTCTTTCCCTTTCCCAATCTTTCTTTAAATATCCCTGTGAGACCTCCAGCCTGAGACACACCTGGGCTCAGCTCCAGGCACTTCAGTGTGTTTCCACATGGACACCATTCCACTGCCTTTGGGAACAGGAGCCCCCCCTAAGCCTTTTGGAGGCCTGAGGACATAGAAGAGTTGGTCAAAAGGAGTAAGTCCTCTGAAAAATCAGGGAAGTGAGGTTTACACAGAGAGCTTCAATCTGAACAGCCAGTTCTGGGAGGCTTCAGAAAGCCAGAAGTTTGGGATTGGGAAGCAGAGTTATTTCCCCCTGGGAAGCCTGGTGCGTCACACTCCTCTCCAAAACCACCAGCCCAGGCAGGGCTGTGCATCCATTATAATCCGTTCCCAAATGTCCCAAATTCTACAGGATGGAGAGAGTTTAACCCCTAAGACCCCAGGTGAGGGGATCACAGCCCTGCAGAAGGGAGGCTGCTCCATGCAGGAATCACCAGAGGAGCATCCAGCCCTAGGGCTGTACTTCAGACACAGCACCTGTCTCCAAACACGAGCAAAGACAAAACTGAGGCTCAGACAGAGCAACAAAATAAATCAGTGACAGAATCTCCAAAAGAGACAAATGAAGTTGGAATTTGTCCTTGTTTATTTTAATGTTTGGAATGTTTTCCAGGTGATTTATGTCCCCACTTCAATGTGTTTCTTTCTCTTTGTCTCTCTCTTTCTCTCCTTTCACTTTTTTCTTCTTTAGAACAGGAAAAAAAGAAAAAAAATTGGGAGTTAATTGGTTTTCCAGGCTTGGCAGCCAGACACTGTAATTGATCTCCAAAGAGATGGATTTGTCGGTGGGCTGGGCATGGATTTGACAACCAGGCAAAGAAAGGAGGAAATGTTTCCCTCTGCACATCGAACAAAAGGGGGGTCGCTCTGGCAGAGCCAGCGCCCTGGGGCCAGGGCCTCCCTTTTCCCAGATTTCCAGGTTAAATCATGCTTGGTGCTTTGGGCCCCTTCCAGTAAGAGGGACAGGAGATTTGAGCTGACTGGGAAAATCCCCTCGTTTAGAGCTACATCTCAGATGACATTTTTGGCTTTTCTTTTATCCCAGCTTTTCCAAGGCCCACATGGGAAAATGTGGACTGTTTGCCTTTAATGGGTGCCATGGGACACTCCTTGCCTTTCCATTCTCTCTTTGTCCTGCCTTGGAAGCCTGTTATCCCTGGATACCTTCAGCAAGACCCCTGTAACTGCGGCTCCTGCCACCCCACACCTCCCCAGTCAGAACTGCTCCTCACCCCAGAGCACACCTCACCCCAAACCCCACATCTCTACTCTCCTCAAAAGGCTGGTGCCACCTAAACCTCGGGGAGTCTCTTGTGGGAGCAGAGCTGTTCACACTGTGAGGGAAGAGGAGCCATGAGCTGGGGGGACAAGGATGCTCCAGCTCCCCACATCCACTTTGCCCCACCAAACCAAGTTCCCACTGTTGGGCAGGAGGCTCCTGGCTAACACAACAAACCTGGGCCACGCACAGAGGTTTTCCTCTGTTGGAGCAAAGAAATTCATACTCTGGTCAGGCAAGAGGCCTGATCGTGCTGCTGCAGAGGGAGCTCTCCTGTAGGGTGCTGTGCCTGAAGGCAGCTCCCCGCCCACAGCAGATGGCAAGCAGCGGCTCCCGACAGACGTTCCCGCAGCGCCCGCAGGGAATCCAGGCTCCCACTGATCCCTGCAGGTAAACCCACCTGGGAATTTGGTGCAAAAAAGCACAGAGCAACAGATTTCCCAGAGCCAGCCCCAGGGTTTAGCGTGATCTGTCTCCACAGGGGCTGAGCAAGGCATTCCCGGGTTTGTGGCCACATTGCAGTAGGGCAAGCGCTGGTTCCTGGGAAGAGAATCCTCGCATCAGAGGGGCACCCATCCCTCTATTCCAGAGCTCCCTAAAGACATTGGTTGTTGTGGAGGGTGCACATCCCAGGAAAAACACCCTACAGAATTCCTCTCTTCAGCAGTAGGCTCTTCCAGGCTCCTTTTGCTTTTTGCTGCACATTTATTCCGAACAACTGTTGGAAGATCTACGGGCTGAGCTCGGAAGGAGCCAGGAAAAACCAACAGCCTCTCCCAGATAGACCCCCCATCCCCTCGTGGATAACCCAGAGGAGGATATCACATTCCCATACACCTGCCCGCCTGCCCGGGAGACGAAGAATTGCAGTCCTTTTCTTCGTTAGAGCCCTCTTGGAAAAGCCAAGGCCAAGCCAAGCCCGCCGTAGTTAAGCCGCGCTGATGTGCTGCTCAGAATGCCCCTGCAATGACCGAGGCAGCGACTGTGTGCTGCTGACACCTCCCTGGCACAGCCCTGCCGCAGGAAACCCAGGCTTTGCACAAGGCAGAATTAAAGCCTGGAGCTAACTTCCACGGGAAGTTGTCGTGGCCAAGAATCCGTGACATTTCAGAGAGGAAGCGGGAATGTGCGTGGATAACAAGAATAGCCGGAGTTACGCCAGCTAAATACCAGCATCTCTGCTGAAAGGGATATTAATATTGCAGGCCACCTCCAGCTCGAGGAGATGATGATCAGATCTAACAGGAGGCAGGTTTGCCTTCTGCTGCGCTTCCCTTTGCAGCACCCGCTCCCCGGAGAGGATACGGAGTTGCGCGGCTCCCATCCAGCTCCCGCAGTTCTCATCTTGCACTGCTTTTTCCTAAAGACTCTGTCAAAAATACTAAACAGCCTTATTTTGCCGTTGTTTGCACCGGGCATAAAACTCCGTAATGGGAGAATTCTGGAATTGCAAAGCAGGTTTATGGCAGGAACGCTGCTCCGTGCAGGTGTAAGATATCACTCATTCCCGAGCACCGCAGCTACCGCAGCCTGTGACAGGGAAGCAGCTCACAAATGGTCACGCGAAGGAAAACATCTGTTCGGAGCTAGCAGGTACACAGATCATCTGCAAATTGCACAGCTTGCGCCTGATTTTCCCTGGCTTTGTTTAGCGACTCGCAGCTCGGCGCCGCGGGAGGCGGCGCGGGCAGGAGGGATCTCCGCGACGCCGAGCCGGGCCGGGGAGCGCCGGGCGCAGCATCCCACCGCCCGTGCGCCCGCTGGGGGACGGGCTGCAGACATTGTCTGACTCAGAACCGCTCCGGGGAGCCGGGTCAGGCTTTAGAGCGGGCGGAGCGGCCCCTCCCCCGCAGAGCCGGGTCTCTCCTGCCCCAGGGGTATCGCATTTTCCCTTCTCACAGGTTCCTCGGGCACGAAGCGCTGCCTCCACCTCACACACAAAAGATTTCCTGATCCCGGCTAGACCTTTACATCTGCTTTATGTTACGGGGCTCAGATCAGGAAACAGGAGGGCTGTGTTTCCAGCAGACAGGATCTCTGCTTGATCTCCAGCCAGCCCTGGGACTCGAGTGCAGTTCCCAGCAGTGGGCTGGAAGGAAGGAGCACAGAATCGTGGAATGGTTTGGGTTAAAGAGATCTTTAAAGCCCATCTAGTCCAAGGCCCCTGGCATGAGCAGGGACACCTTGAAGTGATCAGGCTGCTCAGAATCCTCCTGTGCTGCTCGGGATCACTCACTCCCTGTGCTCTGTGAAAGGACTCACGCACCTCTGACTCAGGCCACAGTGCCAGCTGTGTGCCAGATCCCTCCACCTGCTCAGGATTGTTCCAAGGAGCTAAGAAGAACAAATTTTCCTTGTTCTTTCCTTTTTAAAAAAAAAATTAGCAATTTTGTCGTGCTCTTCATTCCTTGAGAAAAGCAAAGGGAACAGAGAAGGGGACCCATCCCTGGTAGCACACTTCCACCACCCCTTCTGCACTCCTGCCGCCCTCGGCTCTCCATCAGACACATCAATGCCCTTGGCATGGGATTTACCCTGTCAAGAGCAGTTCACCACTCCTGGCACTGAGCAACAAGATTTATTAAGTCCAGGACACACACCTCAGCAATCAATGGGAATTTCAACTGCGACTCCACTGAGAAAGGCATCAAGCCTTTTAAAATCCCATTCCTCAAGCACAGCAGTGTTGCAAGCAGCCCCATTAAACACCTGCCTTGCCTCGGGTGGACCAAGAGCTGCTGGACCCTGTCTGGTGACACTGCATGGGAGGCCCCATGCAAGCTTTGTCACCCAAAACTGGGGTCAAGGCTGGTGAGCTCAGCCTGGAACTGCCTCCAAGGCTCATCGGAGTAAAGGTGGCAAGAGGCAGCTGCTGGGGAAGCCTGACTTGTTAGTGTAAGAAAATGAAGGGGAAGAGGTGATAAAACTGTTCTCTTTCCATGTACCTGGAGGTTTAACATGAAGGAAGAAAAAGTGCTGTTTAAGCTGAAAGAACATCAGCAAAAGGTCACAACTCACTCATTGATAAATTTAGGTGGGAAATTAGAAACTAGAATAAGGCTTCTGTCTGTCTAAGGAATTAGGGGATAAGACAATGCAATAGGAATGGTTTTTCAGCTTTGGAGAGGGACAAGATGTTTCATCAGCTGCAGTAGAAAGGGCAGGACCAGCCCAGTTCTGGTTGTTAAAGCAGCATCACTGCAGCCCTGCAGCCCAAGGATGCCAGGTGTGTGGCACCTTTCCCAAGGTGTGTGGGAAAGACAGCTGATTTAATTGGAAAAAAAAACATGGCAAGTTTGAGGTTTGGGTCTGAGACAGAGCAGGAAAGCCAAGGGAAATATAAATCAAAAACCTCCAGTATTGCTCAGGAGGCAGCTGACCAGCCTTCCAGGGGAAGAGAGAGCGAAGCACGAGCAGATGTTCTCTGCTGACAAACCAGCCCTGCCCGTCTTGCAGCAGCCCACATGGAAATCCATATAGAAAATCATTAAACAATTACAACCTGCACTGAAAGGAGATCAGCCTTTGAAGACATTTCCCCAGAAACCTCCGTTCGCAGTTTTCAAATAACCCCCTGCCTCATCAGAATAATTGCCAGGAGTAAATGCTTTGGAGCTCAGCAAACACTCAGCACAAGGAAAGCAAAGGAAAAAAAAAGCCAAGGCAACCCCACAGGTTCTGCTCTGTGCAAAGCCATGGCCCTCAGACCAAGCACCCCATGGAGATGTCACCAGCATGAACCCTTGCCAGCCCCAGTGGCCTCCAGGGATATGGGCTGCTCCCAGCAGAGAAAGGGCTTTTTTTCATCAAATAATCCCTCTGTGCCAGCTCAGCGCTTTGCCAGAGGAAAGGATTCACCTGAAAAAATCGCCCAGCCAAAAAAAAGAAGTTCTAATACTCTGGCTGGTTTAACACACAATATTATCGCTCCCCACAGACAGAGGCTTCTCTTATTTTGAAGGTGCTTAAGCACCTGACTTCAGTTAGGCCGAAATACTGCTCAAAAATCTGGCCTTTCATGCAGAACCGAGATAATCTTTGAAGACAGAGCAACTCAACCGGCTTTGCTAAATCAATCTCCCTGCTATTTTATTCAGCGCAAAAGAAGTTCCCAGGGATCGCATTTCTACCAGAACTTGTTAACAATTTATAACTATCGCCTTAATCATTAAAAACAAACAATGGGAAAGAAAAAGAAATCATTAAATTAATCCCTGATGGGGAACCCCAGAAGAGACAATGAATTATTTTTCAAGACTGCCAGATCATGTGAAAACCCGGGGAGCAAATGTGGGAGCAGCATCTGAGCTGCTGAGGGTGGCATGGGAGGCTGCACTGCTCCAGAGCTCTTTGCTGTCATTCCCTATGGAATTGGCCACTGTGGTGAGATCCAGCAAGGTGATGGTCAAGGCAGGATGAGCCTTTCCAGCTCTCAGAGTGATTTCTGACCGAGCACGGGCTGGGCAGCTCAGCTCAGCAAGGAGAGCCAGGCCCTGCAGGACCACCCTGAGGATCTGGAGCACAGCCTGGCACCCTTGGGCTGCTGGGGACAGCACATCCCGACTGCCTTGGGAGCTCAATTAAAATCAGCATCCCTCCACCCCTCTGTGTCTCTGACAGCCCAGGGGGCTCCTGGGCCCAGCCCAAACCCATAAATCACAGCAGGAAGGCCTGCAGGAAACACGAGGAGCTTTTATTAGCCCAGCTGATAGAGACAGAAACAAGGACACGTCTCAGAGCAGACGCTGCTCTTCTCTCATGAGAACCCAAGCCCACACATTTGTCAGGCTGGGGATAGATTTTTGGAGGCAATTTTTTCCCCAGCATTTGGGCTAAAATAAAGGCATTAACTACCCTGCAAAAGCCACGGTTCACCACACCTACACCTCCTGTGCTAAATGCAGAATGAAAAGCGTGGGGGCAGCAGGGGGAAGGATCTTTCAATGGGAAGGCAGTGGGAGACCCACCTCAGTCCCAGCCCAAGGGAATGGCAACACTCCCTTCATGCCTGGCCTGTCATTGAGTAATTGAAGGTGATAATGGGAATGGATGAATGGAGGTAGAGAACACACGTGTGATATCTGCATCCATTGCACACTGCTGGACGTGGGGAATGGATGAATAGAGGGAGAAAACACAGGTGTGATATCTGCATCCATTGCACACTGCTGGACGTGGGGAATGGATGAATAGAGGGAGAAAACACAGGTGTGATATCTGCATCCATTGCACACTGCTGGATGTGGGGAATGGATGAACAGAGGGAGAAAACACACATGTGATATCTGCATGCATTGCACACTGCTGGATTCAGGTCCAGTCTGGCGAGGCTTGGAAAAGCCAGGACCTCTTCCACATCGCTCTTAGCAGAGCACTTTGCCGGTGGCTGAGCGGGCTGGTCCCAACAGAGGGCACTGACAGGCTGACCAAGGAGCAGCCTTCCCCAGCGCCGCCTCCCGGTCCCCCCGCAGGCCGGGTGCCCTCCCCGCTATCGAGCTCTCCATCGCGGTCCCGGCAGGGCTGCCACGGCCGCGCCCAGCCCCGATCGATGGGGCGGCACCGGCACGGGAGGCGAGCATCCCCAGCGCCGGGCACAGCCGCTTCCTCGCCGGCCGTGGCGAGGAACGATGGTGGAAAAAGCTGGGAGGGGGGTGAGAAATGGGGGCCCTCACTTTTTCAGGCTGTTAACTGTAATTAGCCTGGTTTCTGCGATGTAATTATCCCGCAATCTCAAAGCAAACACCCTGGAGGAAATTGCACAGTTAAAGGCAGTACGGCATTAAAAATAAATTATGAGAGTCCTGCTCGCTGTTCCTGCGGATCTGTCAGCGTTTTCCCTCAAAAAGCTCCGGCTTGGGGGAGCTGGAATCACCCAGCTGTGACTCTCCCTGCCAAACTGTCTGCCGAGACTGAGGACACGTCAGAATTCCAAGCACCCCTTCGCCAGCTCGGGAGGCGTTTGTCACAGCCCAATTACGGCACGGCTGCCCCTCGGGGGAGGGGAGGCTGTTTTGTTTGGGGTTTTTTCCCAGAGGAATTAAATTCTGCCGGCTATTTAATACAGCGCACGAACAAAGCGGGCAAGGTGTTTGGAAACAAGTCAGCTCCTTACGGATCACAATATTCCTGCCTCTGGCGGAGGGAGCCTCCTCTGCACTGCCCTTTTTGTTGCTGCCTGAGCGATTCCCGTCAGGAGGACTGTGCTTTATCCCGAATTTCTGTCCCAGGATGTGGGGGAAGCCAAGCAGCTCAAGAGTTGGAGGCTCGTGGCTCATCTTTTGGTTGGGTCCCAGAGCTTTGCTCAGCCCCCAGCTCCATGGCTACTGCTCCGAGCTGCGTGGCTGAATCGTGGGGAAAGGAAGGGAGGAAGGGAGGGAGAACTGGGAAGCAGGTCCCAGCTCCTCACACAGCTCTGTAGAGTGTGATGAGGCCACCAGAGAAGACTCAAAGCTTTCTGTGGGTTTATTTGTAATCTTGGAGTGTCTTTTCCACTCTTCCTCTAAGACAGCACCAGCCCAGCCTCAGCCATACACTTAAAGCCACCAGAAGACTTCCCAGTGCCATCCCAAAGTCCTTCCCTCGTGGCACTCCTTTCCCATGGCAAGTCCCTTCACGTGAAGGAAACTTCAGGTGACAAGAGGGATGACAGGGAGAATGTGCTGCTGTGTCACACCCCAGGAAGCAATCAGTAAAGCAGTACCTCAATGACTCCAAAAGCTGTAGAAGACACTCAGACACCTTCTGAACATCTGCAGAGAGCTGGGATGTGGCACCATCTCCAAACCTTCATCACCACGCACTACTTGGTGATTCTGCCACAGCTGTGGGACCCCAGGAACATTCTGAGCCCCTGGGAAGACACTTTCTCTACAAGAGGTGGCCCAGAAAAGACCAGCACTGTGCTTCCCACCAGAAAAACAGCTCCCTTCAGGAGTCCTGCAAATGGGCTGCTCCAGAGCAGACCCTTGCCCTGGCTGTGGGTAATTAGTGGGTGCTGCTGGAGAACAGACCCAGCCTCCAGCAGCACCGAGCCCCACTTAGTTAAAGCCCTAATACTGCTCAAAGAATGAATCAATCCCAGTGGCTCTGCTCTCCACGGATCCAGTCACGGGCAGGATGCAAAGAACACGTCTGGAGAGCCCATTAAAAGCCACTCGACTGGAAAATAGTTTCTGGCCTAATTCTAGCGCTGGGGTCTTGGTCGGGGGGAGAAATCTGACAGCGAGAGCGTGTCTGCGGGGAGGACGAGGCAGAGCTGTTAACTACTTCACCAATCTAATGGATAGCACTCTCCAACAGTAATTAATAATTAATATTCGTGGCCTGCTTAAATCTGTTGACTCTGTAAACCACAGCCTCTCACTTAAAGGCCTCTCATCATGCTGAGACAAACTGGAGAACAACCCCCACAGAGAGACTCAGCATAAACAAGAGCAGCAGCGGCTCCCAGGTACCCAGGCCCACTCTCAATCCCTCTCCTCATCCCATCTTTATCTTGTTGAGTTCAGCATGGTACCTTAGCAGTGTCTCTGTCCTGGGTGGGCACAGGACACTGAAGTCACCAGGTCCAGCCTCCTTCAGAGGGTCTGCTCAGGTTTTTTCGGGCTGTGGACCCTGTCTTGCATGGCAGGGGACATTCAGGACAGCAGTGGATGCTCTCCAAATGTAGACAAAAATCCCCAGTGGTCTTTTCTCCTTTTGAGCACTGGGATCTGAAGGGTAATAAATTCAACTAATATCCCAAACTTGAGTCTGGTTTGCCCATGATGACAGCTGGTGAGTGATCTCCCCCTGTCCTTATCTCAACCCACAAGCCTTCCATTATGTTTTCTCTCAGGAGGGCAGTGACAGCGGCCTTGGGAGCAGCCTGTTGTCCAGACAGGGACATAAGTTCACCTCACCCAGTCCAAGATAAATCTGACAATCTATAGAAGGATTTATTGAATTCAGGAGTTGGACTCCTTGCACCAAAGATCAATTTGAGCTTTCTGGAGGCTGAAGTGCATCACCAGAGCACTGCAGTTTGCTGCCTTCCCTCCAACCCATCCTCCTTCCTGTGGATCCACTGCAGATATTACTCACAGCTTCCCTCTTTTCCCCACCTCCCATCATTGTCACCACCGTGACCAGAGTTTCAGCCACCAGGAGATCGCTGATCCTGGCCCCGTGGGGTCTGTGGGACTGGGCTGTGGGAGTTAATGGCACCCAGGGAGCTGAAATCCAGCTGGGAGGTGTCAGAACCCATGGTAGGGAAGGTGGGACAGGGCAGGACAGGTTTGTTGGATGGCAACCACAACTCCCGAGGACAATGTCACAAACCTGAAGAACTTGAAGGGCTGGACCAAGAATTTGTGGATCTGGCCTGTGGGATCACCCAAACCAACCTAATTTTGTGTCTGTAGCATCAGCTCCAGGGACAATGTGACCTCAACAGAAATCACCTTTTCTTTTGACTTGGCTGAAAACTGAAAGGCAACCCTTAATAATTTTAAATCTCACGTTTTGGGGTAATTGGATATACACAGATGACTTTTTTGTATCTGATTTGGGTCATTCATTCTGTGTGGCTGTTACTACTCCTGCTGTATTCCAAGTTTGAGAGAACACAAGAAATTCCTTTTTCCCGATAAAGAACATTATTCCATCATCTGCATTACAAATTGTCTTTTATCATAGCTATGATTTAATCTGATGATAAACTTCTAAGATTCAGGCAATAGTTTCACTCACCAAGTCACATTTGATACTTTATTTCCCATGGAAACTTGAAATTCTGTTCAGTTCCTTTAATCAGTATTCAACAAATACAATCCCATTGAAATTTGTTTTTCTTTCCAAAGGGTAATGGAAAAAGGCCTCCTCGCTAGCATTCAGATGTGAGCACACCTAAAAATACCTAACATCAGGAAACAATTATACTTCTTCACTTGAATTAATAATTTGCATTTAGAAAGGAGGAAAATATGCCCATAAATAATTTTTCCCCAGCTTCCT
Source organism: Hippolais icterina (assembly GCA_013400075.1). Lineage (NCBI taxonomy): Eukaryota > Metazoa > Chordata > Aves > Passeriformes > Sylviidae > Hippolais > Hippolais icterina. The sequence continues at coordinate 176,281 of VWYN01018785.1, forward strand.
ATAAAAAACAAGGACAATCAATGTGAATCTGTAGTTAAAAGTACCAAGAACGTGGTTGTCCTGCAAAGATGTAAACTGGTTTTAAATTTGAGAAAATTAAAACTGAGAAGGCAGACCTTGGGAGAATGGCACAGCTTTTGCACTGTGGTGCAAAACCCCAATATTTTGGGGGAAAAAAACCCAAACAAAGTTGGGGTTTTTTTCTGGTTTGTGTACATTTTCTTATATTCCAAGCCAGTAAGTCCTTCCCTCTGGAATCTCCTAGGGAGCTCGAGAGTTCTGGTTTCCCCATGGTTTCCAAAAGCAGAAGGAAAATAGGAAAATAAAGAAACACTTTTCTCTTATTCTCTTTTTCTTTTCGTTTGGGTTTGAATGAAACCTAATACTCACCTTAAGCAAAATTCTTTATTCGCTCCCTGAGTCTGTCAAGACTTTGGTGAGATTTCCAGGGAAATGGATGTGGGATTTGAAATAGGAAGTTCAGCACTTTCCTTAGGAAAGGTGAATAGAGGGCATTGAGATAAAGCAAGATTTCGGGGGGAGTACAGTCTCCCTCCCACATCCCAACCCTGAAATGAGGGAAATCTGAATGAATTTCCAAAGGTTTCAGTGTTGCCAAATGCTGGGAGGGAAGGCACATCAAAAATTTTTTTTATGGAAGAACATAACCTACCTATCTGTCTTTTGTTTATCAAGGGAGACCTGGTGGTTCCAGAATTTCTGCTGGGGCTTCCAGCTGCTGCTGAGGTGGGCACCACTGTGCAGGGAATGGGAGAGACCCAGTGTATCCACAATTTCTGCCACCTGGTTCCCAGCAGGGCCGCTCATCACTGGACTCCCAGCAGCTGAGGGCTGCCAGCTGAATTCCAGCCTTCCCTCTTCATCCACAGATCCCATCATCAGAGCAGGAACACCTCTTCAGGTCCAAGCCAGATGACACCCCAAACACGTGGGGAAACGGGTTTTTCCCCTAATTTCCACTGATATTCCATGAGCAGCATCCCTGAGCACAGCACTCTGATCGTGACACCAGCATCCCTCCAACAAATTATTGTCGCTGTTATCTCTGTTATCTCTGTTATCTCTGTTATCTCTGTTCCTCCTTCTTCCCCTCAGGTTCAGCCCTAATCTCCCAGCAATATCTGCTGTAGGGAAGATGGAGCATGGGAGGTTGGAGAGCACAAGAGCAGCCCCAGCCCCAGCAGCTCTGGGCATTCTGCTAATGACTGGAATAACGATGGCAGTCCTGTTAGGAGCTGTGGAGATGGCATGACAAACATCACTCACAATTATTGTAGAATGTGCAGAAGGCAATTTGAAATAATAAATGTTTTGAAGGTAGAGTGAGAACAAAAGAGCCTCTTGGTAGCTGGATGTCCCCACCTATGGTGTTTCTGGGCCCTCCTGGGATGCTGCAGTGTCTGGAGCAACATCTCACGTGGTGATGCTCAAGTTGAACCACCCGCAGTCCCTCCCTCTGTGTGCTGACTCCTCTGCTTGCAAGGATCCTGCAGGAATTCTGGCCAAAACAAAACAACACAGGCCAACCCAGGCTACCAAGAAGGAAAGGAAGAAGTTCATGCTCATGGAATCATTAAGATTGGAAAAGACCCCCAAGACCACCAGTGTTCTTTCATTCAATCCCAGAAATCCAGAGGGTTGTGCTGGGAGTTGTCCTTACCCTGTGCAGGTGCCATGCCACTGTCCCAGCAGGATGCACGTTCTCTGCCTGGCTGTGTGTCCAGCTCCCACATTCCACAGGGCTGCTGGTGGACAGGGACAGCTCGTGGGGCTGGAGGGAGGCTGGATCCCCACGCACACAGGGAACATCTTTGCTCATCAGCATCTGAGGGGCAACGTGAGCCATGGGCAGCAGCAGGGGATGGGAGGCCGGGAAAGGCATCAAAGGGAGGAGGAGGAGGGGTCCAGAGGATGAGCAAAGGGGTTGAGGAAAGCCAAGGAAAAGAAGAGGGTGCCTGGAAGGCTCTCATTTGAAAGCTGAAGGCTCCCTGCCAAAGCAAACAGTTGGACATGGAGGGCTCTCCATGGCTCTGGTTCACTTGGGCCATCTGGCATTTATTGAAATTGCCTCCCTTTGTGTTTGCTCCGATGAAGTGGGTTTGCACTCCTGCTTTCTCTCCCTCCTTCCTCCTCTGCCAGGCCAACACGCAGCTCCTGTCCCGCCTTTCATCTCACACATCCTCACAACAGCGATTGAACAAAGAGCCCCACGGCGGGGAATGAATCCCAGGAGGAATCAGGGATGAGGAGAAAACGCCTGCACATGGACAGCCCCATGCATGGCCCTGCTACCCCTTGTCTTACACACTTCCACTGCTTCCCATGGCCCTCAGTCTGGGAAGGCAACAGACTGAGAGGAAAGATGGAAAGAGAAATCAGAGCAGAAGTTAAACGGGAGAACAGAAAAGCAGGGAGAAAAAAATCCTTCCAAAAGGTGCAATTGCAAAGTGATGACAGGCTGGTGGAAGGGAATTAGCAGAGAGGAGGGCTCTGTTCACCTCCTCCCCTCCCTGCTCTGCTGTGTGATCAGAAAGAAGCCAAAAGAGCCGTTTTGTTGGGAACTTTGGCATCCGCTGCTCTCCCACAACGAGGGCGAGAGACTGAAATAATCAACATTTTCTGCAGCACAGAAATGCAAACACTCAAATTCACATCTCAGCTGACAGTTGCAGTCAAAATACATCCCCCTGATGCTCTTCAGCTAGAAAAGATTCACAGACTCGTTTCACGGCAGAGCCTGCAGTCCCAGGCCACATTACACAGCCCTGCTGCCAGAGTTTGGATTTCCTGTAAGTTGGCAAGAAGCCTCTGAGGCTCAGGATGAACTTCCAAGCCTATTGCACAGAGGAGCTTTTCCAGTGGTTTTTCAGGAAGCCTGTCCTGGTGGAAAAGAAAGAAAAAAAGCAAAGAACACAAGCAGGAGGGTGGGGAGAGGTTTGCTTTGCCCTGCTCAGCCTCTGGACGCTCCAGAGCCAGGACATCATCCAGCACAAGACTCCATCCAGCAAATTCCCACCCCTGCCGCTCCATGCTCCGCTGCCATGCCCCACTGGGAGGTCTGTGTGGGCTCCAAGGACTGCAGAGAGGAACTCGGTGGCTCTGCTGACACAAATTAGTGGAGCTGAAACTTTAGATCAGTGACAGAGCCTCTTCCTCCTGGGAGCAGTAAATTGCGATGCCGGTCCCTAAAGACCCTCCTTGCCATTAAGTGATTAATGAATTCATTAACACCTCCAGGAACATGGGAAATATGACACGGACAGCCTGCCTAGGCTTTGCAAAGTATTTTTCCTAAGGAACAGCAGAGAAGAGTGGCTAATTAAGCTATATGGCCCATGGCAGCAGTACTACATTTATCCAGAGGGGATGAGCAGAAGGATGAGATTCTGTCTCCTGCTCCTGACCAGCTTTTATTTGACCCATAACGAGATGCTAAAATCAAGGGTTTATTGCTATTATAAACCTTTCATTTGAAGGGGGAAGGGAGAAGGCTTTTTACTGTAATGGCTTTAATGACTTTCCCAGCGTTCCCAGTCCAGAGCTGGAATGGTCTCAGGGTTTCTGGAGGTAAGGAGAGGGGAAGGAATTGCACAATGGCCTCTTCAAATCCTATAGAGAGACTTAATTCTTGCCCTAAAGCCACGGTCACATGCTCCAGCCCATTTCCCTGACAGTTTTATTTACCAACTGTAACATAACCGACAGAGCAAACACTTGGGATGAGGTGTGAGCGGGGCCGGGGCTGTGACACCTGCACTAAATCACGGCCCGGCATCGCCTCCCGCCCTACCTCAGCAGGACACTGCTGCTCCACAGCCCCAGCCAGGCAGCTGACGGGACCCAGCCTATCCCTGCCGCAGGAATGGCAATGCCACCGCCACACGTGTGCCCGGGATCGGTGTCCCGGGGCTGCCTTCCCGTGAAGCCTGCCTGAGCCTTCCGTCAGAGCCCCAGGGGCAGCCAGTGCCCCTGGGAAGGGATGCCCACATTCCCTCCTTTGAAGGGATAAATGACTGCTACTTGCAGCTCATTTCCCTTCCTTCATCCTGGGCTTCTGTGTCCCTATGTCCCACATTTCACAGAACTCCAGAATGGTTTGGGCTGGGACCTTAAAGCCCATCCAGTCCCACCCCCTGCCATGGGCAGGGACACCTCCCACTGCCCCAGGCTGCTCCAAGCCCTGTCCAAGCTGCCTCTTCCCTGGCACTTCCAGGGGAAATGGGGCAGCCACAGCTTCCCTGGGCATTTGTTGTTACAGACAGCATTGGGTTCATCTCTGCAGCCACCAATGCCTGCAGGAATTCCTCTCCATAACCCAAGTGGGACAACTTTCCTTCAGCCCAGAATGGCACAGAGAGTTGAGACTGGCTTGTGCCTTTCCCAGTTCCTTGGGAGCACGAGCTTGGGCTTCTTCACTTCCAGAATGAGCTGAGGAGGATCCACAGCAATCCAAGGGGACAGGAGATGTTCTGCACAAAGCACTTTTACCATTTGAAGGCATTGGAGGTGGCAGGGAGCCACCAGGATTTCCTGCAGGTGTAGGGGCTTCCGGAAATTTGAAAACTGGGGAGAATCAGGCAGGAAAGACGACTCCACTTTAAAGACAGTAAATTGGAGAGAGCTCAGAGAAAGCCCCCAGGAAGATGAAAGGACAGCAGGTATTGATTTACGTAGGAAGATCAAAAGAGCTATATTTGTATATAGTAGTTTAGCTAAGTGATGACTAAGTGTTTAAGGGGAAGGGTTTGAAGGACACAAACCCAGAGAGGGTTTGTGCAGTGAAGGAGCTGAACAGGAGCAGTAGGGTGGGAGAAAAGGATGGGAAAAGAGGCAGATCCCAGCTGCCTGCAGATGTTTTTTGGCAGGGGGATGTGAGCAGCCCTGCCGACACCCAGCCACAAGACACAGATGGCAGGTCAGTGTCCCAAAGCTTTCCAAACCCCATCCTGCACTTTTCTCACTGCAAGTCCACCTCCAGTCAGCTCATGCCATGCCACAGGATCCAGGAGCACAGGGAAGGTCCTCGAGGGGGCCCAGGGTGCCCTCACAGCCCACAGAGAGGGTGACACCAAGGTGACTGAAGCTCTGAGTGCTGGGAGCCCTGTGATTGCCCTAACTCACACAATACCCCAGGACAGAAACAGAAACAACCCCACTTCAAATCCACTTCTGAGGACCCCACTGTCCTTCTCCATCCACTCCAAGGCCTAAGGAATTCATCCCCAGTCTCTGAACTTACTTAAATATGACCCAAGTTATTGCTTCTTTCCTGGAAACAGAGTTTGAAAAGATTAACCCGAGTATGGCACAGGACCTATTCCATCTGCAGGCCCTGATTGCAGGGGATCTGCACTATTCTGCCTCACCTCTGCTGGGTTACTCAGGATTTGCAGTGAGAAGGATGGGACCACAGTCAGAAAAGCAAAAAACTCTTCTGTTCCTCGAGGTAATTCAGGCCCAGGTGAGAAAAAGCCAGTTAAATTCTCTGTAATGAGTGATTTAGCCTCAGCCTCCCTCTGCGGGCCTGGCTTGGCATGTGTGTCCCTTGTGCCTCCAGGAGCTGATAGAGGCTGACACCTTGGGAATCCTCCACGGAGAAGAATCCTGAGTGCACAGGATAGGAACACATTCTGGGTTGTGCAGGGCTGCACAGGGAAGCATCTGGGGGCCACAAGCTTCCTTCAACAGCTTCATTTTTAAGTTACCTCCTAGTCTGAAATTGCTGTGCTCAAGGCTGAGCTGCCCACCTGAGCAATGCCAATCCAGCCCTCTGGAGAAGAGATGGAGAAGGGAGAGGGGAAGACAAGCAGGACAGAGACAATCTGATAAGAGAGCCTGATTGAATCACTCTGTCATTACCTGGGACACTGAAAACTTTATGGCCTGACAATACCCAGGAAAAAAGCTTTTGCTCCAGAATCTGGAGGGACATCCAGGCAGTTTAGATCAATTCCAGTGCTCTGCTCTCTGTCCACATCATTCAGCATTTTATCCACCATTTGCTGGAGTGATTCTCTTCACTGGGAATGTTTATAGACAGCAGAAAGGGAGGTCACAAGTAAGTAACGATGAGAACAGGGCAGGTCACAGTGTGGGTTAAACGAGCCCACGTACGAGGGGCAGGATTCATGGCCCCTTACAGAGCCACTAAATACATTTTTCTCACCTTTTCCTATCAAGTGTCAGCAAGATCTGCCCCAGTCGAGGGCCCCTTGATCCGTGTGGCCGAGCAGGGATTCAGGAGGATAAACATCCACACGTGGCTGGAAAGGGTGACAACACACAGGGGTGTTGGGCTCAGCCAGACACAGTCATTTGACCACAAGCTGCTGCCCCCTCTTCACTGCTGAGGTACATCACTGTGGAAAAATGTAGTCTGATGCAAGCCAGTGCAAGATAACACCTCTGGGAACCAGGAATGCAAATGACAGCTACTTCCAATGTGAGAGATTACCTCAGAAAGCACTGACTGCAGCAGGACTAAAGATGCTGTCCCTGGAGTAAGTGAATATTCATTCAAGCAGGGACAGGATCCTGGACATTTACATTTTCTTCTTCTCTTACCCTACATTTTCCCCTATTTCACCCACATTTGCATGACTTCATAGGAAGAAAACAACTTCCCTCCAGCATTTTAGAGGCTGTGAGAGCTCTTGTGAAGAGCATAGCACACCTCTGGGGTTTTAGAGGTTTTCCAGGAGGTATGGGATGTCCACACAGGGAGGGGAGGCCTTGGAGAGCATTTAAAATTATTCCATACACACAGCTGAGAACTGGAAAAATTCTGGACTCAGCTCAGCTTCCTCAGTTTGCCAAAGAGTTGCTTAAAACAAATCCCAAGATGTCTAGGCATCCACATGGAACTATCCTGGCTTGCAGGGGACTTCCTAGGATTTTGACAACAAGATGATGAGATTCAATGCCTGGAAGCTCAGGTCAGATAAATCCCAAAATACAGTGCAATTTCCCCACACGGAGGGACACTGGACACAGGAGGACCTCAAAGGGTGTGGATCCGTGTCCTTGGATGCTGCTGCAGCAGATAACTCCTTTACAGCCAGGCTTCAGTCCAGCTCCTGGGAGACAGGAGCAGAGGGAGCAGGGCTGGATGGCTCAGGGCATCCCCCTGTGGCCCTGCTCCCTTCCTTGTCCCCTCAGCCCTGACAAGAACAGAAAATTCTGGGTGATCTGCTGCTCAGCCTTGCACTCCCTGTGAAGCTGTTGTCCAATCTCACTGCCCAAGACCTCAGGAAGGAATTTGTTGATTTATTTTCCTCCCCCAGGCTCATTTGGCCCAGCAGAAGTTGCTTGCTTGTTCTTTTTGTTATCTCCTCACCTTCCTCTGAATGGTTGGAGATGGGCTTGGCTGGAGCTGCCACAGCCAGGGTTTGTGGGTGTGCCAGGAGTGAGGGTCACCTTCTTCTGTGCCCTTTGGGATCAGCTGGTGCCACCTCACCCAGTCACACAGGGGTTTTGTGACATTTGGTGACACTGGTGGGTACCAGACGCAGAGTTCATAACTTGGACTGCACATCCTTTGGTCTGCCAAGTGATCCCAGTGCTCAGAACCTTCCAGGCCTGCCCAAATAAACATATGTAAGAGTTGAAATTCAATCTCCCCCTGCCCTGTCCCCTGGAAAACTCTTTGATGACTAAGCCCATTAGGGGAGGAGCAAATCTCCTGGAAATGTCACAGCTGATCTCTGCTGACCTTATCAAAGTGCAGGATCAATACGCTGACCTGTTCGGAGCAGGAAACCTTGAGCAAAAGCCAAAGAGAAGAAATTAAAGCAGAATTTCAAGAATGGGAGGGGAGGGGGGGATTGAAAAACCCCCTATTCTTGCTCTGGAGAGTGAAAAACAAATGAGCCAAGAGGAACCGTGTTGCTGAGAATTATCATCTGCATAATTAGTATTTGATAAAGCAGGAAATAAAACACAACATCCATTCATCATGCTGACAGCTGCAGGACCACGGTGCCAGGCTCTTGGGAGATGGGGCCTGTGCCTTCAGCAGTGCAGGTACCAATCCTCACCTCCAGCTCAGGAGCATGCCCTGGGACATCCCAGGCCTGGTTGGGAACATGCCAGGCATGACCCTGTGCTCTGGACTGCCTGGATTTGAAGGGTGAGGAACCATCAGTCTTGGGGACAGCTAAGGAGCTTCCAGTGAGTCTGGGACCTCAGGCACACAGGGACCTTCAGGCAGCCTAGAAAGATGAACTGACTTTCCTGACACCTGGAACTCGACCAACTCCCCCTCATGGCTGCAGCAGTCCCTGGCCTGGCTTTGAACTGGACAAACCATCACCACTGTGAACACCTCACCCCATCCTGGGAGGTGGCAAAGCCATTTCAAACAGCCTGGAGCCAGCCTGCCTTGCAGGACAAGTATGGACAGGGGCAAGGGATGGGCCTGGGTACCCAAGGAGGGGCAGCCAAAGGATTTCTGGTCAAACACAACCCATCTCAGCTCCTACAGACCATAGAGCAGCACCTCCCCTCTGTGGGGCCTCTGATTTTCCAAAAGATGCAAGAGTATTTTTTAATAAACTCGTTATTAACTTTCCCATGAAGAGGGCAATGCACAGTGAAGAGGCTCCAGAGTGCAGAGAGGAGCTGTGGTTCCCACAGAGGACAATTGAAAGGAGCAGGTGACAGAAAGAACACTAAACAAAGTCTAAGAGAGGGAAATTAAAAGGTAAATCACTTGTAGGACATCTAGAGCAGCTCTCTCTCTCCTATGCCCAAAGGAGAGATATTTTCCTTTCTCTTTATAGCAATTTTTAAAATTTACCTTTCCTCACAAGGGTGAACACGAGGCATTTGAAGGCAGCTCAGGGACAAAACAGGCAGAAGCCAACTTTGCCTTTCCTGACACGAAGAGCAGAGTCCCTGCTGGCAACAGCACACATCCCACACATCCATCCTGCTGTGCCCAGCTCCAGGCTGCCCACCCGGGGCAGAACCCTGTCCATCTGCTGAGGCAGAGCATCTCACGGGAGAAACACAAAAGAATTCCCTTGAGTCCTGCAGGAGCCCCACGTGAATCATCTCCCCATCAACCACAGGCTGCTGTGAGGACAGGAAGAGTCTGGTCCCAGCCCTTCCTCCTTCCCTCCCTTTTTATTTGCCATCCCCTCTAATTTAATCAGCTTCTCTTGCTGGCTGGTTCTTCATAATCTCACCTCATTAACCCACGACAAGGCAGGATCTCAGCTCTCCAGCTGACCACATTTTCCTAGCACAGACAGAGCCCTGTGAACAATGTCTTTGGGAGGTGTTTCAAAAAAAAAAAAAAAACCAAAAAAACAGCTATCAAAGCAAGTCTCTGCTTTCCTGGGGAATTCTCTGTGCACTGAGAGCCTCATCAAACCAGGGGAAAGAACACAACAGCAAATTTAACAGTGCCATCCCTGGCAGCCACAGATGGCTGCAGTTCCTAAATAAGCATTACATTAGTGCAAAGGAGAGGGGAGAAAAAAAATTAAAGGGAGAAAGGAAAATATAACAGCTGTATCTTAAGCCTGGAGGCTGATGCTAAATCTACATTTGTAGATGCTTTCAGCACTGGCAATAAAATTCAAGTCGCTTCCACGTTAAAGGGGCACTGCTGAGTGTTTTATGCAGCATTCTCAACCTGCTGATCGTTTGGTGGGAACATCCTCCAGCTGTCCAGCAGGATGGGACCTGGGAAAACAGAAGGAGATGTGTCCACAGAGGGAAGAAGAGGGGGAAAGCATTAATATTTAATGGAGTGTTTTACACTGCTTTGAATGGAGTGTTCTGCTACAAAAAACACCAACAAAAACCAAACAAATACAAAAATCAATAGTGCACAATGGCCTTCAGTGCACTGACAGAAACATCATTCGCCCTCTTGTCACCACTGTCATGTTAAAACCACAGCGCCAACAATTTCCCCAGCCTGGAATTCTGCTGGGTGGGCAAAACAGAGGAAAAAGAATTGGGGGCCTTGACTTGAAATCTTGACCCCTCCAAAGCAGAGGAAATCTCACTCTGGAAGCAGGAGCTCAGGTGGGGTTCATGGAATGAATCAGAGAATTATGGAATGAATCACAGGATCCCAGAAGTGTTTGGGGTTGGGAGGGGCCTTAAAGTCATCTCATTCCAATCCCTGCCATGGGCAGGGACAGTTCCACTGTCCCAGGGTGCTCCAAGCCCTGCCTAACCTGGCCTTGGACACTTCCAGGGATCCAGGGGCAGCCACAGCTTCTCTGGGCACCCTGTGCCAGGGCCCCACCACCCTCACAGGGAAGAATTTCTTCTGCATATCCAAGATAAATTTCTCGTCTTTCAGTTTGAAGCCATTCCCCTTTGTCCTGTCACCCCATGTGTGGTCCAAAGTCCCTCTCCAGCTCTCCTGGAGCCCCTTTAGGTATTGGAAGGGGCTCTGAGGTCTCTCTGGAGCATTCTCCTCTCCAGGTGAACACCCCCAGCTCTCCCAGCCTGGCTCTAGAGCAGAGAACCCCCAGCCCTTGGAGCCTTTCTGTGACTTCTTCTGGACTCTCTCCAGCAGCTCCCCCTTCTGATGCTCTGAGCCCCAGGGCTGGGGCAGCTCTGCAGCTGGGGTCTCACCTGAGCACAGGGGCAGAGCGGCAGAATCCCAATCCCTTCCCTGCTGCCCACGCTGGGGATCAGCCCAGGGCACGGTTGGGTCACACTGAGCTCCTCATCCCCACACCCACGAGTCCTGCTCAGGGCTCTTCAGGGAAAGCTCTGCTCCCAGCTGAGGGGATGCTGGAGATTTTTCCCCATGATCTGGGAAGGAAACCATGAGTTTGGTGCCAGCAAAGAGCACAGCTGGCACAAATATTGGAGGGGCAGTATATGGTGACATGACAGCATCTCCAACATGGTGCAAGGGCGGCACCATGGCCCTGAGTCCCCTCCACACTCACGGCTGTGCCCAACCTGCAGCCAGTCCAGCCCAGCACTGAGAGGAGCATTTTCCTGAGGCAGATTCTCTCTGTGGAGGGGTGAGAATGCCAAGGATCAGCCGTGGGAGCAACCCAGGCAGCCCCCCAGGGATGCACCTTCACGAACAGAGACAACCCAAACCGCTGCCGATCCCAAATCCCCAAGCTGAAGGGGCACACACGTGTGTGTGCTGTCAGGGATGAGGTCTGAGGTACCTTGCAACCCACACCTCTCTTTTCCTCTCCTCTACTTTTCAAAGGTATCACTTCCCTCACGTTTTCATTAGGCTGTGACAAAAAAGCAAAATTACCTCCACCGTGTCCGAGCTGTGGAACCTCCCGCCTCCTCTTGACCTGTTCAGCATTTTTACCACATTAATTTATTTTTATTACACTATTAGAACAGCGATGTCCTCTAAGCTGCTTGGGTTCTTCAGCAACCCATGGCCACTCCCTCCCTCACAAACATTGCAGATTATTCCTGGTTTGCTGTCATATTCCCTCTCCGTCCCTGAATTAGCTACGCCAATTAATTACCGGCCCCTGGGACTGCTCTTAGAGCACAAGCCCTGAGGCTGAGGAGGGAAAGGGATGTTATTACACAAGTGAGCAAGGTTTGGCTGCTCTTACCTGAGCTCCCACGGGATTTTCCATCAGAACGTTGATTTCCTGCAAAAGGAACGACTCACCTGGGCATGTCAATGCCAACACATCCTTGTTTCTAAACAAAAAATTACCGGAGTGTTTTGACAACATCAAAACATCATGTTTCATTATTTTGAGGGCATAAAATACTTTGATATTAATTCTAAAACACCTTTTCACTTAGAAGTTTCTCTTGTCATCCAATTGCTTTAAATGCCAAAATCAACTCAATATATGTAAACAATTTTTAATGGTTTCACAGGGACATGTCAGGACAAAAAATACGTTTAAATTAAACTCCATAATTCTTCCCTGAAATGGAAAATGCACTTCTTGCTCAGGCCTAGACATGAGTACAACATCTTGGCAGACTCAGATGTAACTGAGAGAACCCACTCAGGAGAGATGGACAGTGGGGCTAACAGGGAGTGCTGGAGGGCATGGAAAAATCCTGGCTGAGCCAGGAGAGGAAAGAGGCAGAAGGATGAGCTGGGAACAATGCTGCAGGCCAGGGAAACATGAATTAGGGATGCCAGGTGGAGTATTTGCACCTGGGCCAGCTTTCAGGGAGTTTGGAGTGGGAATGGAGAAGCTGCCAAAAGAGGCCATTTCAGAGCTCTCATTTCAAGGACAACCCACAGAATCCTTTTAAATCCCACCAGTTAGTGGAAAACCCACCCTGGAGTTTCCTTCCCTCTAAAGCAGACTCCCTGCTGTCCCCGTGCAGAGCTGCATCCTGGTGGCATCAAGGGAAGGTCTGGAAACATCATCTCCATCATTCCGAGCTGCTCTGAGCCTGGATCACCAGAGAAAGCAGATCAGTGCTGAGTGCCTGGCTGGGAGAAAAGCTGGAGCCATGCTCTGAAGCACATTAATTGCTTATTAATTACCCCATTCATCACGGTGACACCCTTGTCTGCATTCCCAGCGGCACCCTTGCGGTTTGCTGGGACTGCCACACTGCTCTGGGTAACCTGAGACACTTCTGCTGCCTCACCTCAGGCCCTCCTGCATCCCAAAGGGTGGAAAATAAACCCAAAAACCCCACGGTTTCACATGAATCTGAATGGCAGGTTGGAAACTTACCCCTCAATGGCAGCAGGGAAATGCAGATGAGAGGGGACGTCCAGGACAAGGGTGCTCCCAAGCCCTCCAAGTTTGGGATTCATGGTAACATTTGCATAGTGTCATCTTATGGAGCCCATCCAGGGCTTTGCTGCAGTTTCCCACAGGCAACTGCAAGTTCCCATTAAATCACAGAGAGCTGTAAACCAATCACCAGGGAAAATTTCTGTTCCATCACCGGTGCTTTTTCTTTATTTCATTATTTATAGCACTCTCTGATTCCCAGCAACTTTTTTATTATAAAAAAAAATTATTTTCTTTGTCTGAAAATTGATATAAAAAGAAATCCATCTCTCAGCCGTCATTTCTCTTAATGATGTTTACATCAGCAGATGGGGAAAAAATCACTTTTTAAAGAGAATTTATTACCCGCTGACCCAAAGCTTTCCCATACATCACTGTGCTTTCACAAAGTTAGTTTCCACAGCAACATGATGTAACTCTCCAGCATGTCTGGGAGCTGCTGATGTTAACTCTTCCATTCCAATCCATATTTCTTTCTGATGGGATACCTGGGCCACATGGACACCTCAACACTGGATGATCTGCTGAGATTCCAGTCTCCTGAGTTGGAAAGGACCCACAAGAATTATCCAGCCCTCAACTCCTGGCCTTGCACTGGCATCCCAGCAATCCTATCCTGTCCTAGACAGTGCTGTCAAACACTCCTGGAGCTCTGGCTCAGGAAGAACTCTGGCTCTGGGGAAGCTCAGGCTCAGGAAAGCTCTGCAGATAGGGACATCTTTAAGTTGTCTCCTTTAATGAGACACTAAGTAACAGCTTCAAGCAAGAGGGAAAGGCTGCAGGTGTCCCAGGGAAAGGGACCAGCTTGACATGGGAAGCACAGAAGGAAGGAGATGGATGTCTGAAGATGCTCATCACAAAGTCATGGAAAGGTCCTTAAAGATCATCCAAGTCCCAAGGGCAGGAACACCTTCCACGAGACCAGGTTGCTCCAGGCTGGCCTTTTCACCAGTGTAGCTGAGTTCAAGTTCATCACCAGGCGCAGCAGGAACCCTGTGAGAGATCTTCCTCCAGGCCCATCTTGTCCAGCACCAAGGCCCGAGGCCAAGAGAATCTGGGGACAAAATATAGTACAGGGTTCTTCAGAAGAAGGCTTAGTGAAGATGCACAGGCACTTAAGTCTTCAAGGTAGTGATTAATTCCTCTGGGGTGAGCACCTTGTGCTGTGGTTCATCTCTTGAGTGAAACTTGGCATAGAAACACCCAGAGAGCAGCCCCTCTGTGGCTCCGAGGGACCCTGTGTGTATGAACAGCTCCAGAGCTCTCTCCAGCAGCACAGTGCACAGAGAATGAGCACAAGAGCAACCAGCAGCAGCAGCCTGAGGAGGGGAAGTGCTCACCACAGCACCAGGAAACTCTCCAACAGTCTGGCTGCAGGCTTTGGTCCCGCAGCCCCAGCCCAGCTTCAGGCCAACGTGGATTTAGCAGCAAATCTGGCCTCCAGCAATCAAGGTTCAGCTCCAATAGAGACAGTTGCACCTATCACTGCATTTATTGATTGCTGGGATGTTGATAAACAATTGATTTTTTCCTGCAAATGTCACCTGGAAGGAGTTTTATGCCTCTCTCTGCCAGGAGCGAGCAATAGCCGGAGCCTAACAAACACAGAGAACACAAACTATCTCCTGCTAGGGCAGATAATTCCTGCTAGCAAACAGCTGAGTAATAGAAAGAAGTTGCTTCTACTGGGATTTGGGAGTCTACCACGGTCAGAGATGGGAAAAGCATTTACTCAGTGCTTTGGCTCAGATATCAGTGTGTCACTTTGGCACCTAATCAAAGGAATCCAGTATCTCCAACCCCTTGGCTTGAGCCAGTTACAGAGCAATAAGTGATCCACCTGAGGAGAGATGGCAATCAGCTCTCAGCACAGGCCTGCTAGAGATCAGAGACCAAAGAGAAAAAGGCTGTGGGACCATGGGAGGCACGTGACAACCCCCAGAGACAAATTGTGCTGAGGGGAAAGTAGCCCCAGAAGAGCCTTGTTAGGTGAATGTCACACAGAGAGCTCTGGAGTCAAAAAACAACCAGGCATTTCAAAGGGACAGGAGAAATGCAAGTTCCCTGCATCTGTGGCTTCCTGAGAACTGGTGTCATATATCAGATTAGAAACCAGAAATCTGGGAGCAAAATGTAATCCAGGCATTGGGATCCTTCAGGAAAAGAGGACCATGTAATTGACTTGTCCCTAACTTGAGAAAACTTTAAGTAGCATTCACAAGAGGCAGCAAAGCAAAAGGGCAGACTGGAAACCAGGCCCTGGCAGCTCTGATCTGCCCAGAGATCCTTGGACACCACAGAGCTCTGCTGTGAGAGTCCTCCAAGGAATTCCAAGTGTCCTGTAGGTCTGTATTTCACTCTGGACATCAGCCCTGTGTGTGCTGTGCAACAGATCACTGACATAGTACTGCCAGGGTCTACAGAGGCAGAGCTTCCTCCTAAACTTCCTTCTGCTCTCCTTTCAGCAGTTCCTAAAAAAACACACAATGGCCAGAAAACATCTCCAACATACACGGCATGAAAGATGCTTCAGTATCTGTTCCCCACAGCCTGGAAGGATGGAGGGAATCCCTGTGCTAAACCACTTCTCACCTTTCCCAAAGCACAGAGCTTCCCCAACCCCACAGCTTCCTCAGTAGCACCAAAAAA
>VWYN01018785.1:196620-296319 GCA_013400075.1 Hippolais icterina
AGAAGAAATTTGATCTGAGGATTGTGATGCTCCAATCCAAACCAGACAAATTTCAGCTTCTCTGAAAGTCCCACACAGCAACTGGGGCTTCTAATTCGAAAAGAATATTTCAAGCAGCCCTAATTTGCTGCCTTATTCTTTCTTTCTTCTTTTTTTTTTTAATCAAATGAGAAAATTAATTTTTAAAAATCCTCCCTGATAAAAAAAGCAGGTTTTCAGGGGAAAGCAGCTGAAATGAAAAACTCTTTTGCAGGTTTTCTCTGAAGAGGAAAAGGCATTTTTCACTGAAATGGATGGAATCTGTTCTCTTTCCTGATGAAAGGGAATGGTGCTTCTGGACAAATCCCTGCAAAGAGGACAGTCCATGCCAGGGCACAGAGCACCTCCAGGCTTTCTCCTGAAACCTGCCCTGGCAGAAACCCTCCAGTGCTGCATTGGCTCCTAACTGCAGGCTTCATTTAAAGAATTCAACTCAACTCAAAACAAAGCTCTTCAATTTGCATTTTTCCCAGTGGTTTTGCTGTGGTTTTGAAAGTGAAGCTAAAATCAACAATTACAGAAATTGCTGTGCCTGTGTAACGAGCACAGCAGTGGAAAATTCCCATCCCGCTCTGGACTCAAACTCAGAGCAGATCCTGCTCACAGGATTGGCTTTGAAGAGCCAAATGAATTTTCCTCTGAGTTACCAGGAAGCACTGCTGAAATATCCCCTGCTGGAATGAAACCCACCCTGATAAAATCCAGCAAAATCCCAGCCTTAAAAGGGATCACGATTTGCCCTCCCAGACAAGGCAGTGGTGCCCTACCAGCGCAGAGCCTTGTCCCTGGAAGTGCTTAATTCCATATGCTTCAGAGGATAGAAGAGAAAAAAAATAATTAAAAGGCCCTTAATGCATCTGGCCAATTAAATAAAGCTGTAAATGGCAAGGAAATAATTCCTTGCTGACCTCTGCAGCAATCAGCTGCTGACCTGCAGCATGAGAATTGATTAGCCCTATCTTAGCATGCCTTGTATAACTACAAATGTTATTATTGGCCATAAAATCATCCAGCCCTTTATGCAGCCCATTGGTGGCATTTGGCTCCCTGACCTCCCCAGCCGTGAATTTTGCCGGCTGGAAGGAACAAGGAACAGCCCTGGGCTGGGAAAAGCCTTTCTGTGCATCCCTGTGGGATTGGGAGGTGCTTTCCAAAGGTGGGCAGCACTGTCCCAGTCTGCCCCAGCCCAGCCCGCAGTGAATTTGGTGCAGTGAGGGGTTAAGTGCCCAGAATAAGCTCTGAGCAGCTGCTGCTGCTGTTCTTCACCACCCTTGGGGGCAGGGAGAGAGCCCAGGCTTCCCACAGCCCCTCTCACTGTCTTAATAACATGGCTGTCAGCACCAGGCTGAGTGAAACCCTGCCCTTTCCTGAGAGACAGCGAAGCTGGGGCGGGATCTGCCCTTGTCTTCCTCCCTGAGAAAATCCCATTTTCCTGGCACAACACTCAGCACCTGCCCCGGAGCAGAGCTCCCCGGCCAAAAGCTGCTTCCAAACACCTTTGGAGCGGATCAGTAAGGAATTGCTCATTCTCTCATAGCTCAGAGCCATCTCTCCATATGTCAGCCCTCCTTCCTCTGCCTCCCTCGACCTTTTGTGCTGGGCTGGATGCATAGGAAACCACACTTGGACCCCAGGAGCTCCGGGAAGCAAACTGGCAGGTGACATTAGGGACAGGGAACAGCTTCTCTCTGGGCTGGAGCTATGTGATCTGGAGACCTGAGCTAGTGCTGACAGAACTGATGTGGCTGTGTTGCACATTCCAAAAATCTGGACAAATCCAATGACTTTGGTATCTAAAAGGTGTGGAGGATATCTCCATAAGAGATATGAGTGTTGGAGCCCAAAATCTGAAATCTGGGGTGAGTTTTTATCCAGTTCAACCCCTCAAGACCATCAGGGAGTGGATATTTCCTGTGTCCCAGACAAACCCTGAAGACAGAGGTGTCTGGAAAGGGGTTGCTCTGTGGCAGGACACAGAACCCCATCATCTCAGCAATCACTGCAGCCCTGGAATAAGGAGAAGCAGGGGATGTCAGGAGTGCTACCAAAACTGGGGATGCTCTGAGGACATATTTCCATTTGGCTGTGTTGAGAAGGGAGTCTGAAAGAGAAATAACCCAGCCTGGTAGTAAAAACCTCCCAAAATTAAACAAATGATCAATGCACAGGTTTAATGCCTCTGGGGACCGATGGCCAAACTAAAGCAACCCACCCTGTGCTGGGCACAGCACCAGAGACCATCTTCAAATGAGGAATCAGAGATTATGTGAAGGCTGGAGGAGTTGGGAATTGCACCAGGTTTCCAGCCTTCCCTGGAGGGCTGGCTGTGAGAGGAGATGCTCCATGCTGGGGAACACTCCCCTTGTCCCCTGTTCCCAACACCAGTGTCACACTGTCCCCTCCAGCAGCAGAGCCCTGCCCGTGTGCCTCTCCAGAGTCCCTGGGAGTCTGGGAGACACCTCTCCTGCTCTGGGCAGCACATTTGCATTCACAGCCTCAAAACAAAGCATTTCTTTCTGAAAGGAAAAGGAGCAGAGGGAAAGAAGCAAAAGGAAAGGCAGGAGGGGAAGAGGAACAAAAGGGAAGGGACAGCTGTGCCCTCCAGCCCCAGCCCTGCCTGGAAACTCCTTTTGAGGAGAGCCCCATTAGCGTGGGGCTGGCTGCAACCCCGGCAGCAGGGAGCTGGTCCCCATGGAGAGCCGGGGAGGGAGGGGAGCTCTCCCTCACCTGCAGGGCTGGCAAAAGCCTGAGGTGCTGAAACCTCTCAGAAAGGCATCTGTGTTCGTGTTTAATGTGTTCACATGGCCAGAGCTGAGAGTAGCGGGTGTGAATATCAGTGTGAATATCAGCACCCCATCCCAGAGGGCTCCTGCTGCAGCTCTTCCCTCGCAGCCTGTGCTGCTCAGGCCCTGCACAGAGAGGGGCTCAGAGGGCAGGACTCACACAAGCCACCTGCTTTCACATGGCTGCTCCAAGGGTCTCCCTACAGCACCCAGACAAGCCAAGAATACTCTTCAGAGCCTCACCTGTCCCCTTCACCTAAAGGAAGGGAAGGAGGAGCAGAAAGTCCTCGCTGACAGTCATCCAGGTTGGCTATCAAAAGCCTGGAATCAAAAATAACCTGCATTTTGTTGGCTGCATCACTCCTACCCAGTACCAACTGTCCCCAGTGTCTGGGCAGGGCATTTCCCATTGTGGCTCCACAATTAGGGTGCCAGGAACAGGGAAGGTAAAAGGAAAGAGAATAAAGACAGCAGAGGAATGGCAGTGAAGGGAGAGGAAGGAAAATAAAGAGGTAAGTGGGCACAATAGCACAAGGCAGGGGGGGCTGAGTGAATCCATCAGAGGAACAACTCAGCTGCTGCTCCTGCCTTCACCCCGAGCTTTGCCAGAGCTTTGGCTAAGTCCAACAACAAATACCCACTGTACCAGGGAGATTATCCACATTTAAACAAGGCGGGGGGAAGCAAGGCCTGAGCAGAGGAACAAATGGCATCCCTGAGGACTGAGCAGGGCATTCCAGGTCCTGGATGCTGGTGCTGGCTGCACATCCCAATGCTCAGCCCATCACAGGGAGCACCACAGCAAGGCTCTCCCCTCTCCCAGTCTGGAGGTCAGGACTAGGATGG
This sequence comes from Hippolais icterina, assembly GCA_013400075.1. Classification (NCBI taxonomy): domain Eukaryota; kingdom Metazoa; phylum Chordata; class Aves; order Passeriformes; family Sylviidae; genus Hippolais; species Hippolais icterina. The sequence goes on from VWYN01018785.1 coordinate 200,289, forward strand.
TGCAGTATCTGATGAAATGTTTTTAATCACATCCACAAGCTCTCTATTTCAGCTTGTTTTAACCACAAATGGCTGCACTTGTGAGAGCTTTAATGTGTTTTGGGGTGAAAAGGAGCAGGATTTTGGTTCACGTACACAGAGAATCCCAGAATGCCTTGGGCTGGAAGAGGCCTTGCACTCATCCCATTCCAGCCCCTGCCATGGGCAGGGACACCTTCCACCCTGTCCCAGGTTGCTCCAAGCCCCGTACAACCTGGCCTTGGACACTTCCAGGGATCCAGGGGCAGCCACAGCTGCTCTGGGCACCTGTGCCAGGGCCTCACCACCCTCACAGGGAACAATTCCTTCCCAACATCCCATCCAAATCTACTCTCTGGAAGCCATTCCCCTATGCCTTGTCCCTCCATCCCTTGTCCCCATTCCCTCTCCAGCTCTCCTGGAGCCCCTTTAGGCACTGGCAGGGGCTCTCAGGTTTCCTTGGAGCCTTCTCTTCTCCAGGCTGAGCACTCCCAGCTCTCCCAGCCTATCAGTGCCCAGATGAATGCACCAGAAATGCCTTTACCTGCCTAAAAGAGACCCTTGGAGGAGCAGTACATGTAGAAAAGCAGAAGATTCAGTAATGAGGTGGTGCTGAAAACTCTCTGAACAAGTCAAGGCAACAAATGAGATGCTGCAGTCAGAGTAAAACATCATAAACAACCTTAACTCTGCCTTCCCTTTCCAGGCAAAAATCAAACCTCAAGACAAGCCTACAAGCACAGAGGGATGTTTGCAGGAAGATGCAGGTTTTGAAAAGTGGCATATGGATAACAGTACCTTGAATAGAAAATATTGAATTCCCCTTATTAAATCTCTGCCTGCAAAATCCATTGTGCAAAACACGAGGTCAGCTCTTCTTGTTCTGCCTCCCCTCAGCTTAAATGCATCATCCATACCAAGGCAAGGCTCCAGGACAGAGATTTCAAACAAATGTAAGGGTTTATGGAGTTTCCTAGCCAAGCAGCTTTCAGGATTCAGAATTACAAACCAAGTTAGAAATATTTCCCAGAGATTCATTAAAATCCTTTACTAGACTCCTTAAAAAAATGCACCTTTAAAAAAAAAATAAAAAGGAGAAGAAAAAAAATAAAACACTGTTGCTGCATAAACAGGTACAACTGAAATTAATTAATTTCATTTACAGTATTCAATTACAGTAAATATATAAAGTTCTGCCCATGTTTCTGTGTCTCTTCATCCTCACTGATGCCATGAGAGCATCAAAGAACACAACTAACATGTTACCCATGCTACCTTCCCTTACCACCCCTCCCTCACACAGAGAAGGACAATTGTGCACTGCAGTGTTTTCTTTCAGTGTGATTTTGATTTAGAGGGGTTATTCTTACACTTTCTACTCTTCTAATCTGACACTTGACTCAAAAGAGGGGCAAGGTGTCCCACTCCTGCTGGAGGAAAAGCCGAAATGTAGCACTCTTGTGCTGAACACTGAATTTTTTGCATGATGCCACCTTGAGTCATTTTCTTCTTGTCCTTTCAGTGAATACCCTGAAGGAATAAAAACACCTGAGGCTGAACAAAAGGGCTCCAAACTAACACATAACAAGCTGCTTTTTAAGAGAGTTGTGTGAGCCCTTGAAAAAATCCAATAGTCTCTTGACTTAATGCTGGAATCCACTAGAGCAGGTTTTTATCTACTTGTGCACGTTCCCCTCAGGAAGGTGAAAATACAAACACAGGCACAGGGAAGCATTCACAGGCATCATGGATGGGATTGTCAATTCTCTCCCAGTGCCCCTTTTATGGGACACAAGGTACTGGCCCAGTTCAGGCTCTCACTGCTGGCCAAATCTGCTCAGACCATTCAGGACATGTTTCATGTTGGGCTGGCTCCTTTTCCTCAGCCAATATAAACTATTCCATGAGATCTGGATAATTCAGCAGAGGTGGAACAACATTCCAGCAGCTGATCTGGAGCCAGTGCTCATGACAGGGTTAATCAGAGATTCTCAAATAATGAAACTGCAGCTCCCACAACCAAATCCTCCTGAGCCTTTACCCCTTGCATTTTGTTTGACTTCCAAAAGGCAAAGAGAATAAATGGCACATCATGGAGTCATTGAGGTTGGAAAAGCCATCGAGTCCAACCTGTGACCGATCCCCACCTTGTCACCAGCCCAGAGCTCTGAGTGCCATGTCCAGGCATTCCTTGCACACCTCCAGGGATGGGGACTCCAAACCTCCCTGGGCAGCCCCTTCCAAGGCCTGCCCACCCTTACAATAAAGAAATTCCTCCTGCTGTCCAACCTGACCCGCCCCCGGCACAGCTTGAGGCCATTTCCCCTTGTCCTGTCCATTATTCCCTGGGAGCAGAGCCTGACCCCCCTCGAGCTGTCCCCTCCTGTCAGGGAGTTGTGCAGAGCCAGAAGGTTCCCCCTGAACCTCCTTTTCTCCAGGCTGAGCCCCTTTCCAGCTCCCTCAGCTGCTTCTGGTGCTCCAGACACATCCTCAGTTCTGTTCCTTTCTCTGGACTCACTCCAGCCCCTCAGTGCCCTTCTTGTCATGAGGGGCCCAGAACTGGACACAGCTCTGCCCACGTGACCTCCTCAGCCCATCTGAAGTAAATTACCCATGTAAACATTGGATGTACTGAGCAGGTTCAGGAGATTCCCCGGAGCAGACCCAGCTTGGTCACTCAGCTGTCCCATCTCAAAGGCCACCAAAGATACCTCAAGTCATTCTGGGCACAGCTGAAGTCAGAGAGCAGCACCTGGCACCACATCCAGACATTTGGTCATGCTGCCGTGGACCAGCACACAGCACATTTTCATTTCAACTCATTGCTCCTAAGCAGGAAGCATTTTTAATTTCCTCCAGCATTAGGGATAATGTTAACCACTACAAATGAAATGAAAGACACCTCCCAAAATGCATTTTCAAATGCACCCTAAATAGTAGACAACATTCCAGTCAGATGCAGGCAGGATTGTAATTGGAAGCTGCAGAGAGTGCTCTTTCAGGATTCATAATAACTGGCATTTTGCTGAAAAAGTTCCTGTAATAAAAATGTTCACAAGTAAGGGCCAGCTCCTCCAAAACATGCAGCTCATTCAAGCAACACAAAGTACCCCAAAACTCTCCAGGTGAGCTACGTGGATGTGTCCCTGCATGGCTCCAGCAGGGCAAAGCAGGAGGAATACGGCAGGAAGGGTCCCTGGAAGCACAGCAAGGACTTTATAAGGTCTGGAATGGCTTTTTCATGAAGAGCAACCCAATGGGTTGGGGTGCTACAGCCTAGAAAAGAGGCAGGGGAGGAGGATTCAAAAATCTTGAGTCACTGGAGGAGTGGGAGAGGAACACAAACTCCCAGGATTATTGCAGTTGGAAAACACCTCCAAGACCATCAAGTCCAAGCTATGATGGAGCCCCACCTTGTCACCACTCCAGAGCTCTGAGTGCCATGGCCAGGCCTTCCTTGGACACCTCCAGGGATGGGGACTCCAAACCTCCCTGGGCAGCCCCTTCCAGTGTTTAACAACCTTTTCCATGAAGAAATTCCTCCTGGTGTCCAATGTGGCACAGCCCAAGGCCATTTCCTCTTTTCCTGTCACTGCCTGGGAGTAGAGCCTGACCTTACCTTGCCACAGCCTCCCTCCAGGTACACAATTGCTCCTTAATCACCTTGTGCAGCCCCAGAGCAAGGAGCATTAGAGGGAAGCAATCAAAGAGGTCCACAGCAAACCAAGGGGGATGGTTATGAGGAAAGGGGGCTGGAAAGTTTGCACGTGGCTCAAGGCAGGGCTGGGCAAGTACTTGGAAGTGAAATCCAGCAAGGATTATTAGACAGATTAGTCTTCCCTGACACAGAAAATATCCTAAGCTGAAAATAATTAGGGCCCAAGAGAGTATTCAAGGAAAGTATCAGAACTGTTTGCCTCTCCCTCCTGTTCTCCAGGAACTCAATTATGGTCAGTGGGTCTGTGCAGAGGGTGGGGTTTTACCAGCTGCCTTTCCTCACTGCAGGGAGCAAGGGAACCCTCGGTGCTCTCCTGGGGCAGGGCAGAGTTGTGCAGAGAGAGAACAATGCAGGGAAAGCTGAGGTGGGGGGACAAGAAATGGGAAAAGGGGGGCAGAGTAGGACAAACACAGATGTACGTGGCTCTACAGGCAGCCCTGAGGACTAATCCTGGTCTTACTGACTTCAAGGGAGAGGGAGGAGAGGCTGAGCTGCTGTAATGGGACTGTTGCAGCTGTGATGGTTTTAGGAGAGGAGGAAAGGAAAATTTACAGGGGAAAGCAGCATCTCCAAGAAAAGCAGGTGCCCAGGTGGAGACAGCAATTGGCACTCAGAAAATGCAACCACTGGATCAGACCTGCAGTGGTGCATCCCAAAACTCACCCATTTCCCTCCCACCCAACTGCAGCACCCTGAAAACAGTGAAGGGTGCTCCTCTCCCTCCCAGGGAGCTCACTAAGACAGATGAGCCCCAAATAAGGATCAATAACCGGGCTGTGAATAAGGCAAGATGGACGACGGAGGGAATGGGCACTGAAAAGGGCAAGTTCCAGGCAGGATTAATGATGGAGAGGGAGTTGCACTGGAGCAGAAGTCACACTGCTCAGCTCGTTGTGCCTTCAGCAGGGAGAGGGTTTGGAAGGAGTGACGTGTCCCAAGGAATCCAGATGCCAGTGAAAACTCACTGGCACATCCAGAGTGCTTCTGTCTCGGTGTTATGGGGTTTAGATGGCAGCAGGGACAGATCCAGGAACAAGGGAAGGAGATGGAAAGCCATAGGGAAGTCTCACAAAGGCACAAGCTTGTGCTGTTAACAGCTCAAGAAGGGATTGGGGAAAAAACCCAAATCTGCTCATCTCCAAGCCCCTCTCTACCTCTCCTACAACATTCCACTCTTACTTCCTTCAGTTCTCATCTTCCAGGCACAGCCCTGTGCCCAGCCAGGCTGCTGTCACAATCAAAACCATCAGGTTGTGGGGGGAGGCAATAAACACCCCTTCTCCAGCAGCAGCTGCACAGCTTGCTCTAGGCACAGGGTGCTTGGAGGAATGTTACCTCGGAGGAAATCATTAAAGGAATCCGGCTAATTTTGTAATTCACACCTGGACTGCAAATGTTAAAGAGCCTGCAATAATCTCTAATGAAATATCACATTGTTTAAAGAGTTCCCAGTGAAATTGGCCCTTAATTGATTTTTGATCTGTGAAAAAACACCGTGGAGAGAGAGAGAGAAGGTATCAGTCAGACTCCTGTTTTATCCCTCCTGCGAGCGTTTTCCTCCCTTTGTTTCCTGTGTCCCCAAGGAATCAACACTACACCGAAGAAAGCAGCCTGGAAGACACTACAAAACTAATAAATAACACTCAAGTGGGAATCCTGAACAGCACATCCTCTTAAATCATCCTGAAAAAGGTGAAGCAGTCTCCTAGGACAGCTCAAAAATCACAGAATGTGGATTTGTAGCAAGAACCATCCCAGACAAACCCCATGGGCTGGACCTTCTCCAACTCTCAGGATCCTCCCCAGCAAGACTGAGGCTGGTCCCTTGTGCAGTGACACATCTCATCTCACCCCCAGGATATCACAGGGGAGCTTAATCCAGACATGAATGACATAGAGCAATGGTCAAAAATATTGACAGCAAAAACCTGGCAGAAAATTCCTGACAGCGGCAGCATCCGGCTCAGGACGTGCCAGGGCAGCTGCTGGAGCCAAGGAAGCAGGTCAGGATTAACTCACAAGATAATGCACTGCAAAGCTCTTCCAAAAACCAGCAGCAAACTGTCATCAAGCAAATGAGCAAACAGTAAAATATAGCTGGGAGAGATGAGAGGAAATGCATCTCTAAACATCACCGGAGACCCAAATAAACTGCTGAACCAGGCAGCTGGAAAACAGCGGGCATCAATAAGGCTTTAACTAACATTTACAGCTGCCACAGAGCCTGCTGCAAATAACCAAAGCTACAAGGAAAAAGGGAAAAAAATGAAGGAAAGGATGGGCAAAGGTTTCCTTAAGAGCTGCTGGAAGGAACCACAACTAAACCAGCAGGGGAATACTTTCCATGGCAAACAAATTGTGATGGGATTGATGGCAGGGTGAAATCTGGGAGGCTGCCAAGTGAACGGGAAATCCCTGGACATGCTGAACATCTTCAGCAGTAATGCCTTTGATAAAATAAAGAGACTATTAATTAAGGAATTACGGGGAGAAGAATCCTCACAACTGCCATGTTCAGGTCAGTGCTGCTCAGTAACAGGTTCATGTGGCTAAACCTGGGATAATGATGGATAACCTGGGACAACAGGGGATGCCTTTCCCTCAATTACACAGCACTGATATCAGGTTTATAATATGGCCCTGGCACAGGTGCCCAGAAAAGTTGTGGCTGCCCCTGGATCCCTGGCAGTGTCCAAGGCCAGGCTGGACAGGGCTTGGAGCAACCTGGGACAGGGTGGAAGGTGTCCCTGCCCATGGCATGGGGTGGAATGGGCTGAGCTTTACCCTTCCAACCCAAACCATTCCATGATTTTATGATTCTGTGGTCCTTATGGGAATGATCAGATCAGTTTTGCTTATTGCAAAGCATGTGTTGACTTATACCCCCACAAGGGTGGTGCTTTTCAGATCCTGCTGGAGAACTTTCCTTATCATTCCATACGTCTCTGTGAGATCCAGTGAAATTTCCACCTCAGCTGAAATGGGGGAATCAGCCACATGGGATTCCAATGGAGTGGTTCCCCTGTGACCATGAGTTTTATCCTTGAGCAAGACTTAGCTGGGACCAGTCTCTGCAGGAGTGTCCAGGCAGAGGCGCCGAGGGAAGCCCTATGTGGAGTTGTCCATCCCGAGGCCTTTCCTTTCCTTTCCTTTCCTTTCCTTTCCTTTCCTTTCCTTTCCTTTCCTTTCCTTTCCTTTCCTTTCCTTTCCTTTCCTTTCCTTTCCTTTCCTTTCCTTTCCTTTCCTTTCCTTTCCTTTCCTTTCCTTTCCTTTCCTTTCCTTTCCTTTCCTGTACCAGTCTGAGGAATTTCCTTCAGCATCTCTCCCTCAGCTGCCTTGTCTAGACTATCACGCTGAGCATCTGGGGCATTTCATAATCTTCTTAAGAACTGTGACCTTCAGTTCTGTGTTACAGTGACCTGAAAGTTTGTCCAAGAAAAACATGAACCTCATTTTTAAAATACACAAATTCCCCCAGCTCAGCTGTTCCCAGGCAGGTCCAAACCATGCCACATTTTCTCACATCTGTGAAGAGCTGCTGCATGTGAAGTGTATTCCTTCCACCCTACTTCCTTGGGTATAATCATGCACAGTCAGTTTTTAAAAATTCAACAACTCAGTAATTTCTCCCCTTGTATAGCCCTTCACCTTCTGGGGAAAAAAAAAAAAAACAAAAAAAAAAAAAAAAAAAACACCCCACACAAACAAACGAAAAAACCCACACCAAAACCGGCAAAGAACCAGCTCTATAGAATAGATATCTGTGATGGCCCTGGAAGGTGCCAGGTGCCAGGACAGGCCATCCAGGAAGCCTTCAGCAATCTTCTCTGGAGCTGGGCACATCTGCAGATCTTCAAAGCATCCTTTATGTCCAGTGCCTGCCATGCCCCATAGCACAGAAGCTGATGAAAGGACACAGGATGACCTAGGCCAGGTCACCATGCCCAGAGGCTAGGACACCCCTGGGAGCCACTCCCATATCCCAAGCCCCTGTTCCATCCACTCTCCCTGGAGGTTGAGGCTCTTGGTTTCTTGTTTAAGGCACAATTTAGTGCACTCCTTACCTGCTTCCTTTGAATCTAATGATCCACGCTCTCAATTTGATTTGTCTGCCTTGGAAGTCTGCTCCTCACTAATTGCCATTCATCCATCTAGCTTTCCTTGTTCCCTGCAAACTGTCATTTTTCTGACTGCAACATATTCAACTCCATCATCCCAGGCATTTTATTTGTGTGGTTCTGCTCTAACAGCGAGCATGGCTGTTTCAAATTATGCCTTGCTTTCAGTTTTGCTTGAGTGTAAAAATGTCGTGTAAAAATGAACTACCCTCTGATGAAGGCTTTCAGCCTTCCCATTTGAGGAACAGCAGGCAGCTTTTTGATTCTGGGAGCAATGGGAGAAGGAGCAATCCAGCTTTTGTTTTACAGATTGCTACAATAGATAGCTTCCCGGTAGGAAGTGCAGCACTATATTATGCTTATGTAAAGGGTAATGACTGGGAACTTGGAGAACGCTCCTCTTTGGAAGTGCCTGACGAGCAGGAACAGCAGGTGTGGAGAAAGAAGAAAGCTCCAATGCCTTTCTGTCCTGACTTTCTCTTCTTTTATGTTTGGAGACTGAACTCGGTGTCAGAAGCAAGTCAGCTCCTGCAGGTACATGAAAGTGGAAAGGTGTGAACGTGGCAAGGAAGAAACCCAAAGAAACAGGGGGAGGCACGGGTAGGGCCGAACCTCAAAGCCTGGCCCCGAGCAGCAGCAATGAAGGGGGCTGTGCTCAGCAATAAGAGGCTCTTTAGCTCACTGTGGGGAAACTGGTCAATTACCCGAGGGGCTGGGTAAGGGAGAGAACAAAGCGCCGGCAAACGCTGCTGGGGAAAGCCTGCGTCCTGTTCCAAGAGCAGCACAGCACAGTACAGCAGCAGCAAGCTGAGGAAAACCCACTGGCTCCTCCACAAAGACATTTCTGACCCACAGGAACATCAAATACTAAAGGTGCCCCTCTGTGTCCCTGCAGACATGAGGAGAAATGCTCCTTCCCTCTGCCAAACAGCACAATGAGCCACCACAGGGAGCAAAGCTCCAAAGAGCCACCCTTTGCTCTGCCTGCTCCAGGCACAAAAGACACCAAAGCCCCAGGAAATGCCACCAAGATGCAGCATCTGCTGAAGTCTGAGCTGAGCAAAGCTGGCTCAGGCAGCAGCTCAGGAAAAGCACGCAAGGGTCCTATGTGAGAGCAAAGACATGAGCTGGCACAGAGGGAGAAACAAAATGCAGGACACTGCTCCAAGCCAGGCCAGGAGCAGCTCTCTGGGATGAATCAGAAAATACAGCTTGCCTGGTTTGCCCCTGATGGAGAAAGTCTCCCTCCTCTAGTCCAGAGCCTTCAGGCTGAGTCTGAGTATTCACAGCAGCTTTTGCTATTTTGGGGGTAACATCCATTACCTACCCTGGTGTGTGTCCAGCTCTGTGATGTCCAACTCCCTGGGTGGCCCTTGGGAACAACAGAAAAAAAACACAATTAAGTAAAAAGCAGCAGGAAATTCCCTGAATAGGGACTTGTGTGAAAGAACTGAGGAAGGAGAAAACTCCTGTGTATTCCCCTAAACTCTAAGAATTGCTAAAAGCAGCTGAACAAAGGGACGAGAAGCTGCTGGGACAACACAGTAATGCACATTTACTGGGAACATGGATCAGAGCAGCCTAAGGATGTGATTTGCGTCCCTTTCCAGGCTGAGTTTTAGGACACCAGCAGCTCCCAAACAAGCAAGCAGAGGCATGGTGACATGCAGCAGCCGTGCTTGTGCTGGACAATAAAGACCTCCCCGATGCTCTGAGAGGAAGGAAACAAAGATGCGGCAAAATACAGACAAATTAAAAGGACTCCACCAGTCACCAACAGCACGAGGACAATGGGAGTTCTAAGCTGTATGCCAAGGGAAAGCACAGACTGAAATACAAGGGGTACAGTCAGCACAGGAGATGCTACGCAAGCCTAAAATACAACTTCATTCATGGAGCCATAGTGCAAAAGCTGCAGGAGATGAATATACGGCTGATACACACAAGGAACTGAAAGAGGGAGTGACCTGCATGATCCCCACATTATCTCTGCCAGAGAAAACCTCAAATGGTGTTTAAGGAGTGGGATGTCTCCCAAGCACGCTGCAGCCAGCACTGGGTGAGAGGAGAGCAGTACAGCAATATGTGGCAGTAGCAATATATACTGGGAATGCACTGCAGGAAAAGGAAACCATTCTGAGAGCAACAGACATCTCTGATCCAGAAATGTGCCCATCACAGGATGAGGGGCAAGGCAGGGGAGTGCAGCAATAAAATAAAACATTTGCTAGCACCGGGGAAATTCACCCCAGTCAGAGAGCGCACATCCAAGCACAGGGGACCAAGGAGACTCTAATTCCCTTGGGAAGAGGAAAAGCAAGCAGCAAACTCCAGCTGTGGCAGCAGGACACACAGGGAACACACTCTGGAGGCAGGGAAGCAGCAGCCTTACCGTGATCCTGATGCTGGCAGTCAGCGGTGATGGGACGGGAATGCTCCTTGGGATCTAGGCTGCAGAGCCACCAGCAGTCCCACAAACAGCACCCCAGGCAGGGAAGATCCCTTGGAGGCTCCCAGGCTGTGGTTTAAGGTCTGGCACACAAGAATTAATTCCTCTCTGGCTGCTACAAACCGCCAGGACTGGAGAGGTGACTCCGAGATGAAGCAGATAAAGGATCAGACACAAGTGATTTCCCATCTTCAGCTTCCAGCCCCGTCCCACGGAGCAAGAGCAGCACAGCTGACAGCCACAGATCTGAGAGAGACTCGGAGATTATTGGGACTTGGGAATGATCTAATAAAACCTCTTCCTAGTCCTGCTGTGCCCCAAGACAAACACACATTACAGCTGCATTAAGACAACACAGCTGCTCTGTAAAACAAGCAGCTCTTTCCAAAATGCCATGACGTGGAGGAAGGTAAAATCCAACCACACAGTGGCAGGGAACGGGGGCCTAAGTCATCCCATATGGAAAAGAAACAGCTATACCTGTGGTCACAGTAATCCCAGGAACAGGTCTGGCTTGCTGGGAGCCTGCTTACCAAAACAGAAGCAATTTATGTTCAAAGTCAGGAAGGCTTTGAGAAGAAAACCTCAAATCACTACTGGGTGGGTTTTTTTAAAGCCACAGCTTGCAGTCCAAAATATCTCCCGTGCCTCCCACTGAATGGGAAATCTCTGAGCTTTGCCATGTGCTGCTGAAAGGAGGGCTGTCTCCAGGGATGCTGCTCTCTCCCAGAGTATTCTCCCAGCATCAGCTGGGATTGCTGATCTTCTCCCCAAAATAAACACAGCAAACTGCCCAAAGATGTGAAAAGCATCAAAACAAGTGAAACACTTGTCCAGCTGCAAAGCCAGGGCCTCCAGGAGCTGCAGGACCAAGCTCTCCCCTGCAGGAGCTTCCATCCAGCATCCCAGTGGCAGTGCCAGGCTGCCCTCGCCACTGCTGGGAAGGGCACCCACAGTGCCAGCTCAGCACCGGGGCCATGACACTGAGCAGCTCTCTGGATTAGGTCAGGGCATTCCTGGAGGAGCTGGAAAGCTGTAAATCCATGAGACATAGTGGAGGAGGGTGCTGACCTTCCTCCTGACCATTCCACCTGCAATATTCCCAAGAGTGCCTTTCCTGCAGGTTAAGCTGGGCAGGAGTAGGGATGCCAGAGGTCTGGCAGGTGCCAAATACCTGGAGAAGTGCTGATCAGGGGAGGAAAGAGGAGACATAAATGAAGCGTCTGCCACCCTTCAGAGACCTGTCCTAGGTTACAAAGTAAAATTGTGCCCAAGGTATGTATTCTATCCCCATGAGCCGTTGGAGCCAAGGTGGGGCAGTGTTTTCCTTATCTTCTGTTAATGAGCCTAACAATGCCTTGCCACATGACTCATAGATAACTCCCTCTGGCAGTTATCTCTGTTTAATGGGCCATCAAGGACCCACTGCATGACTCATAGAATGAGATCATACCATTGTGAGATGCTCTGCCCAGGGGGAGGAGCCAAGCATTCCCACCTAGATATAATCCAGGGTTTGTGACAGCACAAGTAGCTTTTACCCACTGGACTCCCAGAGGTGACAAGAGCTACCAGACGTCTCTACAGGAATCACTGCTTTGACAAGACCATCTCATCTGGACTGCCACTACCACCCTAACAGGGTGTCAGGTTGTATTCTGACTCTGTCAGGTTTTTTGTACTATTACTTTTATTTTATTTTACTTTACTTTATTTTCTTTTCGTCTTATTAAATTGTGTTTCTGACTTGGAGTGCTTCACTGGTTTTGCTTTCAAGAGACCTTACAGCAAAGTAGCAAGGAGCCTGGTATGGAGAACAACTTCTCATTAACCTCTCAGGCCCAGCCTCACAGGGAAGCATCCAGCAGGGCTCTGGGAGGCACTCCAGGGAGCACAGGGACGTCAGGGGTCAGTGGGTCAATCCCAAAATTCGAGTTGTGTTCACTCCCTGTGCTTTTGTACCTCTTACCTGGGAGAGGGGACAGAACCAGATAGCCAAGCAGCAGCTCTCACCACGGCAGCAGGAGCAGAACCAGGAATTCAAACAGCTCTGAATTAGCTACAGAAAAGCTGAAGGAGAAGGGCAGGGAAGCAAGGCACAGGGAGAAATGCCTGCTTGGGAAATGGAAAATGCCCTCATCCAGCATCTCCCATTCCTGTGTGACCCCAGAGGGCTGTGCTGGGAACAAGAGACAAAGGGGTAATGGTCTTAGACTGAAGAGACAATAAATTTAGACTAGATATACAGGAGAAATCCTTCCCTGTGAGGGAGGTGAGGCCCTGGAACAGGTGCCCAGAGAAGCTGTGGCTGCCCCTGGATCCCTGGAAGTGTCCAAGGCCAGGGTGGACAGGGCTTGGAGCACCCTGGGACAGTGGAAGGTGTTCCTGGAGGTGGAACTGGATGGGCTTTACAGTCCCTCCCAACCCAAACCATTCTGGGATTCCATGATGAAGACAACATAGAGGTGAACTGGGAAAAGGAACCTAAGAGTCCCAGAATTATGGTCTGCCTGATCCCAGGAGAAACAAAATGTTTTCTTGGGACCAACCATCCATAGGAAGCAAGCTTAGACTGAATACACACATCCCTACTGCTGACATACCCCCAAACTCTTGGTACATTCCCCTCCACAAGCTCAAGGAATGAATAGAGGAAGCTGAAACGTGGAAGGGGAGAGCTGAGCAGTGGGAAAGAGGAAGATCAGTCTCCCACAGAGGCTGACAGACTCTCACCCTCGTCACAGCTCTTGTATGAGGCAATTTTCTGTCACCACACCAAAGATGGTCCTGTCCCAAACCCCAGACTTCATGATGTGAAGTTTGTGCCAGCAGTCGGAAGCCCAGCTCCTTCCAGAGAGCAGCAGGAATCAGGGGATGTCTCCGCTCAGGGAGCTGTGGGTGCCAGGAGGGTGAAGGGCCCCATGACTGCTGCCCCAGCCCAGCTCTCTGAATGGAGATGGGCCTTTTCTTTTTCACATAATCCAGCATTTCAAAGCCTGGGTGTCCATCTGGGCTGGGGACAGTGGTGGCGAGGATTGATCCCCTCTGCTGACAGCAGAGACACATGGAGTGAAGAGGAGAGGGCTGGAGTGGTTATTGATTTGCTACATGACCTTGGCTAAGTCACTTAACCTCAGTTTCCTCATCTGGATATTGGGAATTATGGGACTTGCAGAGTGCCACAAATTCATCAGAGGGAACTACTTAAGATCTCTTTATGACTTAATGGGATTTCCCACTTGAAAATTACTCCTGTGAGGATTGAAGCAGTGGGATTGGGATATTCATAGCCCGACTTCTACTGAAAGTGCAGAGCTTTCTTTATTTCTTTCTTTATTAAATGTTGGGAATTTTTTTCCCCTAAAACACCCAGGTAAATTCAGGAGCACACCGTCCAAACATGTCCAGCCTCAATGCTTTTTACAAACACCTTTTGAACCAACTTTGGCCATGGTAATAAGCCCCTTTCCTTGTGTGATTCAGATGGGTTCAAACATTCAGAGCAGCAGACCCTGAGCCAGTGGGGAAGATGCTCAGCTGGGTGCTCTTGGTGTGAAGTCTGCTCAAATTCACCTGCAGACTGTCACACAGTGTCCCTGGAAGAAGGGAAAATCCAGAGGATTAAAAGCTAAAGCTAGCACCAATGTCACAGTTCCCCCAGGAAGGTCAGCTCCAAGGTCCAGTTTCTCCTGTGGGACACCACCACTGGATCATGGAACCATAGGATTGCCTGGTTGGAAGGGACCTGACAGACCATCCAGTGCCACCCCCTGCCATGGTCAGGGACACCTTACACTGTCCCATCTTGCTCTGTCCAACCTGGCCTGGGACACCTCCAGGGATCCAGGGCCAGCCACAGCTGCTTCTTCAACCTGTGCCAGGGCCTCCCCACCCTCACAGGGAGGAATTTCTTTCTAATATTTCATCAAACCTACTGTCTGTCAGTTTGAAGCCATTCCCCCTTGTCCTGTCACTCCAGGCCCTAGGAAATTTTCTCCATCTTTCTTGCACCTTCAGGCCCTGCAAGGCCACAATTTTGTCACTCCAGAGCTTCTCTTCCCCAGGCTGAACAACCCCAGCTCTCCCAGCCCTTCCTCCCAGCAGAGCTGCTCAATCCCTCTGATCATCCTGGTGCCTCCTCTGGACCCTCTCCAGCAGCTCCATGTCCTCCCTGTGCTGGGCCCTAGGCCTGGGGCAGCTCTGCAGGTGGGGTCTCACCTGAGCACAGGGGCAGAGGGGCAGAATCCCAATCCCTTTCCTGCTGCCTATACAGCTTTCAATCCATAGGAAGCTTAAATCCCTTCATCCCCACACTCCTACCCACTGTCCAACACAAACCAGGCACTGATGTTTCCTAAGAACAGCCAGTGCTTCCAGTTGCAGAGCAGCTCAAAGTGCCTTGAGACAATGCAGGCCAAGGGTTGAGAAGCTGAACACAAAATTCTTATCCATGGTGAATGCTTTCCAAGGGAAAGGGAGATAAAAATACCCAGTGTTTGTGCCTCAGTACAACCAGTGCTTTAAAAGCCCTCACAGGCCCATACACAGCCCTGGCACTTGAGGACCACGGGACTAAATTCAAAGATCTTTCCTGCACTAACTCGTTCCTCCATGGGGAATTCATGACTGAATTCAGACTGAGGAATATCTACTTCTGCCCTGTCACACTCCCTTGCTCCTTCCTCACCCTTCCCCTCATCACCCACACAGTCACTTGGTATTTATTCTGCTCTATTTTATTTGGATTTCCTCTAAGCGGGCTCATTAATCTTCCCTGCAGATGCACAGCTCTGACAGCCAGGGTCTTGACACCTCCAGAGCCAGCGAAGGACATTCTCATACTCTTCTCTTCTTTTTCCCTGCTCCTTTCTCCTTTTAAAGAAACCCTTCATACCTCACCAGGCACAGGGTTTTTGATGAGAAGGTCATGTGAACGGGAGACAAGGGGGCTGTGGGGGAGGAAGGCAGGGGAAGAGGATGCAACTCCCACAAGGAACTCCCAAAGTCCCACTGAAAAGGTCAGGATGCTTTTGAGTCCTCTGCACTGCTCCCCGACACAAAAAAATGTACTCAGCCCAGTGCAGAGATACTTGATAAAGAGTCTAATGAAGTGGAAAGAGTGTTGTAGGGGAAGAATAGTCCTCTCTCATCTCAACATCCCATGATGCTCCATCCAGTTGCTATGGAGACTTTAAAAGAGAAGGGGTTTTGTTGTCTTGAAGGGCCTTCTCCCTTCCCAGTAACCTTGACCTTTTTCCAGGTTTGTGTGTTTGTGTGTGCATGTGTATGTATTTGTAAAAAAGAGATAAGGAATTCCATTTCTTCTTATCTGGTCATGGCTCCCTGGCTGGCACTGATGCATGTGGGGGGCCGTCAGCTTGGCTCAGCACGGAGATTTGGAGAGGATAAAAGCAGGAAAATACAGAGGGGAGCAGTTAATTAAGGCTGATATTGCAAAGGACATTGTTTGCTGGATAATGAATTCCATCCGCTCCAGAAACACAAGTGCAATTAAAGGTGTGAGAGACGAAGGGCAGGAGGGAGCAGTGGGTCACTGTCACTGGACAAAGTGGCCCCAGGGGCCCTCCAAAGCTGGGGTTTCACACAAGAAAACCACCACCAGAGATTATTTCTCATAAACAAGGCAGAGGAGCTGCTGCCTTGTTTTCCCCCCAGGTGAGGAAGGGCTCCCTGTGGTGTCAGTCTTCAGAGGGATGCGAGAGTCACACAGGTTGAAAATGGGTTGATTTAGGAGATCCTCAAAGCAAGGGCAATATGGGGTTAAGCAGACAGGCCCACGCACAACGCTGCCCAAAAGTTCATGTTCATTCCCTCCCCTTGCCAGGAATTTACTGGTAATTCCTTAGCAGGAATTTACTTCCCATTTTTAGCCAGACCAACAGAGATGCTGGGATGTCACCAGGAGCCCACTGTTTTCATCCTCCACCAGCCCTCACAATGCCCAGCCCACATCCACACCCCCTCGACCTTCCCCATCTCCTTCCCAAAGGAGAGAGGGAACCTTGGTGCTGGAATTGGTGCTCCAGCTTGGGTCCCCTCCTGGCCCAGAGGCCACCACAGACCCTCTGCTCCTTCTCCATGTGAGGGTACAAACCTCTGTGTGCCGTGCCCTCATGGGACACTCAAACAAGTGAGGAAAGATGATGGAAGATCATCTATTTTGTGGGATAGGTGCCACAAAGCTTGGCCTGGAGAACGTTGGCATCGAGAGGAAGGAAGACAGGGAATGTGCCTGCTCCATCCTCTACAACACCAGGGAAACCCAGGAAGCCCCCTCTAGCCAAGAGCACAACAAGGCCCAGGAGTCAGGCCTGGATTTGAGCATTGCACAAGCCCATTTTTAATTACTGAGGATTATTGGTGTTAGATAAACAACCTGGCACCCTTTGGCACCTGGTTTGCTCCCGCTGGAGGGTAATGAGGATCTGATGTCTGGGATGTCTTTGAGCTCCTCTCCATTACCAGCAGCAGGAGCATCCCAGGGTCAGATTCCTAAGCCCTTTAGGGATTTAGCTTCCCTGTCCCTAAAGAGATCACAGATAAGGTTTATGGTCACCACTAACCCTGTGTCTGTGCACTCTCTAAATTAACACTGCACTGACCCAGGCAAGATAAGGGATTAATCAAAATGAACTCCCTGAGCACTGGCCTTGGTAGTTCTCTGCTCTCCTCCCTCCAAGCCTGGCTAAGCTTCCTCAGATCCTGACTGCCTTAAAGCAACTCTATTCCACTCGCTGATCCTGAAGTTTTCCATATCACATTCCAAGTGAGAAGAGAGTACAGAAAGAAAAGAAATCATAAAAGTTTTGTTGGAACATATTTCTCTTTTAGCCAAGATTGCTGTTGATACACTTTTCCATTTTCTGCAGGAGTTTGAGTGCAAACCTCTCCCCCAACCCATCTCTCAAGCTTATGATCTGAATTTGTTTGTCCATTCCCAGCCTGCCAAACCATTTTCAATAATAAGATCTATCTCCTCCTGCTCAAGGCTGCATTGTCTTCATATCCTTGGAGATCAGATGTCTGTTCTCCCTTTTATCACTTGAGCTGCACGTGTTTTGATTGTAAACACCCTGATAACACTCCAGTTAGCCCCTCACATGTGAAATAATAAAGGAGAGATAACATTTCTAGACGTGACACTTAGACTGTCATCCTACCCTGAGATAACAAGGAGCAGACAGCCCGGGAGTCTGTCTTACCCCGATAAAGATCTTGTCACCATAGATACAAAAGAGATAAACTTTCTAAAATAATATCCTCGTTCATGTCACAGGTTGCTCAAGTTGGAGAAGTATAATTCCTCTCCCTCCTCCCACCAGGTGTGTTCACAATTCCTGCCATGCTCAACCCTGTGGAACGAGCCCTTGGCATGTCACAAGACAGGGATTTGTGTTTCTCACCCAGCAAGAGCAGCTGACAGGGACCATCTCCCAGGATCAGGTTTTGGGCACCACCAGCTCTGGCAGAGCAGAGAACTCACCAAACACTTCTTGTAGAGGGTGATGCCCACAGCAGCCCAACCAAGCACCAGCAATCCCCACGTGCTGCACCTCCCTGCTCCCAAAAATCCCCTATGTCCATGGCTGTGTGGTCCAGTATGCTGCTCCCTGCAGCAGGTGCCTGCATTCTGAGCTACCTTTCTCCATGCTGACTACAAGAGATGCTTGACATTTCCGAGTTGAGGCATTTCAGAAATGACAAACAGGCTTGCAATCAAAATGAAAACGTGTGCAGAAACATCTCTGATCAGGCTGGGAGTTGCCAGGCTTAGAAGCTAAAAGCTGAGCATTTCTCCAATAAGGCAAAATGCAATAAAATTACATCATTTATTCAAAAAATACATCTGGAAATCCAACACCACTGCAACCCTTGGGAGTTGCTTTTATTGTTTGGTTGGTTTTTACAAAAGTACTTTTAAATACTTCATAAAGTGTTTTGAAGGACAAAAACATCCAAAGGGAACGGTTCTAAACTGACATTTTCTCTAAAGAAACAAGGTGAAATACTTGTTGGAAGTCTACCATATTTAGTTGTCTCACTGAAGAAGCAACTACCAACACTGATGTGTTTTGGTGACACCAATGTGTGTGGTCTCACCATTGTAGAAAATGCAAGAATTTATTCTCCTCCTGGTGAATATTGACCCTGGCTTTGCTTCACTGCATATTTGCCTCTCGGGTCAATAAATCATCATGTTCATCTCAATAGAAGGCAGTATCTGCTTATTATTATATTAACCTTTCCCAGGCAGATAACAGTTGGTTTTCCCCTCTAATAAGATATTGTACAAATTGAATAACCAAGAAAGATTCCTTTGTGATTGGACTTTTTCACTACCAGCATTCTCGCTCAGTTTGAGGCACGTGAAACAACACCCATTTAATGCACCACATGGAGCTGTCTTTCTCCTACCAGCAGCTTTCAGAGCACACACTGAGCCCCAGCAAAAGCCCTGAGGTATCTGGGAGATACACATCCATGGAGTCTGTCCTCTGGCAACAAT
This sequence comes from Hippolais icterina, assembly GCA_013400075.1. Taxonomy (NCBI): domain Eukaryota; kingdom Metazoa; phylum Chordata; class Aves; order Passeriformes; family Sylviidae; genus Hippolais; species Hippolais icterina. The sequence goes on from VWYN01018785.1 coordinate 219,119, forward strand.
GTGAAAAAAATGCTGCCTTATTTGGTCCTGTAAGAGGTCAGGCTTTCATCCTGGCCAGGTGTTAGCACGAGCCTCCACAAGGCACCCAACACAAAGACAGGGAGGCTCAGCCAAAATTTGGGAAGAAAAGATATGTGAATTCGTGAGGAAGGATGGCTAGGGAGAAGGACAGATGGAAAGCATGAGGATGAAGGCAGAAGGAAAGAAGCCTGGCACACAGGAATAAAAAGTGGCTCTTCATTATGGAGAGAAAAGGGCACGTGCTGAAGTGGAGCCCAGCCTGGGTTCCCCCACATGGGGCACAGAGGACAGGAGATACCTGGTGGGGCTGTGCCTGCTGCCCTCCTGTCACCAGCCTTTGGGGATTACAGACAGCATGGCACTTCTTCAAAAGTGCAGAAGACAGCCTTGACATCCTGGCAAATCCCTGCCTTCAATAAAAAGCAATGACTTGCAAGGCTGTGTGTGAGATATGGCAACACATATGGCTGGCACGGTGTCCTACATACTGCCTGAGCTGCCACCAGTCACCTCGCTGCCTGCAAAGCTCCTCAGCTATTAAAGTCACACGATAAAATGTAATTTGCCTTTATATCTTAAGCTCAAAAGCGCCTTTAAATTTGATATATGCACTGCTTCCCTGAAATCTAGATTTTAACGGTGCTTCTTTCACATGCGAGTGCTGCCCACAGGTGCCAGCCAGACTTTCTGTATAGGGGAAACAGAATGCTGGTAAAACTTAGGATAAAACATTTATCGTGTTTCATTAGACTAGACTGGAACAGAATGAAATATCTGTCATTAATCTGTTACTCTGTGCATATCTGCCCAGTGAGGGATGGTTCACCTTGGGTACCTGCTGGGAGTGAGACTGAAGAGGAGAGGAAAGCTTGAGCTTTGTGGAAAAGACTGAACAAGGATACTGGGCCAGAGGGCAGGAAAGAAACAGCACAAAGTCATTCCCATAATCTGTATAAAATACCCCTGGAGCCTGCTGCTGGACCCAAATGTGGTCCCAAACATCCCTGTGTTTATAAACACTCACTTCCAAAAGCTTCTGAGCTGCTGAACAAAAACAAACACCAGCCATAATATGAGATAAAGAGGAAATGAGCCAGAGTAAACCCTTCGGTGGGAACAAAGCCTGGGAGAGCAAATACAGAGCCCCAGGGGACAGAGGCCGTGGAAAGCACAGGGAAAGGATGCTCACAGGTGTGGCAGGAACATCTATGGTCCCACAAAGGAGGAAGAGCTTCACCAGGTTTTCCAGCAGTGTGGAGAACCAGGATGAGCTTTACAGCTTGGCAGAACCCCCCTGAAAGATGCTGGGCTTTTCACTTCCAAAATCCACCAGAACTGTAATGCTAGGCGCTTGGGCTAAATGGCTGCTGCCACCATGAAATCCAGATTAATCCAGGCAGATGCTGAAGCCCTGGCAGCAAATGGTCGAGCAGTAACTGTTCCTCCCTTCCCATGCTGGAATAAAGCTTGGCTTTGGGACATCCCACTTCATCCAAGGTACCCAACTTCTGTAGCCAGGGAAACCCTTCCAGACCCCAGAGTGCCTGGGGAAGGATGGGCTACAGCCAGCTCAGATAACCTGGGAAGAGCAGTGATTCACCTACACTGTGGAGAAGGCAGAATCAGACACTACAAGAAACCACACTTGGGGACAAGGTGCCACCACTTTGTGGCAGCCCAGGCTTGCTCCTTGCAAAAATGTTGCTAGACATGCCTAGGGACAGAAAGAATTCCCACACGGGGAATGGCATCACTTCACCAGCTTCCAGCCTTTGGAATGCATCGTCCTACCTCCCAAATCCAGCCCAAAGTGGTCAGAGGATGAAGGACACCTGTGATACAGGGCACATTTCATCATGGCAAGGAGGAGCCCAAGCCCCCATTCCATGGACAGGGGGCTTCCCCCTGCAAAGGGAAGGAGAGGGCAGCCCAGGCTCTGAGACACAAACGCTGCATGGGATGATGGGCACACATCCAGCCCAAAAACTTTTGGCTTTTTTTGTCTTGTTTTTCATGTGATGGAATTGAGGGGTTTCCTGCTGTGCTCTGAAAAGGGCAGAAACAATAACCTTTGCAATTAGCACTTGGCAGAACAAGCTCCTGTCCACAATAAATTAACGGAACCAATTAGGGAGGAGGGAAAATCATCAGATTCCATAAGGCAAACCCTGGCTGTGCCAGAGTGCAAGCAGAGGCCATTCTGGAGCACAGCCACTCTGGGACATCCTGCTGGCCCCGAGGAGGGACAGATAAAGGCTTCCTCCCTGTGCCCAAGCTTTGACCCAGCCAAGGGAGGGGTGGAAAGCCAAGCCACACTTCCATCTGAGACCTGTCACATGGAATTTATCGCCATATTCTCACCTTGCTGGTGGCAACCACATCCCAAAGGGCCTCTCAAGGCAAGGGCAGGGTCACAGACCAGTCCCTCAAGGGGTGAAGTTCTCAGCTGGGATATGATGGGTGGATGAACTGTGTTAGAACATTTCCTCTTAGTTTTCTTTGCTCCAAGACCTTCAGTTCCTCCCTGTTGTAGCTTCTATCTGTAGGACACAGAGGTTCCCTGCCTGCCACTCCCCTGGGACAGCCACTCCCTGCAAGGGGGGCACTGAGGAGCATGCCTGGTGTCCCTGCCAAACCTCACCAGCTGCTTGTGGCCAAGAGCTGCAGCCAGTGCCCTTACTGAGAGCAGAGACCACCAGCATGGGGACACGTGCCAGAGAGGGTTCCCAAGGCTGAGCCATCCTCAACAACAAACATGGACTGAAATAATCAGAACACAGATTTTTCAGCCCCTGCCTGGTCCAACATACTCCATTCTTCCATCCAACTGAAGCAGAAAACTGTATTTTAGCTTTAGAAACACATTAGATCCAGCATCCCAGGAAAGATGGCTCTGATGCTCTGTTCAAATTGGCTTGGACATGAGAAAAGGCGTGTGCCTCAGGAAGGGAGAAAGGAACCATAAACCAGGCAAAGTGACAAACAGCAGCATGTCAGGAAGGGGAGATGTGCCTGGTGGGCTCGGCAGAGATCACTCCCAGACCCATCTGTTGTCACCTCTTCATTAACAAGCTGGAAAAAGAAGTAAAGAGCAAATAACAGAATTGGCAGACTCCGCGATATTAGGAGGTGATGCCATCCTGCAGTGAAGGACAGGGACATAAAACAAATGAGAAGACAGGTTAGAAATCAGGGTGGGAAATAAAGAACGGTGAGAAAAATGTCTCTCCACACAGATTTACAGAGGGATCAAAACCATTCAGGCAACCAGAAATTCCCCTCTGCAAAGGGTTCCGGTATTTCAGATTTTTAGGTGCTGTTAAACAAAAGCCAAAACCATCCCCAGAAGAAAGCGAGTGTCCCTAGTTCCCTGTATCAGACAATTATTTACTGTTTGCTGGGGATTTTTCTCTCTGGAAGGAAGTCCATGAATGTTTCAGACAGCAGGGACACAAAGATCTGCCCCCATGGACATCTCCACAGTCACCCTGTGGGATAGTGAGTGAGTCCCATCACTCACTATCCAAAAAGCCTGGGGATGGGCACTTGGTCTGATTTCATAACCTCTGAGTAAATCCAGCTTCAGCTCCCAGGTTTTTCTTCTTTCTTTCACCTCAGAATCCCTTTTTTCTTTAATAGGAGTTACATAAACACTCGACTCCCAGAAGCACTGCTGTAGGAAAACAGGAATACTCACATGAACCTCCAGCATCCCTCTCCAGCCAGCAAGGCTCAAAGGACCCAAGCAAGGAATTCATGCATCCAGAAAAACCCAGAAATTCTTAAGGAGACTCCATTGACTGCATGCAAAAGAAAACTCCAATGAGCAGTGATTGGGAGTGTTGTTTTCAAAGCCACATTCGAGGTGCAAGAGCAGGAGGTGCCTTGGTGGTTCACTTGGGGATCTCCTGCAATTCACCCGGATGTGGACACAAGAGCAAGATTTAGACAAGACAGACGAACACACACAAACAGCCAAGAGGGGTAGGAAGGCTGAATAAACACACAGCTCTGGGGTTTCAGTGGCTATATACAGATATATCTATATTTTCAAGTATACATACAATATTAGGTGGATGCAGAGATGCTCAGAAATCTTTGAAGATGACCCGAGGAGGTCTCTGTGTGAAAAACCACCCTTCCCAGAATTTTTTCCTCTTTTCTCCTCTTGGATTAGAGAGCCAGCAAAGTGGACTATAAATGAACACTCAGCAACACTGGCCTTCTCCCAAGCCTTAAATTGTTTATAGCCCATTCAATCTCCACTTACAGCCTTGGATCTGCTAATCTAATTGCATCTTCCTTCTATGGCTGGGCTTTTTTCCTTTTAAACACCATCTTATCTAATCAACACCATTTGCATTGTGTGAAGTCTATACATGCTCCAGGAACCCAGTCAATCAGATTTAATACATCAAAGAGGTTTTTTTCCTAAAGCTCAGCAATTTTTTTTCTTTTATTTAAACATGAATATGTGTGCTCAAAGCAGGGATTTATGAAGATTCTGCAGGGCTGGGTTTTCTTCTCATTTTTAGGGAAAATTATGCTGCCAAAGTGTGGCTGGAGCTTCTGTGTTCCCACACCACATCTTCCACTCCACTTCCCAACCCCTTGAGTGGAGTGGCTGCTGTGACTTTTTTCCACAGAAGGGATAGGCACAGTTTGTATGGGGGCAAGGAGAGAGACCACAGCTCCAGCAGAACTCTAGAACAGGCAATAGGACACAGCAGTGCTATGGTGGGATCCCAGGAAAGCCCTGCACATTCCCCAAACAGCTGGTGCAGAGTGATGGGAGCAGTTCCAGAGAGTGACAAGTGACCTGATGGACCTCAACTGATCTCCTCACTTCCCTGCTGCCTCCTGCTGCCCTCAGCCACTCGGGTTTCCTGAGAGGCCAGAGACACATCATCCCATGGGTCACTGGAAGGAGGAAGCCTTCCAGGCTGCTGCAGCTTGCTGGCTCCTGGTTTATAAATGCTCTTCCCCTTCCAGTGCTGATTCATGATTCAATGCTCCTTCTCCCCTCTGTGCAATTACTGAGCACAAACATTGGCTTTTGATTACAAGAATAAAGATCCCATTCAAAATTAAATTCTTAGAAGTTTAATAACCAAAGTTTTTAGGGAGGGACTGTGATCCTACTTGCAAAGACCGATCACTCAGATGCCTTTAACTTGGCATATCAAACGGGGCACACATTTGCTCTCATTCTCCAGAGTCCTTCCTCCATGCCTGTAATTTCTGCTCAGATTTGATCTCTAGTTTCTCTAGACTGCAGTCACTGCTGTAGAAATACAGCTGAAGTCTACAGGTTGTTCTCCAGCCCACTTCTGAAACCTGGTGGGAAAGCAACTGTGCCACCTCAGCTCCTCCTGCCACTTCTCAGCTATGGTAGACATCAAAAGAGGGATTTTGTCCAATACTCACACAGAATCCTTTGAAAAATTCACCCAAATCTGTGTGAAAAGTCAGATTTGTGCTGTTTAGTCATGGCATGACCAGCCTATGGCTTTCTTTTGTTCTAGATCTCATCCTGAAGGGTTTGATTTAGGAGCAGTGGCACCACAGCTTTTGCTTCTTGGATTTACCCTGAATGGAGAATCCCAACTGCCCCCTGCCACAAGGCTCTGAATGGGATCAAATTAGAGTCAGGATGAGGCCAGAACACTGATCTGGGTCTGTTTGGTGCTATTTTTCCTCTATCAACAAACAAACAAAAAAGGAGAAAACGCCCACACCTATGACTTATCCACCAACTTATTCACTTCTGCCCTACTACAGCTAACATAATGCCATCCCAAAGGCATTCCAACCCTACTGCTAAAGTAACAACACCCCAAAGGCATCCCAACCCCACTGCTAAAGTAACAACACCCCAAAGGCATCCCAACCCCACTGCTAAAGTAATGACATCCCAAAGACATCCCAACCCTACTGCTAAAATAACGCCATCCCAAAGTCATCCCAACCCCACTGCTAAAGTAATGCCATCCCAAAGACATCCCAACCCCACTGCTAAAGTAACAACACCTCAAAGATTTCACAGCCTTCTCCTGCCAGACCAGATGGGTCCCACCCTGGTGAGGGACAGGTGTCCTCCTTTTCCTGGGAGAGATGATCCTGAGATTCAATTAAAGTGGATTTCAATAGACTGTAATCCAACAGGCTTCCAGATTATTCCCTCCTTCTTTCTGGGTGTGTTTGGTCACCTTGTTTGTTTTCACTCACCTTGAGTCTTGTTTTTCTCCACAGGGAAGTCACTCACTAAACCTGCCTGCTTGTTTAAACCTCAGCAGCCTCAGACCACTGCGATTTTGCCACTTGAGACCAAAAATCTGGAGTCCCTGAGTCATTGAAAGCAAGATGCAATTAGCACCAATTCTGCCTGGCTCCCTCCCTCCTATTCCATGCCCATGTCTGAAGCTCCTTCCTTTGTGAGCTCTAATGCGTGTTTAATGTGCAACTTAATTATTTGATTACAACAGCGTAATTGTGTAATTGTAATGTATTGTGCAAGTTGGCTGGAAGGAGATGGGAGACATTTGCTGAGTGACGTGGAATCCACAGAACAACAACAGCATCGAGGAAACAGAAGAAATTCAACAAGACGATAATTTGGAGGAATAGTCAAGAAAATAGGCACTTTGGAAAATGAAAAGTAGTTGGATTATTATTAATCTTTATAATTAATTTATTCTCCCCTCTCACTGCGCTGTGATCAGTGAGAAATTCCCTGCTCGTTGCCAAAGCATGAGTGTGGCTGTGCTGGAAGTGTGGGGCAGGGCAGCCTGTCCTGTACCTGCCACATTCCCCCAAGGAAAACTCAAGATGTGCCCAAATTGTTCTGAGCTGGCCCTCGAAAAATGGTAGCAGAGCAAACACACAGAGGTTTTACTGGCTCAAAGGCACCCACAGCTCAGCCACGACCACGCATGAGCAGATGGAACCAAACAACCTCCTGTGGAATAACCCTGCCATGGAAATAGGAAGAGATGCACAGAAGCGCTCACAGCAATTAATCACAGAGTAGTAATTCAAGAACCTGGATGAGCCCTCTGGGCCATCTCAGTGCAGCATATTTGCTCTCCAACATCTGGACTTTGGATCAGAACGCTCCTGTCCATGGACTGGACCCAAAAACGAGGGGAAAAACCCTGGAAGACTTTGATCAAGGTAAGGAAGAGACACGGGAGCTCACTGCAAGGATTGCAAACCACATCTTGGAGATCAATTCTGAGCCCAGCTCCATGAGCTCTCCAGTTTCTCCTGCTCTCCTTCAAAGGACTTTAATGACTCCCTGTCCTCCAGCAGCAAGGAGAGCCACATTCCCAAGAAGACCCACATTCCCAAGGACACCACATCAATAAATAAGAGGAGCAGCAGCTGAGACAGCCAGCTCAGCCTCGTCATCCCACATCTGGCGAGGCACAGTCTGCCTGCACCATCCCCAGTTTCTGTGGGAGACACAAGCCCTCAGGAATTACTTCAGGGAGATCACTGAACCTGTTTCTCATCAGCAATTGATGGATAACTGGCGAGGGCTGTACCAGTAACACTTTCCACATCGAGAGTTTCTCCCACCACAGCGCTGCAGCCCAACACGAGCCCCCACAGACAGAGCTGCGCCCAGAGCCTGGCAGCTGCACACACTCTGTCACAGGCTGCCTTACAGGTGACATTTCCACACAGCTGGGGTTACACTCGTGGTGGTTTCAGCCCAGTTTCTCCCTTGTGAAACCTCAATCCCAAGCCAAGCTTTGGCAAACAAACTGCGGGATCCCGAGCAGTCTCAATGCCTGCTCTGGCCTGAGACTCCAGAGTGAGGAGCCCTGAGATGTCAGCCATGCAGAGAGAGGCACTGACAGCCTGTCCATCTGCCAGCTAGCCAAAAAAGATTAAGGAGCGAACTCTGGGATGTGGAACTGGTCTCTCCACCAGTAACAGTGAGCTCTCGTAGCAGTGCCAGCCAGGGAGGGATAGTGAATGGAACCAAATAATTGCAGGTATGCCCAGATTAATTTGCCACCATTTTAATTTATACTCTTAGATGAGACCTAATTTCACTCCAAAGGGACTGTTTCTCCCTGGGGTCTTTCACTGTGCTCATGCCAGGGTTACCAGCACAACACAATCACAATGGAAAGCTTCCCTCCCCAGTTTGCCCATGGAAAGAGCTGCAGGAATACCAGGAGGCTCCACCCTTTCCCAGAAACAGACATTTTGGGATTTGTATCATACACCACAACCCTCAAAAACTCTGCCATCTCCAAACTTGCAGTGAGACAAGGAAATATTTTCTACCAAAACAAGAAGTCAGCACTCAGAGATGATACTTCAGGATAAAAGTGTTTGTTTGGTGGAGTTTACTTTTTAAAGAATGTCATCTGAAGCCAAAACATTTCTCGTTTACAATTAGAGAAAATAAAGATTTGTATGCATGCTCAGCCTAAAACAAAAAGGAAAAAAAGAGGATTTAATGGAATCTTAACAGAGCAGATTTGGCATATCCCAGACATTCCATAGCTTTAGAATAAAAATGACAGGCAAACTTTCTGTGCTGAAGCTTTCTTGCTGTTTGGCTGACTGCAAGGCAAAAAGAGGCTGCAGATTGGCCGGGACCATCAAGGATTTCCAGAGCATCTCTCTCAGAAGCAATCAGAGCTATCAGCTTTAAAACCCACCGCTGATCCCTCTGCCATTCCAGAGGAATTCATTAACATTTTGCTCCCGGACAAAACAGGAAAGGCCTTCTCCCGTGGATGTGGGCAGCTGCTGGGGCCCCCGGCAGCATCCATCACCCAGCATGTGAGGTCTGGAATTCCTGCCGGAGCACCAGAGTGTTTGTGTGCATTTCTGAGCACCTGAGAGTTATGATATTGTGCCAAGGCTTGTCTGACTCTTCGGGGAGGTCACTCAGACATGTTGTAATCCAGCAGACGCACAAGAAACACAGTTTAGCACCATCTTTCCACCTTCCAAGTACTCCCGCTCCAAGGAAAAGGAAAGCAAAACAAAATGGCATCAGTGGCAGGTTCTCGATCTCGCAGCACAGCTGCCACCCGTGCTGCCCAACTCACAGACAAGATCTAGGATGGGAGGAGATTTGGAGCTGCTTTTCCAGAGGAGAGAGCCTCAGGCTCATCCACCGATGTGACCCCTCACAGCTTCCCTGCAGTGAGGGCTGGAAACCTCTGTCAGGGAAGGAAATCTGGATTAATGCTGCTAATTAAAAGGGACAGAGGACAGGTGGGCAGGACCAAACATCTTCTCTTCAGTGGAGGAGATGCATAAAGAGTCTCAGAGAATCATGGAACAGCCTGGATTGGAAGGGACCTTAAAATCCATCCAGTCCCACCCCCTGCCATGGGCAGGGACACCTCCCACTATCCCAGGTTGCTCCAAGCCCCATCCAACCTGGCCTCAGACACTTCAGGGATCCAGAGGCAGCCACAGCTGCTCTGGGCACCCTGTGCCAGGCCTAACCACCCTCACAGGGAAAAATTCCTTCCCACCATCCACTCTAAATCTACTTTCTGGCAGTGGGAAGCCATTCCCCATGTTCTGGTACTCCAGACTCTTGTAAACAGTCTCTCCCAATTTTTCTTGTCAGCTCCTTCAGGTACTGGAATGTCCCAGTAATCTAAGATCAAATAACTCAATATGAGCCACAGCCTAAAATTTGTGTGTGTGGGCACTTGGCAATGCTCTGTACCTCCATCACATCTCTTCGCATCCTTCATTGTTGCCAAAAAACTGCAAAAATTGGCACAGAGCCTGTCCCAGATTTTGGACCAGGTCTTTTTCACATGAGCACAGGCCACAAGCACTGCCAGAGAAACCACAAGGCAAAGGGAGCGGGACACAAGGACAAGAGGCAATGAGCACAAACTGATGCCCAGGAAGCTCTGGATGAAGAGGAGGAAGAACTTTTCCTGTGCAGTGACTGAGCACTGAACAGATTGTCCAGAGAGTATGGGGAGTCTCCCTCACTGAGGATATTCCAGGACCACAGGGCCCACTGTGTTCCCTTCCAGCCTCACCCATTCTGGGATTCTGTGGCATCCAACACATTCATTTTAGCTGGAGTGTTAAGGGACATCAAGGCCAGGGAGGATCACAGAAATAATGGATTCTGATGCACTGGGAGCACAAGATAGATACTCCTTCCCATTGGGTTGGTGCAGATCTTCCAGAAAAATCATCCAGCTTTGCAGAGGTTTCACTGTCTGTGTTAGGAAACGATCCAAGATTTTACAGATAAAGCCCATGAGGGAAGTTCCTCCTGGACAAGCGCACACAGAGGTACCACCCCTGGGTGAGGAGGCCTCCTCAATGCCACACCTGGAACAGAACAACAGGAGAAGAAGCACCACCATACTTGCAAGTTTTCTTGAACTTCTCACCAAGTGTCAGAGGCATACTGGAGGGATGACTCCCTGCTCTCCCATCATCCCCCAAGAGAAGCTGGGGTGCTGTTTCTGGATTTTCTGTTGGTTCTTTGAAGCTTGGACTCAACAGACCTCTGTTCTCAGAAGAAAACCCACAGTCTCTCTTGCTTATAGACTCCAATCCAATTCTGTTATCCATGCATGGCTCTGAAACATGGAAAATTTCCCATTTCTCTAGGAATGTCCTGACCAGTTGCATCCCATCTTCTTCTCCCTTCTTCCCCCATTGTTGATGAGCCCCTTGGCCTCTCCTCTGCCAAACCCACAGGTGCTTAATTGAAAAAAATTACAACCCAACACTGTTCCTTATAGAAAAGCAGCTTTCCATGTAGGCATTAAATATCAATTACACAAGAAGCCATGCAGTGCTTTAATTACACTCATGAAAAATCATCCCATTAATCAAGTTTCTAATCAGCTAATTTCTCATAAAAAGGTGGAAACTGTTATTTTATCGATTAACTCTTAACAGTCACCCAGATGAATCAATTCTACTTTTTTTTTTTTCTGCTTATATCCCATTTTACAACAGGAAAAATTCTTCCCTTACCTGAAGAATTTGCCTGAGTGTGAAATGAGTTCTTTGCTTCTTGTTTCTGGCAGTGCTGTGCTTGCCTCTGGGGCTTGTGGTTGGAATGTGGGCTCCTTGCTCTGGCTCTCAGCATCCAACATCTCCATGGAAAGGACACTGCCATCTTTCAAAGCTCTGATTTGGGAGACTGGGCCCACTCCAGATCAAAAAGACCTGCAGAAATAGAGGGTGATACAAGAAACAGCTTTGCCTTTTGAGGGGAGATGAAAAGAGCTTGGCCCACTTAGTCCAGCAAAACAAAAGCCAAGAAGGGACAGGGATGGGACCTGGAAATACATGGAGGGCTGGAGAAGGAAAAAGGGAGGGAGGAAAATAGGGGGAAAAGGAACCATTCCAGTCAATGAACAAAGCAGCTGGGAATTAATATAAGCTGGAGTTTAGAAACACATGCTGAGACTTTCTAACAGGCTTCCCTGTTAGAAAAAGAGTTGCTGGGCAAAATCTAAAAAAGGGTTTTTGCATAACTCAGGCTCCTGCAAGGCATTTGCAATGGTTGGGAAGGAACATCAGGCTCCAAGGAGCCTGTCCTGTCCTCACAGAGGGTTTTCTGGGATCCACAGCCAGCCCAGACGAGAAGCCACTCGATTAATTATTGCCTCTGCTGACTTCTCCCACCTACTGCTCCGTTCAACCCCAATTATTCAGGATCAGCTCCTAACAGTCTATTGAAGAGGTACAGCTTTTCATTTGCATAAGCAGTTTCAGCCAACACAGTCTGTTGAGACAGAAAATATACACTGAATATTTAGCAAGTCTGATGGCATTTCAAGAGCATGTGACGGCACACAACTGATGACATCATGCATTTCTTCTCTTTCCTGAAGCTGAAGTCTAATGAGGCCCAGAACTTCACCCAAAACTGATCGGCTCAGGGTTAAAAAAAATAATTAAAAGAAATAAATTTATGCAGAGTGTTTTTGCAGAGTGTTTCTAGATTTAGATGCAACTCCCAGAGAACACCATCCAGCAATATCAAATTTTTTACAGAACTGCAAAATTAGATGCAAAGCCCTGGAGTAGGAATAGAGATTAGAGACAAGTATTTCTCCTCCTGGGTGAGGTGCAATGAGCTGCTCTGCTGAGGTCCCAGGAGGGTTTGAGCCACAAACCCACTGTCAGACCATACAATCCCCAGCCTGCCATTCCAGCCTGGCAGGTGGCTGGGGCTCAGCTGCAGGAGCATGTCCAGATTTCGGAGAGACCAGCTCCTTGCTGGGATTGGCTCCTGAGTGCTCATGAGCAGAGATGTTCCCAGAGCAAATCCTTTTTTTTGCCGTTGTGATCTCTCCTCCAAAATCTGAATATCCCTCACCTGGGGTGGATCAGTATCGGTGCAAAACTCTCCACATGCCCTTTCCCCTGTCCCAGGGCTCTTTTCCTGGCTCTGTCCCATACATTCTACAGCACTTGGAGCAATCACCAGCCCATTAAAGGATGGGGGGCATGGCTGGTCTCAAGGAAGGGCAGCCAGCAGCACACATCTGGCTCAGTGTCACATGGCCTTGCACAATCACCACCCCTTTTCAGCTCCCAAATTATGGGATTTGATAATGGTTTGGGTTGGAAGGGACCTTAAAGACCTTCAACTATCCCAGGTTGTTCCACACCCCATCCAGCCTGGCCTTGGACACTTCCAGGGATCCAGGGGCAGCCACAGCTGCTCTGGGCACCTGTGCCAGGGCCTCACCACCCTTACAGGGTTCCTTGCCAATATCCCACCCAAACCTGCTCTTTTCAGCATTCAGCCATCCCCCCTTGACCTGTCACTTCACATCCTTGCCAGAAGTCCCTCTCCAGCTCTCTTGGACAAATCTCCCAATCCCATTTATTTCTCCCATGCATTTGGTGCTGCAGTAACACCGTGCATGACCCCAGCATTGACAGGAGCACCCCGGGAAGCTGCAGACACACAAATTCCCATTTGCCTCCATTCCACAGGGAGTGGCCACCCCTCTCTCCTGCTCTGGCTCCCATCCAACAGCCATGGAAGAAGTGTTTAAAGCAGCACAGAGCAGCACAGCGTGGACAGTGCAGGACAGAGCAGAAGCTGGGTGAGCAGCTGGGGTGGGGAACTGCCTGTGGGAAGGGTGCAGGATGCAAACAGCCTTGGCTGTGGGAGGGACAGCCTCACACCCCTCCCAGCTGCTCTGAGATGATGCCAGATGTGTCTGACAAGTCTCATGTGTAAAGTGGCACCTGCACTGAGTGGTCACATCCAGCAGGCCTTGGGGAAATCCAGCTGGAAAAGGATTGACACCTGGACTGGCCCCACTGGCAGCTTACTGCAGCTATACTCTCTCAGACACTGTTGTGAGGGGTGCTGGGCACCTACGAGCTCTGCTTGGGGTAAAACAGAGACCAACAGCAGGCTGAGAAATACAACAAATCCCTGAGGGAGCCTCCAGTGTCCCAGGCTATTCCTGATATCCTCAGATCCTGATCACTCTTGCCTCTGTAGTTGGGTCAGGAAAAAGTTTTGTTCTTTGTTGTGTGGACCAGTGCTGTCAGAAGTCCTGTTTGCATTGAAAAAAGCATCTCCACACCACCATGTGTCCAGGACAACAGCCCTGGCTGCTGATTTTAACTGATATGAACCAGGAAATCTTTCCAATACCTGTTGGCTCTGGGGAAAAAGGATCATAAATCTACACTTATGGCTCCAAAGCCCTGCCATGCATCCCCACGCACACACACTCCCCCACCCTGTGCTCCCAGCGTCGTTCAATAGCACAGCGCTGGAAGGAAAACCACAAAACCATCCCAGGGAAATCTTCCCCCAGAGTGCAGCCGCCCGAGTGTGTAAAGAATAATAAATGGCCTCCCTGCGCCGTTCCCACTGCCCGCCCTCCCTGGGGAAACCTTGTTCAGCCTCGGGAATGCTTTCACTTGTGTGGCCCGGGACAGCATCCCCCAGCAGGGAATTAAAGGAGGGGGCAGGTCTGCAGGCTGGCGCTGGGGCGGACAATAGGCGGCGGGCGGGAAGGGGAAGAGGGAGGAATGCTGCACGCTTTGCCAGGGATAAGGGGACGGGAACGAGCCGGCTCAAAGCGTCAGCGCAGCCAGAGCCGCTTGATTTATTCTCCGCCGCTGCAGTTATTTATTCAGAAATTAAACAGAAAGAGGAGCGAGGCCGGATGCCTGCTCAGAGGTGGCATTTGTGGGAGGAAGGAAGGCACAACGACCCCACCCAGGGACGGCGGTCCGACACTTCTCCTTCCCCAGCCGCAATCATAACCTCTGAATCTATTATCTTAATGGGCACGGGGGAAAAAAAAAAAAAAAAAAAACACCACCACACAAACGAAAAAACAAAACACCGCCACACAAAAAGGCAGAAGAGAGGAGCAGACACTTTTTCTCAGACAAAAGCTTCTCCTGATGCCCAGCAGCGGTCTCAGGCTCACTGTGCCTGCTCCCTGGACATCCCCTTGTCCCACATCCCTTGGGAAAAAGCCACAGGCTTACAGTCCCACTATTCTTCTCCTGCCAGCACAAAGACTGCTCTGTGAAACACTGCCCACGGGGCTGACAGGGGGATGCTCCTCTCCTCATGCCCTTCCCAGAGATGTTCCCCAGCCACATCCAGCCCTGCCAGCCAGGAGACCCCACCTGGGGACACTCTGACCAGCAAGGACAGGCGTTTGTGTCGAGGAAGGAGTGAAAGCTCCCAGGGAAACAAAGAGAGAACAATTAAATGAAACAGCTCGCTACCGCGCAATTAATGCCATTGAATAAGAGATCTTCAGGCCAAGCCTTGTGGGTCTCAGAGACAGCCTGAAAAAGCGAGGAAGAATTTGGGCAGATGATCAGTACCCTTGAACTCAAGCACGGCTTCCCAAGTGCCAGGATTTGCTCTGGGCTCTGAAGGCAGCACGCTTTGGGAAGGGGTAGTTGCCTGCTGGCTCTTTGCCACTCAGCAATCTCATTTTCCAGGATGTCAACAAGGCCAGGAGGGCCAGAACTGTACATTTGCCTTTTAGTGACAGCTGAACTACACGAAATCTGGCTCTGGGGCTCTTGGAAAGCGCAATAAATACCGTTAAGGCTTGCAATAAAACTGCTCTGCTTGGCAACAGGAGGCTTTTCTTATCCACCACTCTTCCGTGCTCTTCCGTCTTGGCTCACCAGGGTTTGGAGCCCAACCTTCCCCCAGCACCTCACAAGTGAGCAAATCAGCTCCCTGCCCTGGGAGAAGGAGAGAATGAGGTTCAACTGAGACCCAGGCAGCTTGGCCATGCCTGGCATGGGGCAGAGGAGCCCCTCTCTGCAAGGTCTTCCCAAACCCTCTGGCACCGCACTGCTGAGAAGGGGCTCCATCCCAAACTCGTGTGATCCCAACCCCAGCAGGCACCAGCCCAGCTCCACGCTGTGATACAAATGGGCCTGTCAATCATAAGTGGATTTTAGCTTCTCAGAGAGGGGTAATCAAGAGGTGAAAGAGACCTTGTGGGTCAGCAATCCCTGCAAGGGACACCTACTGCAACTCCTTAGGGATCCTAAACAAATGCCACCCCAGAACCACCCTTGTTCCAGCTGGAACAGCTCAGGGGACAGATTCTTGCAATTCCCAGTGGCAAGGAGGAGGCTGACCCAACCCAGCACCAACAGAGCAGTTAAACCACCATGTTCTCCACTCTTGTCAGTGAATCAGTTTAAATCATGGGATTTAAATATTGAGCATGTTTAAATATTACATGGAAATGAATAATAAATGGAATAAAAAATAATATTTCCCCCTAAGTGGGGACATCGCTCACAAAAACAAAAGAGGCAAGAGGAGCCTGTCCCCAGGGCTGCAAAATGTCACTGCCTCACCTCCACTTTGTCACAACAGAGTCCTTCACAGAACCTATCAGTGACTCAAACCAAGAAACACGGCACATGATGAGAGAAGAGTTCCCTCTCCAGAACCTCAGCAGTGTGCAAACCCTCACTCCCAAGCCCAAAAACTCCCTCGCCCAAAACTGCACCCCAAATCTGGTCCTTGTGCAAAGAGGAACCAGGCAAGATGTGTTCCCCAAAACCAATCCATACCAGCTAAAGGAGCAGGAGTTGTGTTTCCATGTTTTCCATGTTTCCATGTCCTTAGGATGGCATTAAATGTCTCTGAGTCATCCTGAGTCATTCCTGAAAATTATTAACATCTTTTCTTGCTCCTCTGGAAGCTCCACTCCCAACATCTGCCATGCTTCCATGGCTGAAGAGGGCAAGGAGAGCACGTCACTCCTGAGGCTCAGTGTCACACACACACAGTGAAAAGCAGTTTTCAGCCCATCTTTGGAGCCCAGCAGAGGTGGGAGCAGGCAGCCCTGCCTTTCCTAGAAGGATCTCTCTCAGAGCTCCTGCAAACGGCTCCTCACACTTCAGTGACAGCATAATTGTACATTATCTCCTACAATTTCACTCCGAGATTTAGGGGACAATACAAAGAGCAGAGAGACTGTAATATTCATATTGACATTCCCCCAAAAAGCCGCCTTTCCTGGTAAAGCCCTTGTCTTATGAATATGGAAAGCTGCCTGGAGGCTTTGCTTAAACACAGTGTGTTGGTGTTTAATCAGAGGAGGTGGAGTGGGAGCAGCTCCTGCACAACAACAGCCCAGCACTTTTTAGGATGTGCAAGACACTCTTCATTTTCATGGACAATTCTGTTTACAATCCCTCCTTTAAAACAGCTTATAAAAGATTCACTCTGCCTCGGTGTTTGAAACAAGAGTTAGTCAGAGAACAGGATTCTGTCTGCTGTTCCTTCCCCATGGGAATTTCTAATGAAAACCATTTTTTTGTCTCAACTTTTCCATGAGAAACAAAAAGAATTTTTTTTTCTTCCTTGGTAAAAAAATTTCAATACTTCAGCCACAGCCCAACATTCCATGGATTGGAATGACTGCCAGAGTGCCTACAGAGAAGAGGAAGCAAGGGAAGACTTGCAAGGGAAGAGCTGGAGAAGGGAAGCACAGTGTTTTGTGGACTGAGTGACCACCAAAACTGAGCCAAGTTTTTGCTGGAAATTCAGTTTCTGTGACTTTGTGAATTCCAAAAGCTGTCTGTGTCTTTAGGTGCACATCTCCCAGGAGCAGAGAAACTGGATCTTTTGAGGGCATCTTCCATTAAGTTGACTTGGAGGACAAGTAAAGGCTTGGGCCAAACAGCAGAAAAGAGCATTCCTTTTTCCTTTCCCCCACCCAGGGATGGAATCCATGGAATCTTGTTGGATTTTTGTTCAAGAGTTCAGCCGAGTCACGACTTCCCCCATGCGGTTTTTCTCCACAGCCCATGGATGTGTCTCCACACCCTTGATGGACACCCAGCCCCAGGGCTGCTGGCTCCCACCCTGACAGCCACGAGGAGGATATTTCCCCCAGCTCCCTCACTGCCCTCTCTGGATGTAGATCCTGGCAATCGATTGTTTCCCTTCAATGCTGCTGCAGAGAAAGAAGAGTCTGATTTTGACAGATTTATATTTAAACTCACTTTATTTCATTTTTTATTTATTTATTTAAGGATTTCTGTTTACCTTCTAGGCAGAACTCTAAGTTCACCCACAGAAGCAACCACTGAACCATGCAAAACAACAAAAAGCAAAGGATGTACTAAAAAAAAATCCATAGTATCTGTAATATCTCAATTAAGGGAGCATAAGTATTGAAGCCTGAAGTATCTTGATAATCTGAACCATCAATTCTGACAGCAGAAGGTGCCACTACCAGAGCTGGGAAAAAATCTTTGCCTTTCAGCTCACAAGCAGGAAATCTCTCTCACCCTGAAAAGACAAAAATAATGACTACATAAAAATATTATTTTAAGTTCTGTCAAATTCCACATTTTTGGTTTGACATTTTAACTTTTGAGTTCCTTCTGGTAAAACTGGTTTTTTCCTGATCCCATGAGCACTCTGATTTGTCAATATTGCTGGAAAGGTTTAAAAGAAAAGATTTTTCCACTTCCCTGAGCTGGCCAGTGGTCAGGGATTCAAGGATCTGAAGTATAAAAAGGGTAAGCAAACTTCTGGTCATGGGCCAAATATCAGAGGGTGAGGCAAGAAACTCTGTTCACATATGACACCAGTGAACAAGAAAACATCTTCAAAGATGGTCAAACACTTCCTCAAAGAGGCAATTTGGCAAAAAATGGGATTTCTGGGAAATAGATGTGGTTCAGGGAGCGTTTTGCTGTCAGGTGCTCTTTCACTCCAGTTCCTCCCTCTGAGGAGCAGCAGATCAGACAGCATTGGTATTTGGAAAAGCTTTTTTGGTTCTGCACCCATGAGTCCCTTGGACAGTGCCCCTCCAGAAGCTAAATCCTTCCATTTGATATCCTTCCAGGTCAGCGGCCAATCTGTCACATCCCTGGTGTGACCTGGCTTTGTTGGGAGCCAGGAACCAGAGGGAAGTGCTGCTTTAATCCCAGCAAAGGGCAGAGCAGCAAAGCCCCACCCTGAGGCAGTGGCTGAGGGGCACAGCTCCTTTCTCAGCCACCTGAAGTTTTGTCCCAGTGATTCTAGGCAGGAGAAGGGGTTTTCTTCCTGGGCATGAGAAGAGGTTCAGCAGGATGCAGTGAGCGTCTTGCTCATGGCTTCAGAAGCAGGACAAAGACCTTTCCTCCTGGGAAAGGGCAATAAATGTCACCAAGAGCTTGGAAACACTTCCAGCCTCCCGGCTCCAAGGCTTGGCAAGGCTGCCCAAACCTGGCTGAGCCCTGCCAGGTTCCCCACGGTTCTCACCGCCTGTTCCAGCCCCTGACTTCAGCCCAGGCAAGCATCATTGTCCTGTGGCTGGGCTGGACCTGCAGGGACCTTTTCCCAAGTCACGCTGGACTATGGCTCTACCCAAGGAAAAGTGAAGGATTTTGCCTCTTCCCATGCTGAGCTGGATATTGGGATCATCCACCCAAGCACAAAGCACAAGCTGGGCCTGCCCAAGAGCCATATGTCAGGAATGGGAGGGACATTCCAACCCACTCACCGTGGAAATTGCCACTCTCTGCCTCCCAGGCACCAGTCACACTCATCCAGCACAGGCCCCAGGCTCCCTGGGACATCAGCTGCCAGCCAAGGACACAGGCTCCACTCATCCATTGCCCTCCCTGCAGGCGAGCAGAAAGGTTGGAACCAAACAAACACCAGGAATTCACATCAGATGTTTCTGCCTCTCTCCAGCCTTAGTGCAGTGGTGGGTGCTGTGGGCTCTTCCATAGGGAGCAGTAACAGCAGCTGACCCTTGGCATTCCCTAAGGGATTCCAATGGGGCAGGCACACAGCTGGGTGCCCAGCACAGGGGGAGAAATCTCTAACTTTGGGCCACCTGCACTGCTGGGTGCCCAGCACAGGGGGAGAAATCCCTTAAACTGATCTACCTGCACTGCTGGGTGCCCAGCATAGAGGGAGAAATCTCTAACTTTGGGTCACCTGCACTGCTGGATGCCCAGCACAAGGGGAGAAATCCCTTAAACTAGGCCACCTGGACTGCTGGGTGCCCAGCACAAGGGGAGAAATCTCTCATCCTGGGCCACCTGCACTGCTGGGTGCCCAGCACAGAGGGAGAAATCTCTCATCCTGGGCCACCTGCACTGCTGGGTGCCCAGCATAGAGGGAGAAATCTCTAACTTTGGGTCACCTGCACTGCTGGATGCCCAGCACAAGGGGAGAAATCCCTCACTCTGCTGGTACCCAGGGGCGTGAATGCTGCCAGAGTGTTGCTGAGACTTCTCAGCCCCAGGCAGCCACCCACCCCTCCATCCCAGCAGCAGGTTTCTCCCAGAGCTGTTCCCAGCAGCTGAGCCTGTCAGAAGCACTTGGCTTCAAGCCACCTGGGTTAGTGCTGCGTGCTGGAGGATGAACTTGGGAGCCCGAAGCACGGCTTCATTTTATTGCAATAAAGAGGAATCAAGTAATGACAAGGCGAGGGGTGAGCGATGGGGTAATGGGGGAGCTGCCACAGAGCAGAGCCAAAGGACACCACCCCCTCCTGCTCTTTGCCTTCACCTACTGCTTGGAATTGCCTGTGGAAGCACCAGACTCTGAGGGGAAAGCTGTCACTGAAGGACTAGATCATGGACAATTTATGCTCAGCCTTTGAGCTCAGCACCTTCCTCCAGCTATGGAATTAATGGGAGCTCCCCTGGCCCTGCCTGCCCAACCAGGCTGCACCCCTGCTTTGAAGTCCCCCCACCATCAATACTGCATTACCAGTACTTGCTGGCATTGCCACCGAGGAATATTGCCAAGCACAAGGCATTTGCCTATATCACAAGGGAAAAGTGGTCCTGCCCACACAGACACAGCTCTGCTCCAAGGAGAGCCTGCAAAGGGATGGGTGAAGCCCTGAGGTTTGCTGGGAGGATGAAGGGGTCCCCCGAGGCAGGTTTGGTTTTACAATTCCTTGGCCAAGAAGATTTTCGTAGTACTGCACTCTTGGCCCTGTTAAGATCCCAGGCAAGCTCAGCTGACCTCTTACCCTAAATTAGGGCCATCTTCTGGCCCTCTCAACAGCATGGCCCTTTAGCAGAGCTAACAGTACCCCAATATGGCACAAAGTAGACGCAGAAGCAGGAGAGCACTGCTAGACTCCAGCTCAACTCCCTCCAAGATTGTTTTAGCTGGGATGCTCCTTGAACTGGAACCACAGAAATAATTTGCCAGTGAGAAACCCAGGCCTTCAGGTGCCATCCAGGTATCCATCCTAATTCAATTTTCCTGAAGAAGCAGAGTGTACCAGGACAATCAGAAAAGCAATCTGTAGTTTTCCTCAGATGCCTCACAGCAGCCCTTACGGAAGAACCAGAAATGAGATGTCCTCCCCCACATCAAAATGAGATTTTAGCAAAGCCCACCTCCACAACAGATTAATAAATATGCAGGCAGTTTGTGCCAAAAAACCTCAGATCCAAATTCCCTTAGAGATGAAAGAGAAGGGGATGAGAACCCACTTGGTAACCCCCGTGACTGATACCAGCCCCGACAAACAGCCAAGTGCATCAAACTTCAAAAAGGTTGAGAGAGGATTCGACCCTCTCTTCCCTATCGTTTTTGTGCACTTCAGATTTCGCTCCCACTGAGGCGCCCACGGTGCCCAGCTGGCTGAACAGGAAGCTGATAAGCTCGGGGTATCACCAGTTTAGTGTGATAATCACAGTAAGCATGGCCTAGCAAGGAGAAGGACCACAGGGAAACCAGCATCATCCCCCACGGACCCCATGAGGGAGCCCCCTCCTCCTGTCTGTAGTGTTCCCTTCTAAACAGGATAACGGCGCTGCCTGGCTTCCATGGACCCTGGGAGGAAGGGGAAATGCACTCAGCTGCCCAGGCACTGTGCTCACAGGGGCCAGGCAAGCCTTTCACCCAAGCAGCACATTAAATATAAAAGAGAAGTCGCTATGGATGTTAATGTATGGCATCAGGATTTATTCCCCCCTCCTGTTCTCAGCACCACGTGACAACATTAATTAAATGTGTTTCTGACCCTGCTGCGCTTCTTTAAATATTTGCCATTCTCCACAAGCAGTGTTTGGTTAATGAAATGAAATTAATGAGCTCATTAGATTGTGCAGTAATCTTTCAGATGCGAGCCCAGCACTTGGAATCCCTGCTCCCTTTCTCCACTCTCTAACTTGGCACATTCAGCTCCACAAGCAAGGGCCGAACAGGGGAGTAATCAATTAACAGGGCAGCAGCCAGGAAGGGGAAGGAGGGGACACCAAGGCCAATGAGAGGCAGCTGGGTGACTTTCCCACGGGAGCTGATCCCGTGGTTCCGGGCAGTCCCTGGCACACACAGCTTCGTTTGGAGGGTGCTTCTCCAAGGTGAGGATCAGCTACAGCACTGTGATGGGGCAGGAGCCGAATCCATGGTTACATCCACTCCGATTTGTATGGCAAAGCCAACAGCCTTGGGAAAGAAGAGCTGGGTCTAAAAACTTCCAGACATGCCTCTAACAGAAGCCCTGGCTCTGGCTGAGACACAGCAAGGGCCGCACTGCAAACTGGCCGAGGCCACGGGGTTGTCCCTAAACCTCTTCCCAGGGCAATCACAGAATGGCAGAATCACTAGGTTGGAAGAGACCTCCAGGATCATGAAGTCCAACCCAACCCTAACCTCAACTAAACCATGGCAATAATGGGGCTCATGTCCCTCCACCAGGCAACTCCCCACACTCTCTTTGAGATTACTCACCCTGATTCCCCTCATGCTGATCCAA
The DNA here is from genome assembly GCA_013400075.1 of Hippolais icterina. Lineage (NCBI taxonomy): Eukaryota > Metazoa > Chordata > Aves > Passeriformes > Sylviidae > Hippolais > Hippolais icterina. The sequence continues at coordinate 241,375 of VWYN01018785.1, forward strand.
ACCACCCTCTGGCATCCAGCCTTTCCCATATTTCCCCCAGCTCAGAGCAGAATCCACATCCTGGTGTCCACCACTGCAGTACAGCCCCAGGAGTAGCAAGGGAGGCTCTTTGCCTTTGGGCTGCACCAGCTCACCAAGCCAGCACAATTCCCACCTTTTTCTTTTTGAGCAGGAAGGATTCTCCCCAGAGCAGTGCTCTGCTTTCCTATTGTCTTGTGAAGCTTCGTTAAAGACTTAACTCAGATCAAAGAGTCTCCACAGCAGCACAAAATCCCCCAATGGGCAGGGAAAGGAGGAGGGGGGTGGACAAAAAACGCTCCAGTAAATCTCTTTCCAAGGAAGCAAATAGGGGCAGTTTCTGCATGCACATAAACCCCACAGCTCAGAGCCTGTGTTAGCTATGGTGACTCCCAATAGCTCCAGAGGAATTCTGGGTAGGAAATGTATGCAAATCGAATTCTCACCATGGCTGTACTTGCCAACAGATTGGGTCACAAAGCTGTATCAGGCTCCCATTCCTGGCCTTTTGTCATTTAGCATTTAGCCTAGAAGTCACATGATGGTGAGCCAGGCCTGCTGGGATAAAGCAAGAGGGTGATGAGCACAGCCGGGAGGGAGCAAGAGAAAAGTTGAACCACTGAAAACATCTCCAGATCAAAAAATGAAATGTTACCCCAAGTCCCCACAAAGCCTCGAGGAAAGCAATGCCCCAATCACTACTGCAGAGCATTAGAAAAGGAAAGCATCCTTGTGCTTCCAGGTGGCAGCACCAAAGACAGAAACCCAAACTAACAGTATTCCCACACTCATCAGTTGCACCAACCTCCTGCACCCAAAAGAGGATCTCAGAGGACTCTTGAACTGTCCCCCCTCTGCATCTCACAGGATTATCCCATTTTAGCTTGAACAATCCAAAATTGTCTCTATCCACCTGTCTAGGTGGACATCACAACCCCCAAAATGCCTGGCTGAGTTCAAACATCTCAAGGTTAGCCAGGCCTTTCACAACTCTTCACATCCTACCAACCCACCCAGTGAGGTTTGACTTTCCTCTGCTTTAAAGGACCTGAACACTCCTGCCTTTGGTGAGTGATGATTAAACAGAGAGAAAAGCACAGCTATCATTTATCCACGACCTTGGAAGGGCTGCAAATAACACTGGCTGGCTGATGGCAGGTTCCCTGGCCACAGAGTGGAGGAGTGGCTCTCAAGGGCAGCAGGGAGAATAAATCCAGAGGCCAAGCTGACAGCTCCCCTGCACTCTGCTGCAGAGAGGAGCTGCACACACCTGGTGGGTGGGAGAGATCACCTGAGGCTGTGGGTGCCACACAGGAGATGATGCACAGAGGATGAGCAGGGGTGGAGAGTTACCACAGCTCCTGGACAACTCTGAAAACAGCAGTGCTGTATCTCCAAGGGGCTTTCCACCAGCAAACTCAGCAGCAAAAATGTGGGAGACTCAACGAGGGCACACGGGCAGCCACTCATTTCACTGAGGATGGCCTCTGAGATGGTGTTTGCTGGAAAGGAGTTACTCCAAGAGGGAAGGTAAGTGAGTCTTTCCACCCCAGGGCAGCACAAACAGCATTTGTCACCCCATTCATACCATACCCCTGGGTTTACAGCTGGATCCTGCCTTCCATCTTCCTCCAGAGGCAGCCACAGCACAAAAATCAGGTCCCCATCTGCTAACAGCTGATTTTGCTCTTTGCAGGCTGTACAGAATCCATTGACAGGAAGGCAGAGCATGGCCAAGCACACCAGCAGGCTGGTTTGTGCACCTGGGAGGGTTCAGTGCCAGGAACCCATTTTCCAGAAGCCAGCACCACCCCTCCCACAGATTTGGGGTCCCAGCCTGTTCACAGAGCAGCCGTGCCTTTTGTCTTCATCCTGGTTTAGCTGTGTAAGCAGCACTGCTTCCACAGCCTTGCTTTGTTTCGAGTGGGTGAACAAATCTTCAATCTTGTTTAAAATCAAATCAAAATTCAAATTTTGGTTCAAGTACTGCAGCCTGCTTGTGCTTCAGCCTGTCTCCTACAGCCCGAGTGAATTAATGCCCACACCCCTGCGAGTATCTCCTGGCAGGTGACTTTGCCCTTGCCCCTCACCCTTTGTTTTCCCCCGTGGATGGGGATCTGCAGGGATGCACAGCAGCCCAAGCAGGAGGTGCCTTTGTGGCAGCTGGAGGCAGAGCGGGAATCCACGGGGTGGGTTTGGTACAGATCCTTACAAATGCAACTGCTCTTCCGAAGTGTATTTATATCTTATCTGTGCTGTTTACCCATATGTTCAATAAATCATTATTCATTATCTGATAAGGTGCTTGCAGGAAATTTCTAAGCCAGGCTTACGGTTAGCACCGGGACACGCTGGGAATACAAATGGAAAAATAAACAGAGCATCTGTCTCCAGCGAGGCTGCGGTGCTGCCAGGGGACTGTGGTGACATTGCCAGTCAGGAGACCAAAGGCTGGGTCACTCGGCCTGCTGGGCTGGGGACAACAGGCCTGTGTTATGTAGAGCAGCCTCCTTTTCAGCTAATTACACATCCCAGATCCCTCCTGGTGATAGAATTGACACTACAAAGTGAGCCATGTTTCCTCTCTTCTGCTCCTCATTCATCTCTGCCCTGCCAGGCCTTCACCACAGCCAGGCAGAGACAGGCTGTGCTCCTCAGCATCCACAGGAACCCTGCAAAAGCTTCAGCCTGGGAGTAACGAGGGAAAAACCGGGAGTGTAGATCTGAGACAGCTTGAACAGGCAGGAAAACCTTTCTTTGTGCTGTCTGTGGCCCGGGCATAAAACCAGAGGAGAAATATTAGAGCAAACCCAGAGCCATCTCGGACCCTGTCCGCTCCCAGTATGAAAAGGAGACACGGGAAACACTTGGAGATGTTGCTCCATGGCACATCCTAACTCTGATGCTCCAACACCAGGAACCCAAACCGGCTCCATTTAGGCCCAGCAAAGTCTTACACCCATGGCCTCTCACATGTCAGCTAATCCAAGGTTTAGCTGCATTGGATGGGCATTTCCATGTGGAATAGGAGCAGGAAAGTGGAGGGAGAGGGTAGGGAGTCAGGTTCAAGTCATGTGAACACCAGCCCCAGCATGTCTTCAAAACCGGCTACAAGGAAGTGTGACATCCAATTTCTTGGGAAGGGGAGGCAGAACAGTAATTAAATTTCTGATCTTGTTAGCCAATTTCTCCAATCACTGCCCCTGAACTGGAGAAGGGGTAGGAAGAGGGGAGACGTTTGCGTCAGCGACGCTTGTGAGGGAAATTAGGTTTTCACGGATTATTGGGTTAGTTCCACTTCTCCCACTTTTTAATTTATTTGTCTGTATGTGCTGCAGAGCTGAAAGGCCGAGAATTTTTCCCCCCCTTTTTTTTAATTAAAATCTGTAGTTTTGGAAGATGAAAACTTTGGAAGGGGGGGAAGACTGCAACAATATAACCGTGTCAGCCAAAATCTGCTTCCCTCCCAAATTTTTGTTAATCCCGCTTCAAAACAAGAGCCTAATAAGATCTATCACTAGAACTCAAAATAGCCTCTGGATACTTGTATAGAAGAAAAAAAACTTGTTAATGAACTTTTTCTATCTGAAAAAGGGACAGAATTCACTTGCTTACCCCTACTTGCAGGTTGAAGTTTGGGTTGTTCTTTTTCTTTTCTTTTTAATTTTCCCTTAATGCTACAAAAGAAATTCCAGAATTGCTGCCTGTGCAACCCTGGGCCTCTATTATTTCTCAAAAGACAGTAACACTGCCCCTCTTTCCAATTTCTTTAGAAATAGAGGGGAAGACTAAAATGTGCCTATGGGCAGTGTTCAAGTAAATTATCTGTATGATTATTTCCAACTGCCTGCTGAGTGGTTTCCTAGGAACAATGCCAAGGGGCTATTTTGTTTAAGGTTTCTGAATTTGGGATAAAAGAGAAACAGTGTAGTTCACACAGTGCCCAGACTTCCACTTTGATGAAAGGTTTGGAAAGTAGGAATGGCTGCACGGCTCAGCCTTAGCTGGAGGAGGCTTGCAAAGGTACCTGGGAAAGCCAACAAAGCCTGGAAAGAACAACATCTGGAAAACAAAGTCACACAGTTGCAGTGTGAAAGAGCTGGGAAAAGCTCTGGCCAGAGAATCATTAAGGTTGGGAAAACCTTCAAGATCATCAAATTCAACCTTCAACTGAAGCCCACCATGCCCGAATTTCCAAGTGCCACATCTACTTCATTTGTGAACATCTCCAGGCAGCCTGTTCCAGTGCCTGACCACCCTTTCAGTGAAGAAATTTCCCCCAGTGTCCAACCTGAACCTCCTGTGGGGCAATCTGAGGCCCCTTCCCCTTTTCCCAGCGCTTGCATCCCACATAACCAAGGATGGTGTGTCAATGCCTGTGAGGGATTGGGAGCCTGTGGGATTATTTCACACCTCGAGGCAGTGCTGGCCAAGCTCTCTGAGCTGACCCATCCAGCTGACAGATATTTGGAAAGCAGAATTGGGCTGGTTCTTTCCCCTTTGCCCACTCAGTGTTGTGGATCACATCCACCCACCAGGCTGCCCGTGAGGGAAATCCACACCCTGAAATCTTTACAGACAAAATCCCATTCATTCCTGGGATCTTTTATAGGGATAGACCCATGGGATAGACCCTAACCCTAACCCCTCAGGTGGGAGGAGCAGAGTCCCAAGCCAAGATCACACAAACCCTTTAAGCAGCTAAGTACAAAAGCCCAGACTAATCCCACCCAGCTTCAGCTACACCAGCTCTGGTCCATTTTCCAAGGGGAATGGAGGTGACACCTCCAGGCAGTGGGAGAGCTGGCCAAAGGTAACTTCTAGAAAGGCTTTAAACAAAGCCAAGCACACACAAAAGCAGCACCCTGTCCTTCCTTCACAATCAGGGTGAAAACTGTGGCTGGAGCCCTGATTAGGATCCTCATCATGGCCAAGCTCCGAGCTGACCCGCCCTCATCAGGCTTTGCACTTTGGAAAAAGCTAATTCCAATGGCAGCGAAGAGGAAGGGAATTTGTGCTGCTCTGCCGTGACCCAGACTTCACAGCCATTCAAAGTGAGCAGCCACAGCCATTAAAACTTCACTTCATGCACTGAAGAGGCTCATAAAGAGAGTGTGAATTCACAGAGCACTGGCTCAGAATGCCCATTCCCTGCCTGTCCCACAGCCTGCCTTTGTCTGAAATATGGAATAAAAGGGAGCTTCATATTTTACTTCAGACTTGTTTCACTCTCCCCTTGTTTTCTCTGCAGGCTGACTAAAGAGGAAGTGATTTATAAGGGGAAAACAAGGGGAAGTGGTTCTAATTAATTGGCCATAGCGTTACAGCTGTACTGGCATCCAGCAAACAGAGGGCAACAGTGCCGAGACAGAGATGCAGTACCCTGAAAGATTCCACAATTATCCTGCTCCAAGCCAGAATAAAATTAATTTTCCCCTCATGGTTCTGGTGCAGGCCCCTTGTCCAAGGCTCCTGGCACCTGAGCTGTCATTTTCCACACAGAGTCAGCAGGAGAGGGGAATTGAAAGGGGTCTCCAGCTTGAACCTCTCCTTGCAGGCCCTCCTTTCCCTTTCCAGAGAGGGCTCAGAGTTCATTTTCAAGTCAGCTCAAGTTCAGGGTGTAAGGAACGAGTCTAGCTAAAGAAATCTCAGCTCCAAGCCTAGGATGAGAAGCTTTACCAAAAGGCTCCATCAGCCCCTTCCATCTCCCAGCTGGGAGGAGAACAGGGGGCTCCTGGGGCACTGCAGAGCTGGGGGGAAACAGAAAGGCCATTTTGTGCCCAGGAACAAATGTGTTTGTTCTGCTTTCAGCAGCATTATGGCCAGGAGAACTGGCCTCGGGGGAGCCATACATCACACATTGCAGGTGCCTGGCTTCACGAGGGGGAAACTCTCCAGATTTCCAACTGCGAGTGCCAGAAGTTCTGTATCCAAAGTTCATCCTGACCTCAGAGGGTTGGAGGAAACAAAGCCTGGGCATAATCAGAACAAGCTCATAATTAAAAGTGCTCTCGCCTTTACGAGCCCCCAGGTCGCAAAGCTGCTGCAGGAGAAGCTATTTCCATTTTCCCTCCTTGCACAGGGAGCAGCACCAAGGGAAGAGCAGCGTGGCAGGTGCCAGAGCCGGGTGTTTGCAGAGGGCAGCCCTGCTGTAACCCCACCAGGGTCACCCCTGGGAGCCTGCACAGGGATTTTTATGGGTGGAAGGTGGGGGGAGCAGTGAACTAGGACAGCTTTTAATAGGAAAATCCAGTAACAGCAGGGAAAAAAAGCGCAAAATTCAAATAGCACTGGGCATTCCCATTTATCAGAGGCATTGTGTCCTCAGGAAGAAAGCCAGGCTCCTCCCAGCTGTCCCACAGGGGCAGTCACTGGAGCTCAGAGAGTGTGATAAGCTCCAGCTTCTGTAACAAGTTTAGAAAAAAGACACCAATGTTTGCCCAGCACTTTGCTTGGGCTGAGCTCGATTATGCTGTGCCGTGAGAGATTAACACGAGCAGATTGCTTTGTGGACTCACTGCTTCCCTGCGGCCCCAGGCAGATTTGCCTCTTCATGCTCTGGAAAAGGTCTCAGGACGTGAACTCGCATTCAGCAGGGAGCCTGAGCTGCTCCAGGGGGCTGCTATTTCCTCTCCACCTGGGATCCAGGCAAGCCAGCACCTTTCCCAGGGAGTCTGGCTGAGCAGCTGCTCCATTTGGGACAAGGACAGCCGCAGGCAGGACCCTGTGCCTCCAACTCCCAGTGCAGCCCAGTGCCTTTGGGAGGTGCTGGGCCCTTTGTCCAGGCAAGAGACTCCAGCAAAGTCGGAGTTCCCAGGAGGAACAGCAGATCCCAGCAGCTACAGGGAAGGGAAAGCAATTTCTGTGCCTTCTTGGCAGTTTCTGCTGTGGCAATTGGAAAAGCAAAGGCCACCCAAAAGAAAGGGCCACTGTACCTGGCTGGTGTGGCAGAATGCTTCTGCAGGGAGGCAGGTGCAGCAGGATCTGTGGGAAGAGGGGAAATGGCTCCAAATGGAAGAACCACAGGGAAGTACTTAGGACACTGGCACAACCACCAAAGGCTGTGCTGCCCCACCAGGAGATTCTAAAATAGCTGAAGGGGGAAAAAAATTAAAAATAATTAATCATTGCAATTCTTCGGGGACAGCACATGTACCCTTGCAGGCAGCTGAGCAAGAACAGCTCCTGGGACACCAGAGTGGCACACAGGGACAGGTGACAAAGAAATGCTCAGGGAAGGGGCAGGATGGAGATATCCTGCTGTTAAGAAAACAGTGGTTTTATTCCAGAACTCAAATTAAACCAAGAACAGTATAAAACAAACTGAAGGACAAGCACTCCTTTCACTAGGAGTGAAACAGCTTCCCATTATCAGCTCAGGATAAGGGATAGAGCCCTTGTCTAGGCAAGAGCAGTGGAATGTGACTTTAGTCAGACAAAACCTGCTGCTTTTGGCTGTAGCAAACAGGCCACATTGTTGGCAGGTGCAGGGGGGAAAGCACTTCATCCCATTTTCCACAGAAAACTCAAATCCAGCACCTCTGCTGACCCCTCTGGAGAAGAGGGGCTGGCCTTTTACCAAGCTCCAAGTATCCAGGTCATACATCAAGGACCTGGAGGGATGAGGGCTGAGCAGAAGTCACGGACACTGCAGCCTGCCCCTACAGCAGGATGGACAGGGGCAGCCTCTAGCAGAGACAGTCTCCCCAGCTGGACACCCCTGGCCAGAGGCAAAGGCTGTTTGGCCCTGAGGTCAAAGCTGGCACCACTTTGGAGCCCCAGAGGTGTCCAGGGATGGAGGGGACATTCCAGGGAGGAGAAGGGCCAAGGAACATGTTGAGCAGCTGCTCCTGTGTTTGCTCAGCTGCTCCCACCATGCTGCTAAACCACTGGCGGGGAAGAGGAGAGGTTTCAGCCTGGGATAGTCATTCCTCATGTGTCACACTCCAAGCAGAGGTTTGGAACACTCAGTGTACCCTTGGGTCAGCACCTGGGGAGGGCTCATCCCATGCAAGACAAGCTTTGCCAAGATCTTGTTCCTGCTCCTCTAACAAACAATGCAGTTTGCTCACATTGTGTTGACTGGAAGGGGGAGTGATCCAGGACCAGCAGCAGAGGCAAGAGCATGAAAATTATTCTCTCCTGGGCTGTGAGCAGGTTTTGAACCCACAGCCATGACCAGACAATGGTGTCCTTCCCCATTAGTTCCCCCCAGTTAGCCCTGCCCTTTGCAAGACTGGAATTTCAAACTAGCAAACCCCAAAGGCAGCACACAGGTCCCTTACACAGAGGGCAGGTTTGGGCTCTAGACCCATGCAGTGTAAATGCAGAGCAGTTTCTTGCATCCCACCCCTCGCTGCAGCTCAGCATGCAGGCTTCAGGATGCACAGCCTTTCCACACAAGGCACAGGAAGGCCCCATCTGTTCCCACTGAAAGCAGGTTTGGAGAGGATGGGAAGATTACTGTCCTGCTGGAAAACAGCCTCGAGCTTTCAGGTGGGGGGTGAGGATGGCTCCTGTCCCCAAGGGCATTTATCCAGCTCCCTGCTCACACCAGGCTGCTCTTGAGCATCTAAGCAGCACAATGGGGTCAGCCACGGGTACACACACTCCTGAGATGCAACTGCAACTTATGCAAGGCTCTGTTAGGCCAAAACTGAACCACTGGGCCTCAGACTTCCACCAAAAAAGGGTTCCAGCATGAGACAGCCCTGGGTAACAAAGTCCTTGACCTGCACATCCCTCACTCCAGCAAAGCCTCTGCTGAACAGCCCCACAACTGCTGTCGTGGCTTGCATGGCACAAGTAGCCCTGAGAAGGCACCCTCGTGGGGAGCAAGGGGTTGGCATGCATGATACAAGCAAGAAAAGGGTGTTCACTAGCTCAAGAAGCACAAGAACAGGCAGCAAATCAGTGACAGACCTGCAGGACCTTGTCTTGAAAGGAATCATCCTCTGCTCCTCTCCATCAGCTCCTGCTGAGTGCTCCCACTGATTGTGCTCCTCAGAGGACCTGGAAGAGTGGCTCAATCAAATCTCACCCAACATCACTTATTTTTCAAAAGAATTTGGATGTATAATCAAATTTTTGACACGCACACACCCCCCCCCCCCGCCCCCACACACTTTTCAAGCATTTTCCCAGATTCCTGGAGGCTTTCACTTTACTACCCCAGCAGAAAGGGACACTTCCACCTGCCACAAGCCAAGCACAGCCCTGTGCAACCCTGTGTACAGGATTTTGTAGGTAGCAAGCAGGGATGGGCAGGATCACCCACTCTGATGCCCATTTATAACTTTCTAAAACATCTTTTCAAGCCCTGCTTGTATCAACCCAATTGTGGTAAAATACACAAGGCATCAGGCAAAATCAAGGGGAAATACATTAACGGGAATTATTTGGGAAGGCAGTGAGTGCACATAGCAGAGGCAGTTTGGGGGATCTCACAGTCCACAGAGATTAGATATTAAAATATGAATCCCAGAAACAGCTTATTCCCACCTATAATGAGGAAAGAGGATCCACCCAGTGCTCAGATTTCTGTTCCTTGCACTACCACCAGTGCCAGCATGTAGTAATGCACCCCACACCCAAGGAAGTGGAGGGAAAGGTCTGGGACTCACCTCCTGTACTCCTTATTAGGTAAAGAACCCAGAAAGTTCTTTGCTGTCTTGACAGTAATTGGCTCAGTGCCAATGCAGAGGCATTGATTGGGTTTGGAAAGTGTAAGTCAAAGCCTGGTGCTGATCTCATTGGGCCAGGGGCCAAACAGCCCATCTGAACCATTAGGTACTAAAGAGAGAGCACAGAGGAGCTCAAGGAGCTTTTTAGGATGTCTTAGCAAGGTGTCAGAAGCTTCTCAGGCACCTGTGCTCAGCTTTTCTTTTATTTCTGTAAAGTTTGTTATTTTGCATTTATTAAACCTTTTGCTTTTACAAAACACACCTGAAGAGCCGCCTCACTAATTACTGAAGCCATTTCTCTGCAAAGGCTAGACCCTCAGAGAGACAGGAAAAATTCCTATACCAGCAGAAATATCCTTCAGCAAAACCCCATCCTTACCAGACTCTTCTTTCTGCAACTGCTGAGGTGAAGCTGAGAACAGCTCAGCTGGAAGGAACCTACAACCATCATCTTGTCCAAGAGCCACTTCAGGGCTGGCCAGAGCTTAAAATGTGTTATTAAGGGCATTGCCCAAACGTCCCCTAACCACTGACAGGCTTGGAGCAGTAGGCAGCTCTCCAGGAAGGTTCTTCCTTTGCTTGACCACCCATATTCATGTCCCTGAGCACCCTTTTCCAATGGTGGAGTCCAGAACTGGACACAGCACTCTAAACACAGAGGGATGCTCACCATTTTTTACCATCTGTGTTTTCCCTGTCCAGGATGTGGTTTGCCCTCGTGGCTCCGCTGGCTTCTGTGGAGCTGCTGCCACACAGCACCCCCAAACCTTTCTTGCAGGGCTGTTCTCCAGCCATTCCCCTCCCAGTTTATTATTTGAACTGCCAGTTCTCTTGTCCCTCACAACAGTCAACAACACCTACCAGTTTATTATCATCAGCAAACTCACTCATAGTGCATTCAGCTCCTGTATCCAGATCACTGATAAAAATGTCGAACAGAACTGGGCAGGAATGTGAACCCATGCTGTGTGCACCTAATGATTTCATCGGCCTTTAAATGCCTTTAATAGTGCCCAGTGTGATCCTCTCAATTTTATTTTTCCCAAGCACTGATCTTAGACTAACAGGGCTGTAGGCTCCTGGATGTTCCCTCATGCCCTCCTTGTAAACTGGAATAATTCTGGCTGGCTTCCAGTCAGCTGGGACCCCCCTAGACTCCCAAGGCCTTTGTAGAGGACATGCCAGCTCCTTCAGCACTCTGGGATGAATACCATCCAGCCAGGTCAATTTATGGATGTACAGCTGACATTAACTTGCTGCTGTTTCTCGTTAATCTTCACTCAGCTCTAGCTGGGAGGGGTTGCTTGATCTGACCTTGCTGAGGGTACTTGCACAGATTCCTCCTCTTCCACCACGCCAGGCCCCTGCCCACCTGCCCCGGGAAGAGCAGCTCATCTCCCTGTGCACACAGGGGAACAGGTGGGCTCCCAGCACGAGGAATTCCTGTGGTTTGTGTGCTCACAGCTCAGCCCCACTGGCAGGACACCCCTCCCTGCCCCACCACGTGCAGAACAAACACTGATCCACGCTGCAAGTTTTACTTCCAGCAAAATCTGGAAGCTTTCCTAACCTGACATCAAACAAGCAGCAGAACAGTGTCCCTAAAAGGTGGGTTAGAGCACTACTGGCAGACTTGTTTTAAAATAAAATAATGAAATACAGTATGGAACTCATCCCTGAGGAATCTCCACGGACTACAGCAGTCCCAGCAGGATACAGCCAGAATCTGTGGACACTGAGTGCTGTGAAAAGCAAAACTCTGATTCTGCAAGGTGTCCTTGGAGCCCCATTATTTGTGATTAATAAGGCATGATGCAAACACTTAGTTAAATCAGATTAGATCAATAGTACACCATGAATCACTTCTATAGGTTTCCTATAATATTTATATAGACTGCAGTTATCAGCAAGAGTCTCCTGTAAAATTGTCTGTGCTGGAATTTATTTGAAAAAGTACCTTTTATACTCTATTAAAAAAAGCAAACTGACTTTTTTATTCTCTCATAGAGCCGAACTTCCCAGGCAAAAGCTCAGGGAACAGCATGTGGCTTTGCCAAACAAATATTTTGAGACTGGTTTATCACCTCCTGGAATGGGAATTCCACCTCCATCCCTGTTCCTCCTCAGCCTCTTACACACATGCAATGCAAAAGAAATGTTTTAGCTATCTCTGCTCACTGTTGGGAGGGCACAAGCAGGAGTGTGACAGAGCCAGCGAGGGGTGGAAAAACCAGCACATTTCCACACTGGTCCAGTGAGGACAAAAAAAAAACTGTGGCAAAGATTTTCATGGGGTTTCAGAAACTCCTTGTGCACTAAATCAGGGCAGTGAATTTACAGCAAATTAATGAAACTAATTTTCTGACTGGAATCATCATCTGTGAATTATTGTGTCTTTACTCATTAAATAAATTATCTGTGTCTTCCAAGACATTAAGAATGCATCATAAATTACAGCCCTTCATAAATAATTTGCCTTTTGCCTGGGTTTAAATATAGAGGGAGAATAAAGCTAGGGGAAGAGAAGAATACAAGAGATAAGGGAAGCAAAGAGGCAAGAAAGAAAGCACAAAGAGAAGGGAAGAGAGCGAAACTGAGAACTAAATGAGTGAAGAGAGGAAAAAAAAACAGGTGAAAATGGAGACATATGTCCAGCTCAGAAGGGAAGGAAATGAGGAAGGAAAAAAGGAAGCGAGGGATGAAAGAGGACAGACAGGACAAATAGCCCTGTGCAATATTTCAGGTCGGTGTTAATTGCGACTCGGTGAACGTGGCAGGAAATGAAGCGCCAATATCCAAAGGCTCTGGTGACTTTTATAAATGATTTCATTCCCGTGGAGCTTGTTCCATGTCAATGAGTACAAACATTCTGTCTAAGAGATCTCTGCAAAGGCACGCCAGCAAGGGAAACACACTTTGTCATGGAGCAGTGACAGCAGTCACTGAGAGGACCCCAGGTTTGTAAGTGACAACAGAAGCCATGGCTGACTTGTCAAAAAGGGGCAAAGCAACAACCCCTGGATCTGTGCAGTGGGATCCTGCTCCAGGCTGGGCCAGTGTAGGCAGGAGCTGGGCCAGGTCCTATCCCTGCCCTGCCTCCAGCCTGGCTCAGCTCTAGGAGATGGTGCTGGCAAACACAGCACCTGCACACAGGTGAAACCTCCTTGGGACACCAAGGTGATCCAGGTGCAGACCTGTGCCATGATCCAGCAGGATTTCTGTCCAGATATCATCCAGGACACCTGTACCCATCCCTTAATGCAAAAGCCTTGCCAAGGATCACAGAAGAACCTGAGTTGTAAGGGACCCACAAGGAGCAGAGTCCAACTCCTGGCCCTGCCCAGGACACTCCAAGAACATTTACAGCTTTTAAAGCTCACCAGAAGCTGCCAAAGTACCAGCCAAACCACTGTCCACAGAGTGGCCAGAACAGCTTCTTTCTCAGTCAGGCCCCTGGCTGCTTCCAGGTTTCCCCTCAGTTCGAGGGCCACCAGGCCAGAGCTGGGCAGCAGCAGTGGCAACCCCTTCCTGCCACATTCAAGAAATGAACCCAGGCCAGTGAGGAAGCTGGGCCTCTTTGCCTGCACTCTGTGAGAGCCTCTCTGCCTGGAGACCATTCCCACTGAGTAAGACCCTTGTCCTAAAAAATCAGGAGCTGCAGTTTAGGGAGATTTCTGATGAGAAGGGGAATGAGGTTGATACTCAGGATGCTGTGAGGAGGCCCATGGGACACAGCACAGCCATATGACTTCTCACCAGCAGCTCTGAGCTCGTTTGAGATGACCAGAAGTCATGCAGGAGAACTAGAGGAGCTGCAAGGAAAGCATTTTGCTCCTTGGTGGAACTTCTTAGCTCAGCACCAGAGAACTGCAGCCACAATGACCTTCCAGTGGCCAGCTCAGAGCACAGGCAAACATCTGCCTTCCAAACCTGACATGGTCATTCCCCTGCTGAGCTGCCCAAGCCAGCTGGGGTTTCCACCCTGGCCTGGTGACACTGAGTCTCCTGTCCTGCATCCTGGGATTTGGCTGTGTCAGCGCCACAGCTGGGCTGGGGACAGGGCAGGCTCACAGCAGCTGGCTCACCCCTGGCTCCCTGCAAGCACAAGGGTGTTTCTGCAGGAAGCTGGAGGGTGGCCAGTCCTGGGAGCTCTTGGAGAATGAGCACAATGGCATCTGTTTCCTATTTGGAAGTGGAAGAGCTCCGATCTCCTGATGTCATGTCACTGGTCAGGACAAAAGGAATTTTTTCCTTCTTCTTCCAAGTCCAAACCCAACCCAGGGTATGTGGAGCCTCAGAAAGCCCGCTCTGCAAGCATCAGAGCTACTCGTGAACAGGTAACAGCAACACCAAGGCAACAGTGAAAGTGGAGCCACAGCAGGGTAAGTCCCAGAAGACAATGATCCAAGAGAATATCTCTGGGAAACCCCTGGCCAGGTGACAGCACACATGGCCTTACCACAGAGTCACACAGTGGGTTAGAAAGGACCTTAAAAATCATCTCATTCCAACCCCTTGCCCTGGGCAGGGACCTCTATCACTAGAGCAGCTTGCTCAGAGCCCCATCCAAGTCACAGCTTGGGTTTAAAGAAAGGATCTGAAGGATTTGGGGTTGAGAGTCCACCAGCTGTATTTAAAGCAACTCCACAAAGACAGAGGAATGTGGCTTTTGGTACAAAAGGGCCTCCTTGCTGCAAACATCAGAGCCAAATACAACATTTCTGTACAACTTTCACAGCACTAGAAACCTGCCTGCTGGCCCAGGTGTCTTCTGCCTTAAACTCCAGGTGCTGAACTCCCTGAGCCACGCACAGAACATCCCTAAGGTTGGACCACCTCAGCACAGCCCTTCCCACTGTTTGGGTTTACCCAGTTTGAGGCTGGAAATGGTTTCCCCAGCTCCTTTGACCACTGGCACAGCAGCAGGTTCACCACCTCGAGATCGTGGATGCTAAATCAAACCTTTTGGGTGCTCAGGACATCCTGAGCAATCCATCCAGGAGGCAGGGGAGAAGGGAAAGAAGAGCAACACAAACGTCTAGCAGGAAAAATGAAAGAATCCAGTTTCATGTCTTTTTTGGGGGGAGTTTAGCTGGGTAAGTGACCTCCACACACTTTCCCCAGCTCCCCACCATGCCTGCTCACAGGGCTGAGCAGAGGGGCAGCCAGAGAGTGACACTCACCTGGAGCACCCATCTCTCCCCTGGCCTCCAGCCAGCCTCTCTTAGCAGTACCGAGGTCACACAGCACCATATAAACTTTTCCTGGAAAAAACCCTTTCCTTTGTCTGCCCACAACATCCACAGGGTCACATCACACAGGCTTTTCACACCTCTTAAACTGCACAATTCCCTCCCGTTTCCGACTTGGCTGCTTCTCAGAGAAATGACCCCAAATCCCGTGCAAGCTGCAATATAACCTGAGCCTGCCCTTTCCATCCTTTCCATTCCTGATGCCAGCAGAACACCTTCACTCCAGCTGCTCTTCCCACAAAAGTCCAGCCCAAACTCCCACATCCTCCTTCCCCGTGCTGCTCTGATGTTCCTGCAGTCAGCCAGCCCTCAAGGGAAGTAACATTTCACCAGCTCCAATAACTCAGGATGGAGATCAGCTGGTAATGGAAAAGCCTTTCCCAGAACAGTCTCCAGCTGATTTTGGAAAGGATCAGAGCAGCCAGCCTAGATCCCACCACCTCCATGCAGTCAGCATCATCCCTGGAAATTTTTACCTCCCCTTTCCTTGGGTAAAGGCCTCTGCTCTGCTCCCTGTACCCAAGGGCTCTGCAGAGGATTTTTTCCACTGCCAGCTCAGATTGTTTTGAAGCTCCGCTCAAAAAAGAGGATTTCCATCAGTCCCTGAAGCAACAAGTGAGTCCAGCCAAGTGCGAAGCAGGTCACTCTCCTCCTTCACAGCTTTTCACACCATGTGTTTCACGTCAGGACCGTGACAAGGGCTGGCCTTGGGGACGTGGAGGAGGTGGCTGCCGCAGCCTTTGTGCGCCTGCAGCTCCCTTCCCTGGCTCCCAAGCCAGCACACATCTGCCCCACAGCAGGAGCACCATTCCTTTCTCCCCATCCAGCAGAATGGAGAGCCAGAGATTTATGTACTCCGCGATTTTTATGTGCTCTCAAGAAGGGCTGCGGAGGGAAAACTCCACCACTCACAAAAGCCTCCATCTGTGAGTTTATTTATCCGTGCTGGGAAAGCTGTTTATTCTGTTTCAGGGTGGAAACTACACTGGGATCGCAGCTTAATTGTACTGTTTGTTGAATTAATTGCTCTGTTTGATCAGCCTTTCTCTCATCATGCTTGGGAATGGAATGGCTTTGCTGCAATGTGGGAATGGAGAGGGTTGGAGCTGTTTCTCCTGGCAGCCAGCACACAGCGAACAAGAGGGGCTGTTTTGGGGACAGCACGAGGTGCCTGATTCAAATCTTGCTGCAGAGGATGTCCAGGGAGGTCAGGCATCCCGGGAATAGGGTATGGGCCAAAGGCAGAGAAGTGTGTGGATGTATAGGATGCTTGGTTGCCCTTTCACTTCTTTTTCCAGCTGCTCCCTGCCCAGCCAACCACCCAGGATCTGTGTGCCCAAGGACGGACCTACTGTCCGGGCTGGCCCTTCCATGACTGCAGCCTCTAACCACCTCTCCTGCAATGAGAGTGAACACTCTGAATTTTCCAGGTCACCTGATGAATCATGGGATGCAGAGCAAACCTCAGCATTATTTTCATATTGGAACATTTTTCCCCTCACTTTCATTCGCTGTTTTTTTTCTTTTCCCTTTCAGGTTTTGCCAGCAAACATCCAGCTCGAGTAAAACCCAGCTTGTTTCACATTCCTTTTTTCCGCTTTCATAATCACAGCCCTCAACTTTTTAGGTTTTGTTCCTGCCTCTCCCACTTCCCACACACGCTTCCTTCTGCCCACTGGCTGAAGCACAATGACCAGTGGCATTTCCCACACACATTTTTTCAGCTCCCCTCTCTCTCTCCGAAGTGAAACAGCGTCAGGATTCCATGAGGATGTCGTTGCTCCTCTGCCAGCACAGACAGGGCATCTCTCCCTGAGCCACACCTGTCTGGGAGCCTTCCCAACACAAGAACCAGGCACTAAAGGGAATCAACCCCATGACCATGTTGGCAACATCCCTACACAGACAGCAGACTGATTCATCCCACTAATTAGACATCCCAGTAGAGTTCAAGGAGTATCTCAGGCCAGGAAGGCACAATCCCCGGAACACTGACCCTCCCCACCTATTCCTGCCCCTTTCACTGGAATCTGCAGGCTCTGGGAATCTGCCTTCCACGACAGAGTGAGCTGCTGGAGACAGCAAGATGTTTCAATCAGCAGATCTCTGATGTCTGAGGCAAACCCATTCCTTGCTGATAAGGAATGAATACTGTCTGTGTCTGTCCGGGTACGTGTTTCTCTCTCTCTCTATTTCTCTTTTCTCCTTCATAAAGCTGTCAGACCAAAAATAACATATTAGTGGAAGGAAGGAATGTCAGCTGTAATACAATAACGTGGTTGGGAGGCTGGGGGATGTGCGTGCCTGGCTGCTGTGCCAGAGTCTCTCTGTACCGAGCTGCGGCTCAGGAGTGCCTTTCCCTCCTCCTCACCTTGTTCTCCCACCGGACATGGAAAATGGGATGATAAATAGGAGAGAGTGCTTATTCAGCACCATCCCACTGCCAAAAGCCACCTGTGTTTGACACTGCAGGAAGATCACACATCCCCAGGACAGAGACTGAGGAATATCAATCCACTGGTAATTCACCCCTGGCAGCACTCAAGGCCAGGTTGGATGGGGCCCTGAGCCACCTGCTCTAGTGGGTGGTGTCCCTGTCCATGGCCAGGGCTGGGACTGGATGATCTTTGAGCTCCATTCCAACCCAAACCACTGGAATTCTGCAAACATGGCAGGAATGGCCAGCCCACTCCAGGCTCAGGCTGGGCCACAGCCAGAAAATCCAGTCCCCAGCGTTGACTGGAACAGGGTCTGGGACAAAACACACAGTAAGGGGCCCACTGCTGAGGTCACCTCTTGATTTTAAGGCCAGGAGGGCCCGATGCTTCTCTCTGGCCTTGCCAATTCCTGGCAAAATGCCCTCCATGGAAAACCAATGACATCTGAGGGACCGTATCTTGTACGTAGGTAGCCAGCACCTCAGGAATGGCTTCCAGCTGGACAAAACTGATTGCATCTCCTGCTTATCTGTTCCAGCATCCAGAGACTTCTTCTGCAAAGGCAAAGAGGAAACACGTGAAGAAGGAAAAGCCTCCTGCCCCACACAGGTCTCTTATCTTCACCATGAATGGGTGGGTCCCATTCTGACACCACCAGGCAGGAGCCCTTGGGTCTCAGGCCCTTCTCTCACCTCCCACACTTCAGGAAGCAGCACTGCCTATTCCAACACCTCCCACGGACCCACTCCAGGGCACAGCACTATCACACTTCACAGTGGTGCAGCTTTTCCAGCCCCAAGCTCTGCCTCAAGCCGTGCCATGAACTGAGATGGGTGCACGAGTGCCAGAGCTGGGATCCAGCCCTGTGACCTGCTCTGATCAAGGCTCCCACGTGGCTGGTGCAGCCCCACTGGCCCCCATCCCACTGCAGAGATGTTCCTCCTTCCCACTAACGTTCTCCTGTTCCTTCCCATTTCCTCTGCCCTGCCACCACAAATGCAGGACCAGGGGAACTGACAGGCAGGAGCAGGCACATGGACATCTTGTCCAGTGTCCAATTTGGGGATGTGCCAGGCTGAAGGATAAGATTCCTACCGACAGCACATATGCAAATCAGGGCTCCTTCTGCAGTTTTTAATAGCCCAAAACTGATTTAACTCTGCAAACACAAAGACCAAAATCCCTTTCAAAATGTGTGTTACTGTTCCAAAAATTCTGGCTACTTTTGATATGCAAATACCAACCCAGCCTCCTTATAAAACTCGCCAAGTTCTTGATTTCATTTTCTTAATTCCATCCAGTAGCACTGAAGTTGCACAGAAAGATGCAAAGTGTTTCTTTTCGCAGTTCCTAATTAACTCAACGCCTGGTCCTTTCTGTGGGTTGTTTTCCAGCCCCCTCCTTTTCAACCTGGTCAGTTGTTGGAGGCATCCGAGGTATCCATGAAAACTAATGGGGCAGGAAAGTCACTGTGATGACTCTTCAATTAGCTGGACAAGGATGTGCAGCATCACGGAAAAATGTTTCTTCTGCTAATGAGAACTAACGATCCCTTACCTGGGGGATTCTGTGCTCTGATCAAAGGAGCCCAATCAAAACCTCTGCAAATTTCTGATTAAACCAGACAAAAGAGGGGAGAAAGGCACCAAGTCAGATGCTGAATAGATAATAAAATTTGCTTCCCTTTTTCCTTCCCAGAAAATGGTAAATCTAATGGGCATGACTAAGCAGCTGTGAGGGAAGACGTGAACAAATTTGTAAAGCAAAGGGGAGTTTAAAGTTCATCTCATTTTCCCCTTCTGCAACATTGTCTGCAATCATATTATGATTTAAAGGCCACCTTTCCCCCAGTGGAAAGTGGGTGAGAAGGGTATGATTCAATTTTGCATGCCAAATGTGATGGGAGAAGGAGAAAGGCCAGGAGGCACAGGCAGAACAGCCACATCCCCTTGGCACTGTTAAATGTGTGTTGCTTTTTCCAGTTCCTCAAGGTACGGCGGGGGGAAATAGAATAATGGCACAGTGACATTTTCTGTCTCCGTTTGTACATGGGAAAACTGCACCTTTCACTACTGGGAGTGAAGCCAGAACAAATCCTGATTCGACCAACACCAACCTTGGGAGACCTTGGTCCACCTTGAGAAACCCCCTGGAAGCCAAATGAAAACCCTGCCTTTTTCCAGGAGCTGTCACAGTTCCCTGCTGCATTTCCAGCTCACCAAAAAATGCTCCTGCTGCTGTGGGCTTACACCCTTCTCCCTTGCCAGCAGGACTAATCTCAGTGTCACTGCATTCCAGGGTGGCAGCTGGGCTGCTCCGGTTTGAGGGAAGCCAAGGGAAAGGATTATCCCAGAGGCTGTAGAGGAAGGAAGCAAAGCAGCATGTGCCCCTGCCCAGCAGAGCTCTGCCTGCCACTCCTGGCCCCTAATTTCCTGGCCCCTAATTTCCTGGTAGGTAACATTTTTCTGCAGATTACATCCCATTCCAAAGGTTTCATGTCAGTAAACGGCCATGGTGATATTGAACCACAAGAAGAGAGGCATAAATGGAGGGAAGGGGTGTTTGCAGGAAGGGGAAGTGCCAGTGAAAGGGATTTAAGACAGAGGCGACCTTCCAGGAACAGAGCAGATCTGGATGCCAGGAGGTCTCCACAACTCCCTGATGGGAGGGGACAGCTCAGGAGGGTCGGGCTCTGCACCCAGGGAACAGGGACAGGACAAGGGGAAATGGCCTCAAGCTGTGTCAGGGAAGGTTCAGGTTGGACATCAGGAGGAATTTCTTCCTGGAAAGGGTGGCCAGGCCTTGGAAGGGGCTGCCCAGGGAGGTTTGGAGTCCCCATCCCTGGAGATGTCCAAGGAATGCCTGGACATGGCACTCAGAGCTCTGGGCTGGATGACAAGGTGGAGATCAAAGGTTGAACTTAATGATCCTGGAGATCTTTTCCAACCTCAATGATTCTGTGGCTCTGTCTGGACGTCTTTTGTCACTGCTCTTCTGCAAGCCCACAGGAAAGTCCCTTTGCTTGGCTCCAATTGTCCCTTCCTGCCATGGTGGATTCACCTTATTAACAGCACAGCCCTGCACAGGGATCCTCCTGATGTCAAGCACAGTCCAGAGTGTGCAGGTATGCAATGGCCAGAATTCCCAGTGCCCACCCTCCTGAGGGGCTTTCCCCTAAGGAATGCTCTGGGAACCCCTCCCAACCCAGAGGGCAATGGGAAAGAGCAGCTCATGCTCCCTGGCTGCACACACCTGCGTCCCCCAGCTCAATAAAACATCATAAAAGCAGAGAAGTTCCACGATAAGCACAAATAGATCAATAGCATTAGAGCTGCTCTTAATGGCTGCCTCAGGTTTTCCATGCGACGCCTTCGAAAATGTCCAGTAGTGGGTAATTAATGACCAAACCAAGTAATTGCTTTCTTGATTTTTCTCAAAACTAGAATTCACTGAAAGAACTTAGAGCTTTACTGGTGCTACACAGTAAATTAATTCAGTAAGTGCTGATATTACAAGTCTGGGCTGCCTGTTAAAAAAAACACGGCAGCGGTGTAGAGTCTGGCTTTTCTTGCTGTCTGAGGTAACCCTTTACAGGCTGCTCCAGCTGCCTGCCAGAAAGCAGCTCAGCCCTTACATCAGCCTGCACAGATTTTGCTCCTGGGGGAGTAGCTTGTCTTAGAGGAGATGCCAGGACCTCACAAACAGGGACTAAGGCAAATTCTCCCCTTGCGCTTTCCCAGTCACAACTGGGAGTGGAATCAGGAGCATGGGGGATTCTCAGACAGCACACCAAAGCTGGAAGTGGGACTACAGTGACTGCCAGACACCTTTGAGCTGTTTTCATGGTGTCTGTCGAGCAGGACACCTCCCATGGTACTGACAACTCCAGCTTAATCCAGGGACGGCTACCGCTCGAGGAGAGGCAAGAGAGAAACCGAAAGGGGTGACAAAATAGCAGCAGATGAGGAGCACAAAGGGAGCAAAGAGAAAAAGGCAGAGATCAGAGAACCTGTCTGTCTCTCCATCACTCCTGGAGCAAGAGGATGGATGTGGCTCCAGTTTCTTGCCACATCTTCTATTCCATATGCTCAGTTTCTGCTGAATGACATCTCTGAAAACAGCCTGAGGTGTCACCTCAAAGGTGATCCATCACTTGTCAGCTGTGCCTGCTGATCCACTGCAGAAACGCAGGACACAGACTCCTGGCAGCCCTGGCACACCCTGCACACAGCTGAAAGCAAACTGTGCAAGAGACTTCCAGCATGTCCATTTCTACTCCTTCATGGATTTACATGACTTCAGCCACCATCTGCCCCCACACCACAGGAGGAATTACATGTACAGCTCTTCACAGGCAGTAAACAGAAGCACAAACTAATCTGCACTCACACTGTCTGCTTGGGATGCTCACACAACCTCAGGCAGCCAAAGAGGAAGAAGATGATGAGCAGTTCAAGACACCCATCACCCATGGCACAGCCCAGAGAGAAACCCACATAACTGCTCTTCTTTTCCTCCTAAGAGGGGAGGGGGGATGCAAGTCCAGATCTTCCAACACCTCTGGCCTTCCTCACCTGGCCTGTCCTTCTCACCACAAAGCATCTCAGGCAGGGAAGGTTACCCCAAAGGCCCTTAATTCCCATCATTTGCAGCACGAGACACTCATAAAGTGAGTGTTGTGAATACATATGTGAGTGTGTGCCTGCATGAGAGAGAGCACAAGACAATGAGCAAATTACTGAAGTAATCCTCCCATCCCCACAGTAATGAATGATTTTTTCCCCTGCTCCCAGGAGCATGGTTGTAGCCTGGGAGCTTAACATTCAATCTGACATGGACCTGCAGCACGCACTGTTAATCCCTCTAAGCACAGTGACAGCTCCCAACAACCCCCTCAAGCAGAGGAAGCACCATGTTTCTTCCCCATCTTTCCATTACCATATTTTTAATTGGCTGTGAATATCCTTTTGCTTTTGTCAAAACAAGTTCTGCTAAACCACCGCTTCGGATATGAACGGGGGAGCCAGGAATCGTGAGGGAGAAGCCAAGAAAATCCCTCTGTAAATGAAGATTTGTGCCAAGGGAGGCACAGCCAGGAGGAGCAGGAGCAGCTCATCCCTGTCAGCACCACCGGCTGTACAAGGGGTCCTGGGATTGCAATGGTCCACACAGAAGTTCAGAGATCTTTAGCTGAGTGAGACAGAGCTTGGAGTACAGTGAGCCAATAGGCAGTGCTACACAGAAATCAATATTAAGAACGTTTGAGGCAGAAGGCCCTGGAAGAGATATTCTGTCAGAGGGAACGTGGCGAGAGAAGGAAGCAAGCAAAAGGAAAGAGCACACAAATCATGCTCATGCACACAGGTACCTGACATGAGTTAGAGGTTTCTCCCTTGTTTTCTCTCTTCGCTTCTCAAAGGAAAATGAGGTCTTGACAAAAGCTAAACTTTATGAAAAATCTTCCAATTTTCTGTATCTTGCTTTTGGCTTTAAAGGAAATTCTTTCCCTTTTGAAAAAAAGATAAAAAGACAACCTCTTTCTTTTAAAGAAAAGCATTTTTCAGAAGGATGTCATAGAAAACAACCCAAGCTGAAGCTACTGGCCAGGCAGGGAGGCAGGTTTCTGCCCAGCACTGTGTTCCCCATATCCTGGATCTTCCATGCTGACCGCCTAGCCTGTCCAGCAGGAAGGGTGAATACAGCCCTGAGCAACCTCATCACATCCACCCTCACAGCCAAGATCAGTAAGGGAAAATCCACACAGTCTGCAGGCAGGGAGGCTGGGAGAGGGGGAGAAGTTGTTTAAATACTCTCTCACACAGCAAATCCCACTGCAGTCCATGACAAGGGGCATATGGAAACCTCTCCCAGGCCCGCTGAGCCCTTGCCCTTGGGATGGGGCAAGGAGGAGATGCAGTTAGGCTGAATAGGCTCATGGCACTTTGGGAAGAGCCAAGATGGGGAGGTCAGAGCTCCCCGTGTTCATCCCAGGACAGACAGCTCTGGGTCACGTTCTTGGTCTGGTTTCCACCCTTAACACATCAACCAAAAATCATCCTTGCCCCCACAAAGGCCCAGTACAGTCCCCAGGGACACGGGGAAGTGACACTCCTGTTTGTTTTCTGCTCTTCTGGAGACTCTGTGGGGCAGCAGAGGCTCTTAGGTCAGGTCTCAGCCACTGCTGAGAGTGGCAGCTGCAGAAAAATCAACACTGACTTTGTACACACAGAGAAATGGAGAGAAAACCCTTGTGGAAAGAACCTGACAGTACGAGGGGACGGATTCAAGGCCAGGATGGATGGGACTTTGAGCAACCTCATCTAATTAAAGTTGTCCCTGCCCAACCCCCTCCAACCCTATCCCTGCAGGGAGTTGAAACCAGGTGGTCTTTAACGTCCCTTCCAACCCCAGCTATCCTATGAGTACCATCAAACACACATTTCCAGAAGCTTCAGTGTGTCACTTGCAAGTCCAGGGAGGGTTGGCTTCACCGTGTTCGAGTGGCTCTTTTTTTGTTCTTGATTTTTTCGCACAAAATGAGCTCTAAATAAATCAGCAACATACAGTACGTGTACAGATGGAGCAGCAGGGCCACTCCACAAAGGCACTGAATGGCTCTGTGTCCTCAGGGATGTGGGGACCAAGCTGTTTCACCAGCCTGCTCCTGCAAGGTGATTTCCCTGCCCTTTTATTCCAACAGGCAGCCCCCACCAATCTGGGCTTGGAGAGCATTCAGTGTCCCTGCCCTGGCACTGGGCAGGAACCTGGGGCAGACCCAAGGGTGTGACCCAGGGAGTTCCCCCACAGCCCAGCAGCTGCTGTGCCCCAGCACCCTCACAGGAGGACTGTGAAATATGGAGATAATTCTCCTAATATCCCCAGCATTTAAAGGCTGATTAGTGCTGCTTCTGAGAGAGCTGGGCCAGGGGCTGAAGTGCTATGAGACAGCTGGCCCAGGATTTCAGTGCATGTGTCAAAGGAGATGCTGCCAGCACAGAGACCAGGCTCCATCCTCCTCCCTTGTCTCTCAGCTCCATCACCATGCCTCAGGAGACCTGAGGGGAATTCACATGCTGAAGATGTGAGTCATGCCCCCACAGATCAGCTCCTGACCTCCTCCTGTGCTCAACAGAGTCCTGCTAAGACTATTCTGCACAAGAGCAAGTTAAACAGTCAAAAATGGGAGCAGCTCCCATGAGGCCAGGCAGGTGAGGCTCTCTGTCACCCCTGTATGGGGAGGGTGGCCCTGCCACACAGGGGAAGTGACACCTTAGGGTAAGTCACACCTTTCACGTGCCTGCCTGGGGACCAGGGGATCTTTCCAGCACCAGATGTGGGCTTCTGGGTGCAGAGTTACACATGTTGGGGGTTTTCCCTTCAGTTAAAGCCTGGAAAGGGAGGAAAACACACAGGGCAAGAAGGACAACCAAACTTTCTCAGAGACTGCTGCAGAGCACACTTCCACCAACAGTGACAGAGAGAAATTGAATCTAGAAATAGAGAATGGAAACTGGATATGGAAAACTTCCCACACAAAGGATACTTGCCATCAGCTGACGTGTCACCCAGACAAAGCTCCTCATCCAGGCTGCCAGCCCCAGAATGAGAGCAGGTAAGCCAGTTTGTTACTGGGGAGAAAGAGGCCAGATGTGCCTTTTTGCAGAGTTCCCTGGGATAAGGACATGACTTCATCAGCAGCTGCATTACAAAGCACTCAGAGTTTGCCCTGCAGCACAGAACCCAATATCCCCTCATCGGAACTGCAGACTTATCTTTGGAGGGGCTCTCCATCCTGGAACACGTGCAGCCAGGGCTGGCAGCCAGCCCACCCCACACCTGCCCAAACACACATCTGCTCTGCATCACTGCAGCACAGAGCCCCAACAGGTGGGCTTGGTTTGGATGTCAGCACTGCCCAGGGAGGATTTCCCCTCTGGGAGCCCTTCCTGCCCCCCATGGAAAGCCAAGGGGGCAGAGCTGGGGTGCTTGCACCTCTTGGGTCACCCCTCATGCAATAAAAATTGAACTGGGAACTTGAGGAACCAGAAATTCATGCTTGAGGTTTCTGGTCCAGATATTCTTAACCAAATCCAAGGCTCAGCTTCTAATTCTGAGAGTTCAGTGCCTTGGAAATTTAATCCCTCTGCTGAAGCTGAACACAGAGAGAAAGCGGCCAAGCCCACTAACCTGAATTTTCAGAGTGAGGGAAGCTAATCCTTCCTACTCTCCTAACAGAGCCAAATCCTGATCCCACAGAACTTGTGAGCACAGCCCACCCTGCTGGGTGGCTTTGGGCCCCACTGACCAGCAGCCTGTGTGCCTGCCCCACACAAAACCATTCCCAAACTTCCCCACCACCACCCCAGTGCTCTGCCATGGCCAAGCTTGAGCAGCACCAGCAGAGTCCTGCATTCAAGCACTTCCCACTCCGATAGGATCCTGCTGTGAATCCCACCACCAGCTGCTACAGCAAACCAGCCCCTGGCACAAACCCGCACCCTGGGACTTCAAAAAGGTGTGGTTTTCTGGAGATGCCAGTGACAGCTCCGTGATGGCACATCCACATTGCTCTACCCCTCAGGAAGATAGGTCAGGGAGCTCAGGGGACAAAACTAAATGCAGGCATCACCCACTAACAAAGCAATTACTCCCTCAGGCTTTTCTCCCTGCTACCCAGCAGTGGGGTGAGTGGGCATGGTTCAAAGCTGCACCAGGGAAGGTTTAGACTGGACATCAGGAAGCATTTCTTTACCAAAAATGTGCTCAAACCCTGGAATAGGATAATTAATCTCTCAAGCCTGTCAACGTTTAAGAGACATTTGGCCAATGCCCTTAACAGAACCCCAGGACGGTTTGGGTTGAAGGGGACATTAAAAATCATCTTGTTCCACTCCCTGCCATGGGCAGGGACACCTTCCACTACACCAGGTTGCTCCAAGGCCTCTCCAGCCTGGCTGTAACTTCTGGTCAGCCCTGAAGTGGGCAGGAGGTTGGACTAGATGAATATCATAGGTCCCTTCCAACTGGAATATTCTATCCCTTGCAGCCACTGCTGCTCCAGGGCAGCGAGCATTGCCAGGGATTTTAGCACAAACCCAGAAAAGAACAGTGAGTGGGGTCAGCCAGGCACAACCCAGGGCACTCCAGGTCAGGTTTAGTCTGAGGAAGTATCCCAGGGGAGCCTGCAGATAGATGAGCTGGCCCTCAGCACCCCACACACACCAGGAGCTGGGAGTTTGGAACAGCACCTGGGTTGGCCTTGGGAGAGCTGCAACAAGTCTGAAACCCAAGCTAAAAGAGTGGGGTACAGACCAAACCCAGCACATCGGCCATGGAGAGAAACCCAGAGATAACACCCTGTGGTATCCCATGGGAGTCCACCCCATGGTGTTCACTGCCCTCTAAGGTGAGCATATCCCAGTACATCGAGTTAAATCCAGGTGAGAGCCAAATACCAAGAGACCCAAGGAACAAAAAAAGAGAGGGGAGACCTGCACTTTCTAACCCACGGTTTGCACTTTGGATTTTCTCCAGATATTTCTATGCCAGGCTTATTTTCACTATGGAAGTCTGAGAGGCTTTAAAAACATGAATTTTTCCAGGCCTGGAAGACAACCCCAGAGGGAAATTTTGTGTGCACAGGAAGAACAAGAAAGCCCACATTATTTTAGCCCCACTGTAGAGATACAGGCCTCAGAGAATGAAGATGACCCAAGCAGGCCTTGGGAGCTCATTGAGACCCCTCCAAGGAGAACAAATCTCTTGCCCCACCTGCTGTGCTGCCTCCCCTGCAGCTGAGCTCCTTCCTCTCTCACTGCCGTGTGCTCTTCCATCACTTCTACACCTTTCTTCAAGCCTAAAACTCTGCTTCATTTTTCTGCAGCTCAGAGATTTGGCTCCTGACCTTACATCTTGCATCTCCCAAACTACAGTCACCTCCTGTCTTGATCTCAGCTTCCCAAGCCATTTGGGAACTAGTCTGGGCTCTGAGAACAGCAGCTTCGCACCATTTGCTTTCCTGAATTTATCTTTGAGTTACTTCCCTGAATTTACTCTCCTGGAAATCAAATTCCTCCTTCTTTTCCTCCTTCCTTCCCTCAACAGCTACTCCAGACTGCTGCAGGGACTGCTCACATCCTCAGATCCCGGCAGTTAACCCTGAGGAGCCCTTCCTGCTCTCTGAGCTCAGCACTCCTGGAAGCCAGGGCAGCTATAAAATTGATTTCTACAGTCCCTGCCTGCAAAATAAAGTGAGCCACATCTCCCCATCCTGCTTTAAGCGCCTGGCCAAGGGTTTGCCATATATAACTGATGGAGATGGGCAGCACCTGCCCAGAACCCATTTCCCCCTCAGCCATAAATCACCAGGGCTGGGAGGCCCTGGAGCAATTGCCTCCTCATTTCAGATGCTGGGAGGAAGCCAGGAGATGGAGTTTGTACCAGCTACTGGTGCCACTCATTTCCCAGTCTGTGCTCACACCCCAGAAGTCCTGACCTGCCTTCCCAGCTGCTGTTTTGTGGCTGAGGATGGAACCAGCTGAAGGTTCAATCCATGCTGTGATGATCACAGCAGCAGTTCCCACCACCTTGTTGCTGCTGGATAAAACAAACCAAACCTAGTGAGAGTCTGAGGTGAGTGCAGGGAGAGAATTCACCACTCTGGGCCCAGAGGTGGACTCGCCTCCTTCCCCAGAGGGCTGGATGCTAAATCTTCTCCTATCTGCCACGTCCATCATGCAGGCTCGGGGCTTCAGCAGCCAGAGATCTGTTTCCTATAAATTTTCTGCACAGTGCCTACAACAGCTGTAGTCTCTCTAAAATAATGATTGGAGGGTGGATAGGGGAGAACAAACAGTTCAGCTGAACAGTTTATCTGATGAATTTAACCTCTTCTCCTGTTCATGCAATATCAGGTGGACAAATCCAATTTCCTCAAATGCATTTGTTGTTTGAGTTTATTTGACAAATACTTCCCCAAACAATTGCCTCTACATTCACTTAGCAAATATTTAAAATATGAACTGTGCTGTTCAGTGAATCCCCTGGCACTGCACTAGTCCCCAGTGGAGCAGAAAAGTTAGGTTTCCCCCAGTATTAGTTATTTCTGCATTTCAAATTAAATTTTTTGCCAGCTCTCATTCTATTGCTGATAAAACCAGATGATTTGGTGGTGCTTATTAGGAAAGGAGCTGGTCAGTTGTCTCACAGTGAAATTGAGTTTTCCTGGGAAGCAATAAGCCATGGAAGCAGACACATTTCATCAGAAGCACCTCACAATCAAATGACCTGCAGCAGCTGAGGCAAGGTTGCCTGGCAAATCCAGCTCTCAGAAATCCCTGTGGGTTGCTTTCCCAGGCTCTGGCCCTGCATTGGTGTCAGTCACCTGTCAGCTCCACATCCCCAGCTGAAAACTGGGAAGTTTTTTTTTTCAACCTTCTTTGAGCTGGGGGAGTTCTGTGACAAGCATGGCAATGAAAGGGATCCAGAGAAAAGGGTGTCCCAGGCATTTTTTGCCCCAAAAGGAGGCCAAGGGCACTGGGCTTAGGGGCACTTCACAGTCTAACTCCTACCTGGAGTTAGGAAGAAGCTGGAGCCAGGGAGTGAGAGATAGGAGACAACAGGCCTCCACTGAAACCAGCAGATATGAACACTGGATATAACAGTAGATGGGCAAACGTGGTACAGGCTGCTCAGAGAGCTGGTGCAGTCTCCATCCTTGGAGCTTTCAAATCCTGGTCTGATCCCAGAACTAACCCTGGTGCAAGATGTTGGACAAAAGACTTCCTGAGTCCCATTCCACCCAACTTATTCCAGTCTGTGATCCTGGGAAACCCTGTACAAGTACAGATCAATTTAACAAAAATGAAGGTTACACGGAGTTGGAGGGATGTAACATCATACCTTCACTAAGGTTTAGTTCTAGGATTGCCTGTTTATAGTGAGATTTGGGGGGAAATAATAATAACATCCAGTTTTGGTCCAAACTGGACCAGAACCAAAACTGGAAGAAATGCTGAGGAACAAACATCTGCATTTCAGCAAACTCAGCTACAAAGACTCATCATTTCAGACCTAGGGAAAATCAGTTTCCAGGTCTCATGATTACAAAGAGTAACTCAAGAACTTGAAGAGTTCAACCAGAACCAGAAGGCAAATCACAATTCATTATTCATCAAAATCTTCACCGATCTGTTACAAGACCATGTCAGGATATTTTAGCACTGCAGGTATCAATAGTGCTATAAAAACCTGCAAATGTGACTTTGAAATTTGCTTTTTTTTTTTTTTTTAATGGGTTTGGTTGTTTTTTTTTTTTAATGTTTTGTTTTCTGCCAGTGAAAATCTCGTTGCTTGAATGTTCTTGGAAAGTCACCAGGGAAAGGTTGGGAATATCGCCCAAGCAAATTCACTTAAGAATTCAAACAAACACATCAGGACACAATTTTGCTTTTGTCACCCAGCTCTGAGGGAAAGCTTTAAAAACCCAGTTAAGGAGAGGGCAGTAAAAGAACAAATGCTTCATTAAACTTGGTTTTGGGCAGAGGAACAACAGACAGCCCATTACGGGAACAGCCTCTCCTGCTCTCCAGTCAAGCAGGAGCCTTTGAACATGACATTGAGTTGGGCAGCAGCTCTTCATATCCCAATTATTTATTCTGCCACTTGGAGGGATACAGCCAGGACAATCCATCCCTCTAAGCTGCGTACCACTGTGGAAGAGGGAAGAATTTCATGTTCTCATTCCACAAACTCCCACTCACTGCCAAGAGCAGCAAATGACACATAAGTACACCAGGCAGGCAGACAAAGAGAATCAAACAGCCTTTCAGAGACACCAGGAATTCCTTCCCTTACTACTGGGACACTTTTTGCATGCAGAAGAACCAAAAAAATAGGCACCACGTGGTGCCTCTGGAAGGGCAATTTTTTGAAGTTGTGCTGTTTTTTTTAACCTTCAGATCACCCATGTCAAATGTTCACAGCACTGGGTAAGGAGAAAGGTGGGATGATGCGTTGGGGTTTTCATTCAGAGCTCCATGGCCAGGGCTTGCTTTTGGATGCAAATCCATATTCTTTTTTTGCCTCAAGGAGAGGCAAAGCACCAGCAACCTTGCTTCAAGAACCACAGAGTTTCCCTAGGCTGGGCTGCCCAGCAGCTTTCCTACAGAAAGCTGGGTTGTCAGCCAGGCATGGAACAGAACCATTCCTCCATGAAAGCACCCAGACCTTCTGCTGAGGGCTCCTCGCCTCCTGGGAGATGTGAAAATACCTCCCACCAGCCCATGGAGATGAAATAATTGGGATCTATAGCCTGAAATGAGATTTTTCCAATCCTCCATCCCTGGCAAGTTAGTTTCTGTTAGGTGTCTTGGAGAAGTCAGACTTAGTTCAAAAGGGCTGCAATTGCTCCTGGATGTCCTCTAATCCCTGTCTCCATCCCTGCCTCAGCCTCTCCAGAGCACTCTGTAATGGACTGGCTCACTCTGGCTACATCCTTTACATCTCTTTAGCTCTGCGAGCAGATGGAGTCTAGGGACAGCAGAATTTATGCTTACTCGAATTGCAGCTTGGCTGAGTGGAAATAAAAAATGGGAAAAGATGGGGAAATGGCACCGTAACAGCATTTAACTCCTGGGCTTTGAGCCTCTGTCTTTACCTAGGTACTGCTTGTATTGTCAGCATTAATCCTGAGCCTTCCTCCACAGCTGAGGAGGAGCAGGCCCAAGGGATGCTTCTCCTCCCTAGCCCATGTGATGGATGGAAGGAGCTTCCAGAAGCGTGGAATACTCTGCTGACAGAGCCTGTGCATCAGTGCCAGTTTGTACCGCAGATAATCCAGCCCAGACCGTTTCCTTCGGGGCATGCAAAGGAAAACCAGGAAATGTTTCTGACCTCTGAGGGCTTTAAAGGGAGAGAAATGGAGGCAGCGGTATGAAAGCCAGCGGGGAGATTGACAGGGGCTGGGGAAGGAGCAGCGTAATAGGCCCCTAAACTCTTTACCTTTCTCCACGTTTCGTACAATCGATGGGGAAAAACAAAACGAGGAGAGGGAGGGAATTATGATGAACGTGAAAGCTTCCAGATTAATTAATTACCCCTTTTAGTTCGTGAAAAAGGAGGCTAGAACTATCCACGTCTGCTCCTCTTGGAAGGCAACCCTGGCGCTTGCTCTGAACATCCCCCCAGCCCGCCTGCGCGCGAGGATAATTAATCCATTACGGGATGGATCCTGCCGTGCCGCCGTAAAAAAGAGATCTATTTCTCCTCCACTTTCCCCTCCTCCCCAAAGAGACATCTGAAACGGATCATGTAATAAATGTTTCTTGGATGGAAGGAGAGGTATTGTTCTCTTGCCGTGGAAACAATCCCGGCAGCGGGGCCAGCCAGGAGGGAGTGAGGCCGGATCCCTCACTCGGCAGCTCTCCTGACACCCTGTACGGCAGGGTCACGCTTCAGGATGTCCCCTCTGCAAAGCAGCGCTCAGGAGGGCACTGTGAGCCGCCTCCCACCGAGGGGGACAAGCCCAGGCTGCTCACCGAGGTCTGTAGGGGCTGGAGGTGCCTTCCATCTGTGGAGACATCCAGGCACTGCCTGGCGGGCAATGGGACACTGGAGACAGGGAGGTGGCCCGGAGTCCATCACAACACATCCAAAAGAGCACCTTTGACCACACCCATCCAACCCTGCATCCATCCCTCTCCATCGTGCCCCACTGGAATGCAGCCCAGGTTGGGAGCAGCAGCTCCAGGCAGAGATCAGCCTTTCCACGGGCAGCTCTCCTTCAATTTGATGCTTCCCTGTTGTCCTGGGACCTGGACTCAGAGTGCCCAGATTGAATAGAATAGACCCTCCTCCACCAAGTATTTTTTATTCCTGGCCAGCCGTTCTTGCTATCCAAGGTGAGATGTTTCAGTCACCTTTGCCAGCCCCCTGCCCTACACTCAGCAGGGCAGGAGCTCTCCTTTGCTGCACACACAGCATAAAGGCTGCTGCAGCAGGATGTGGATATCCCCACCCTCTCTAATTAACAAAACCCACATGCCATGCTCTTCATTCCCTTGGCTGGTGTTTTTGTGGACCAAAACAAGTGATTTCCTGGAGGGTTTCCCAAGGACGATGGGGTGGGCTGCCCATTACCTACCCAAGAGCCTTTGCTCCGAGGGGTTGGGTACCCTCAAAGCATGGAAATTGCATGAGATCAGACGTACCCAGCACTAATCCCAGCCCTGATCCCAGCATCTCATTTGCATCAGTTTATCAGAAACATTGCCTCTTGCTGCTGACATCCAAATATTCCTTGCATGGAGGAGCTGCTGACATTTATTTCTGAATTGCCACATTGCAGGAGCTTTGGCTAAGATTCGTGTTACATGGGGAGAGAGAAGGGACCTTGTTACTTGGTGAAGATAAGCCTTCTACAGCCTATCAGTCTAGATTAGATTTGGGTCACTTCCTTTATTCATTTCCCTGGATGGTTTTTTTAAGGCTCTTTCAAAGAAACACTCGAGCTCAGTACAATATTCTTGATTGCAACCAGAACTAGCTGAAAAATGCTGAACTAATTGAAATAAATTTTCTTTTTCATTTCTTCCTCAAAACATTTCCAGGGTTTCTGGTCAGTACTTGGAACTGTGAAAAATCCCCCTGGGCTCCTCTGTACAACAGCAAAAGCTTTTTCCACTGCATCAGCAGCATTTCAAAATCCTCTGAGCTGATCTTAGGGCAGCAAAGTGGCTTCTCTGTCTATCAAAGACACAGGGATGTCACAACACCTGTGTGTTTTCATCACAACACCCCTCAAATTGACATCCAGGTCATGGAGAATAGTTTCCTCCCACCAATTCTCCATCACTGCATGCTCTGAGCGTGCCCTGAAGTCTTCCAAGAGCAGTTGGCATCATTAATCCTCTCTGTTTCATGGGGAAACTGAGGCATGGCATGGCAGCAGCTCCCACAGCATGGAATCATTGAATCATTCAGGTTGGAAAAGACTTACAAGACCATCAAGCCCAACCTTTGACTGAATTCCCCTTTGCCCACTAGGCCACCTCACAAAGGGCCACATCTTGTTTTTCGAACACTTCTCCTGGGGACCTTGTGTCAGTACCTGGCTGCTCTTTCAGTGAAGAACTTTTTCCTAATATCCAGCCTGAACCTTTCCTGGAGGCAGAAATCTGCCACCTCCCAAGCCCCCATGGGTATCCCCATGTACTAAACTGTGGCAGGGGTGTCCTACCACACACAAACCTCCACATCCCCCCCAAAGCCACAACAACACACAGCTGGAGAGACCATCCATGCCTCCACCCCATGCCTTCCTCCTGAGGCTGTCACTGGCCCATTCCTCCTTCTCTGTGGCTCCCAGGAAGATGGCAAATTTCACCTCAAACAAGAAGCAAACCAAACAACCCCCACCCACAACGCCCAGGCTCTCTGGCAGAGGAGAGAGGTTTCTGCATCGCTCATTTTCTGTCAAGTTAACACCAGCTGAACAATCTCCTTTCTTCCCCGTGCATTTCGACTCCTGGTGGTTCCCCCTCCCCTTCCTTTCTTTTTCCATTTCAACCACCTCAAGCAGAAGGCCCTCCGAGGCACTGGTGACTTCAAAGACACCAGGACCAATGTGCAGCAAGTGATAAAAACGTACACAGCATGAGTTGGGCAAATTAATATCCCCTCCAGAGCCACCAGCTCCCCAGTCCCAGCAGCCCCGTAATGAGATGTACTGAAGGGGAGGGGGAGCTCAGTGCAGGGGGAGATGTATTTAATGTATGCAAATTGACTCACATGCAAATTGCCACTAAGTTAAAAATAACACAAGAAGTTGTCTTTTTAAATATTTGTTTATTCATTAGGGTAATCTCTGTTATCACTCACCTCTTTCCTTGCACATTAAGTGCTCAGTTTGAGGGAAGTTTGTGTATTGCAGGTCTGGGGGACAGCTGTGAATTCCTGCTGACCTCAACCACCATGCAACAACTCCAGTTCTCCTCCCCTTCCTTCTCCTCCCTTCTACTCATAGACTACAGGGATTAAAATCACCTTTCCTCAGAGGGGAGATGCCGCCGACACACTCAAAGTGATGAACTTCAAGGACAAAAGTCATCAGAGCCACCCAGAGCAGTTCATGACAGCCAGAGCCTTTTCCAGGGCCAGAGCAGAGCATCCGTCCCAGCTGGGCTCAGGGTGACCAAGCTGGGTGGAAGGCACAACATCAGCCTTGCAGCTCTCCTTCCCTCTACTGACCAGGGACTGGCTGGAGCTGTGTCAGGAAAAGTTAGGTTGGAGATCAGGGAAAGGTTCTTCCCCTAGAGGGTGTTGGGGCACTGCCCAGGCTCCCCAGGGAATGGGCACAGGCCCAAGGCTGCCCAAGCTCCAGGAGTGTTTGGATAATGCTCTCAGACCCAGGGTAGGAATGTTGGAGTGTCTGTGCAGGGTCAGGAGCTGGGCTCCATGATCCTTGTGGGACCCTTCCTGCTGAGGACATTCTGTGTATCTGTGAAATAAGAGTGTGAATGGCTCCTCCCAGGCTGAGCTCTGCAGGGCAGCTGATCCTCCCCACACCCAGCACAACTAATTCATGTTAGACCCTGCCACTGGTGCTCAGCACTGGGATAGCTGCTGACAGAGGCCAGTGCATCCAGCTGATCCTGGCTGATTGGTCTCATGGCAAACCCACTGCTGATCCTAGCTGGCATTGCAAAGGAGCAATGGGGTTTTGAACAGTGCATGGCAAGGGGAGTGGGAATGGGTGGGGGATGCCATTTCTAGATGATGGGTGCAGTTCTGCTGCCTGGGGGACGTATTCAGAGACCAAGAGTAAGTGGTTTGTCCAGGGTTTGATACTGAGCCTTTGCTGCAGGCTTGGGAAGCATCTCAGAGTGGGATCTACATGGAGAGCAGCTCCCCATCCAGCCATGCTGGAGTGTGTCAACACTTTGCAGTCTTTAGACATCCAAAGCCCTGGGAGATGGTGGGGAAGGATCCTCTGGGCTGAAGCACAGAAGGAGCTTTGGTGTCCCGCTTTCACTGGGATAAAGTTAATTTTTTCCTGGTAGTTAATACATTCCCCACCAATTGCAAAGGTCTTGATGGTGCAGAAGAGGAGTGGCACTAGACAGAAGCTCCAGCCATCCCAAGCAAGAGAACAATCCAGACAAAACTCTACTTCAGCTGTACTAGATTGTTAGGGTCAGAGCTGCTGCAGCTGGACCATCTCCAGGTCCCAGAGGACCATGTTCTGCCATTCCTGTTTTGATAATTCCTTATTACTCAGCCCAAGATTGATGAAGTTACAGTGTTAGCACAACCCTCCAGCACCTGCCAATGATCAGGAAGTTTCTTACTTCATTAGTCAACTCTGCTCCTCTTGGGAACCTTGTTCTTCTGTCCTGTGCATGTCAAGAGCTGTAAAAACAGAGACTAAAGGGAGTCTAAGGACAGCAATAAGCATTACTCATTTTCTTTCAGCTGGAACTCTAAATCAACATACAAACAGAGATTCACCCTTCCAAGAACCAGGATTCCTGCTCTGGGCAAAGAGGAACAGCAGGGCTGAGCTCCCCTCTCCAAGCACTGCCCACTGGGAGTAGCCTGCTCCTCCTCTGCCTCACCAAGGGACAGACCTGAGCATGGATGCTGATGGAAATCCCTCCTCACAACAGCAAGGGCAGGTTTAAAGTGATTGGATTAAACTGCATTAGCCTCTGTGTGGACGTGGTCACTCCAGATTTAAGTGGCCATTGCTCAGTTTAACAGGAGCCACTTCAGTGTGACCTAATTCGCCACCTGAGTAAATAAGGCAAACCAAATAAAGGTCAATGACTGTGAAGAAGTGGCTCCCCAGAGGAGAGTGACCCACTCAGAGCTTACCTATCAACACAAATTAACAGCAGACACCATCTCTCATCCCTCTGCCTGGAGCTCCAGCTTGGAAGAGCCACTGAGTCCTGGGTGGGAGCAGGACACCAAGAGTCAGGGGGTCACCCTTAATTCAGGCAGGAGCAAATATCACAAGTCATGTCAGCAAGAACAAATTCTCATTTCCAGGAGCTCAGCTCTTGCCTCAGCCCAGGAGTTTCAGTGTGCCAAGAGATGGGAACAGAGCAGCACAGAGAGGAGATGTTGGTGCAGGCACTTCCCACACATAGGGACAGGGCAGAGCAGCCCACAGAGCTGCTCCCTCTGGATGCCAGGTTATGGCCAGCCTAGTTTGAGCTGGAGGAAGCTGAAGTTCGTGACCTGTCATGAAGATGCAGGTGATGATGAAATGGTAGGGCATTTCAACCCTGTGACACTTTCAACCTTCCCAATCTCCCTCACCGGGGAAGGCTGAGAGAGGGAGGCTCCTGAACCCTCGTACAACACCAAACTCAGCTGGGATGTGGGGAATGGGAAATCAGCATCAGAGCATGGGGCCAGCAGGCAGGAAAATGGGATTATACAGATTCATGAACTGGAGATTAAAAAACAGAGATTACAGGACAAGAGAGATACCCTCTACTTCCAGTGACCTCCTGGGCACAACTGGAATGTTTAGTAAGAGAGGCCATTCCTGTGTTTTCTCTTTACAGAGCACTCCCTGCTGCTGCTACTGCTGGAGGCAGCGACCTGGGCTCAGTGACCCACTGCTCTGTCCCAAGCAGGCATTTCTGTCCCCAATGGCCCAGCTTGCAGGCTGCTCCTCCCCACACCACTCCACATCCATGGCTCCTGGCCCCAGGCAACACATCCCCACTGCTGTGGTGGGCAGGAGTCTCCTGTCTGCCCATCCAGAAGAGGATGGACAACAGTAATTATTCATGCAACAGCAGCTGCTCTTTCAGCTTTCCCTGAGCTCTACCAGGTCAGATTTAAGTGGCCATCCCCCTCGCCCCACCCCGTGCTCCTTCCCCCCCAGTTTGTCATTTCCAGTGACATGCCCCACTGGTGACTGAGAGCTGGTGGCCGTCTCTTGCTGTCACCAAGGGCTGAGGTGAGTGATCCTGCCAGGTGGTGCGTTTTCCAGAGGATGAGGAGCGACTGAGCCTGAATCCTAATGAGCTGCCACCCCTCCACAAGGGTTCAGTGATGCTTTCCCAGTGTCAGTCAAGCATAAAGAGATTATCCTGCCCAGCCTGAAGTGCAGGGACCACCTCCCTTTCTCATTCATGAAGCCCCAGCAGCTGCTGGTGAGAAAATACACAATTATTGCTCTCCAGAACTACCTAAAAGGAGCTTGTAGCCAGCTGAGGGTTGGTCTCTTCTCCCAAATAACAGCCAATAGGATGAGAGGAAATGTTGAGCCTAAGTTGAGGCTTAGGTTGAATAAACCAATTAAACCAGTTGAGGTTTAGGCTGAATCGTCTGGAAAATTTCTTCACAGAAAGGGTTGCCAAGCACTGGCACGGGCAGCCAAGGCAGTGGTGGAGTCCCCACCCCTGGGGGGATTTCACAGATATGTGGGTGTGGCACCTGGGACGTGGGTCAGTGGTGGCCTTTGCCGTGCTGGGGGAATGGTTGGGCTCGATGACCTGAGAGGGCTTTTCCAACCTGAGGATTCTGTGATTCTCCAAGGACCATGCTTGGGCCGTGTGTGGTGCTACACCTGCTGCCCTCACAGCACGCTCAGGTCAGGGGCACCTTCTGGGAGTGGGAGCTTCTCCTGGAGCTCCAGGGCACAGCCCAACCCCACCACAGAGCTCACCTGACCCCAAAGGAGAAGTTTGCTCTCTGCCATACCCAACTGATCTGTTCCCCACAGCTCCCAGCAAGAGCTGCTGCTGCCCTGTGGTGTGGAGACTGCTCAGAGTTGGAGAGGAATTTGGTTCCCCCTGAACTCAGCATCCTCCATCCTGCTCCCAGTCTTTGATGGAACACACAGGCAGAAATTCCAGGCCAAGGACAGACCAACACCTCCCCTCCCAGATGATTCTTTCTTTTCTGTTCACTGTTGCCAATGATCACAGGAGGGCCTGCAATCTTGAGACGTAAGGGTTAGGGTATGATGAATTTGAGCTCATCCCAAACCAGGGAGTGGTGTCAGGAATTCCTGCTCTCCCTGCAGGGTCTGTTCTCTGCTAGCATTGCTGAACAGCCTGGATATGCTCCCCAGCAAACGGCACAAACTGGAATGCTTCCTAATTAACTGCATGGGAGAGGATAAAAATTCCCCACTCTTCCCAATCCTGCAGAAGTCAGGGATGACACCAGGACAGCAGGGATGGAGTGGCCGTGGTGGAACAGGTACCCACCAGCATGGCAATTCCTGCTTAATCACCTAGGGCTCATTAGGTGTCCATTTCTGTGAGGTGGAGCATGCTCACAGGACCAAATCTCAGGAAATTTGGAAACATCACAGCTCGAGGTACAGGGACGCTCTGTGAAACTCTTAATTGCAGGATGTTGGGCAGGACTGTCAAACAGCTGGCACAGCCACCCTGTCACCTCCAGGCCTGCTGCTCCCTGACCTGAGCCTGCAGCCACAGCATCCCTTTCCAGATCCATTAATTCCTGCCAAACACAGCAGCTCTGAAGAACGGCAGAGAGGAAGGAAGGCAGCTTGCTAATGCTCATCACATCCCCAGCCCAAAGCTGCGGCAGAGCTCTCCTCCAGCCCCACACTCAATGCTCAGCTGCCAGAGAGGGTCTGGTTGTTGAAAGGATGTGCCACTGCCCGACCTTTGGCTCAGGATCAGCAAGGTCACAGCTGAGGAGGCGCCGTGGCTGTCCCTGATCCTCGCTGAGCTGTTTCATCCCGGCTGCTCTGGTTGCAGGAGCTGTTGCCGGGTTCAGCTCCCAGTTTTGCCTCCCACTGTCCGGGCACGGCACGTCCCGCTCTGACAGGGAATCAAGGCGCCGCAGCAGCACTGAATTATTGCTCACAAAAAGGGCCCGGCGCCCTGCAGCTCCGGGGTGAAGTGACCTCCATGAATACCTGCGCACACGCTCCCTTTGAGGATTTGGTATGTGAGCACCAAGGCTGCACAGTAAACCAGAGATTAATGCACAGCTGAGCAGAGTGTTCCTAGGCAAGAATACAAAGCAGAACAAAGGCCTTGTCGTGCCTTCACTTTCTTCCCCACAGTTTTATTTTATTTATTTCATTTACTTTGGAAAAAACTTCCTATGCACAGCTTCCAGCTTACAGCCCTGGCTTTGCAAAACTCAGGCATGCAATAGGAGCCTCCTTCCTTTGCAGGAAGCAAAGCTTCTGGAAAGCCAAGTCCCCGACAGACTTTTCAGGCAGCCAACACATTCTGAAGTCTCATGCTGCTTCCAGGGGATCTGTCCAGGCAGAGCCACTCAGGAAATCCACCCCTTAATGCCAGCCATATGCACCAGGGAGGTCTAGAGAGCACCTGGTCATTCAGCAAAACCCATTAAATTCTTGGACTCCTGGCAGGAGCCAGGGAAGGTATTTTGGGATCACTCCTCCACCTGGCTTCAAAGCATGGCAAAGCAGAGCCAAGAGCAAGAGGGAGAGCACAGCTGAGTGTAAGGCCCCACATCACACCTTAGCAGAGGAGATATTCAGAATCACTGTGTCACTGAGGTTGGAAAAGCCCTCTAAGATCATCAAGCCTGACCATTACCCCAACTCCTCCAGGCACACCCATGACCCATGTCCCCACATCCTACATCCACAATTATTTTCTCCTTCTCGGGACAACCTCCTCCATGCCTTACTCTACTTATAGAACACTGAATGCTGTTGCTATAGAGGTTTTCCTGTCAGAAGAAGGTTTTCAAGATCATCTTGTATCCAAACAGCACAGAATCACAGGATGGTTTAGGTTGGAAAAGCCCTTTAAGGCCATCGAGTCTGACTATTCCCCCAGCACAGCCAAGGCCTCCACTGACCCAACTGCTACATCCACATGTCTGTTAAATCCCTCCAGAAATGGGAATCCCACCAGTGCCCTGGGCAGCCCATTCTAGTGCCTGACAACCATTTCAGTGAAGAAATTTTCCAGAATATCCAGCATAAATATGATCCTAAGGCAGGTTTTGGGATGGCAGCTGTCTGCAACACAGGTTGGGTGCTGGCAGGATAATCCCCTGAGAAAAACACTGAGATATGAACACACTTGTGGTGGTTTTCCAAACAACAACAAAGGGTGGAAAGCA
The DNA here is from genome assembly GCA_013400075.1 of Hippolais icterina. Lineage (NCBI taxonomy): Eukaryota > Metazoa > Chordata > Aves > Passeriformes > Sylviidae > Hippolais > Hippolais icterina. The sequence continues at coordinate 281,875 of VWYN01018785.1, forward strand.
GCCTCCTGGATTTGGATGGTGGAGGAGTTTGATGTCAACACAACAACTGGGCCTGACCTATTGACATTTCTGCGGGCTCCCGATTCCTGCGTGGGGGCTGTCACTTTAAATTTGAATTGCCTGGGTTTTTTCTATCACAACAGCCTGATATTTTTTGCTCATGAAGAATAAATATTTACAAACCTTCACTCTCGCCAACAAAAGCATTCTGTTCCAGAATTTTCTCGGGGTTTTGTTCTGCTTTTAAACAGTTTGAGAAATCATTGCCCAACACTTTAATTTCTCTTATTAAAATAAGAGAGACAGTAAAAAGATGCACAAACCAGGGGAAGGATCATGGCAACTCTCGGCTCACGTTCAAGGGTTTTCAGAGACGTGTTGAAAAACGACCAAGAGCCTCTGTAGAAAATGCAAAGGATAACAGCGCAGTAACTCCAGCCAAGGACAGGTCACCAGGCTGTAGGAAATGTGTTTTCTTGGTAAACTAATGAGGGTTCAACCACTTCATACAATGTGAGGTTGTAAACAGATTAAACAAAACACGGCAGCGCTGCTCCTCCAGCCGGAGGAGCCGACTCCACGTCACTCAAACATCTCAAGAGCTGCAAATAAAAGCAGAGCCCAGCAAAGCAGTGACCAGCTCACCCTTTATCCATCCCAAAGTCTGTCATCCCTAAGTACCTGGCAGCCCACCCACATACAAGGTCGCTGCCAGGGCAGCTCACTGCAGTGGGACACGAGGGGCTCAGCGTGGGGCAGCGAGGGAAGGTCAGGGTGGACACCTGGCTGAACACAGCTTCCAGCACCAAGCTGAGCCACCCACACCCCCCTGCCCAGTGCAGTACAAAGGGAGTCGTGTTTCACATCATTACCTGGTGCTGGCAAGAACATTGTGTCCAGCTCTTGTATTCACACCTACGAAAAAAAAGGTATTGTCAGAAACAGCGAGTTCAGACAATAACAACAATAATAAATTTTGTGTGTGAAAAACCAGCCTTGAGGTGAGAACCTGAAAGAGTTCAGTCAATTTAGTTTGCTAAGGAGAAGGTTAAAAAGCAACTTGACTCCAGTCAATGCTGCAGGCATTGCTACCCAAAACACTGTTAGTGGCTCCTTGCTCTTGCTCACTGCAGTCCAACAGCCACGGGCTGGAGCTGCAATGTCCAAATCCAGACCTGAGGTGAGAATTGTTGCCATATGGGTCCATGAGACTCAGATGTCTCTCCAGAGGAGATGTTCCTACTTAGTTAACCACGCAGCCAAAATCTGGGGGTGTATCCTCCTGCCTGCATGATGCTGAAGCTAGGACAGCTCTTTTTTGATTTCCCCAAAGCCCCACCTCTCATCCATCCTGGCTCCAGGGATGCTGCTGGAGACCAGCTCAGACCCCACATGGGCTGGAAAGCCCAGGCTGAGGAGGTCACCCAGACCACACAGCCACAGGAGCCTCTGATTTCTGAGAGTTTGTTGTAGGATAACCCATGGACAAGTAAGGACATGGCCATGGCTGAGCTGTTGGGGGACAGCCAAGGGACACCCAGAAGAGGAGCAGAACTCCAGCACTTTTCCCTTACAGCCCCTGCCAGAAGGGAGCAGCCAGAGTGGGCAAGCAGGCAGCTCCTGTGGACAGAGAGATGGAGAGCCCAGGCTGGGAGCGATGAGAGAAATTCTGGAGATAGATGATTTATTGCATAACCCCCACAATATGGAGCTGCTTGACTCTATTAGGTGGATGGATGGCAGGGAATTTAAGAAGAGAAATAGATTTTTTACTCAGCTAATTAGCTAAAAAGGCTTGTCTGGAAACACGGGCCCCATTGTGTCTGAAGTCTGCTGACACACGGCTCAGAGGCACATTTTTCTTCTCTGTTATTACTCTGCCTCCAAGAACATCCCTCAGAGACACAAAGAGTGAGGTGGGATCCCTGCACCAAACCACTGGCACCCAAGACACCCAAAAAACATTCCAGTGACATAATAAATACACGAGTTTCTGTGTTTATACATAAGTAGTTGCACACACTTTCAGGTATATGAATGCACCTACAGATGTGCGCAACATATATTGCTTAGTAATACATTCTATACATGAAAATATCAGTGCACTAGAAAAATAAAGTCCATGGAAGAGCCAAGCTTGCCATCAAAACCAGTTTGCTGCCTCACATTAGCCTGCCCCATAATTTAAAAGCAAACTGGGGGCACCTGATGAAACAAAAGGGCTGTAGATTGAAGAGAAATAAAAGAAAAATATGACTTGACCCAGCACAGTCACTCCTGGAATCCACTACCCCAGGAAGTCATGGAGACGCACGCCAGTGGAACAGACATTTTAAAGGACTGGATTATTTTATGAGCATTAATAACATTTGCAGCTATGCAAGCTAATAAAATGTTACAAGGGTAATCAAACTTCATGCTTCAATGTGTAAGTTGATCACCTGTGAGCGCTGGGAAGGAATTTCCTCTCTGGTGCTGTTGCACTGAGCAAGTAGCCAGCTGCGCCACAGGGGTGCACTTTTAATAAAAAAAAATTAAAATACTAAAAAATATAAGAATCAGTGTCACTGCTGTTGCTGCTATGTCTTGGCTTTGGTTTTCTCCTTCTGCAATAGCTGGCCCTCACCAGAGACTCTGAAGTGAGAGCTTTGATGTCAGCTTCCTAAGATTTCCTGGTGCAGTTTTGGGACAGCATATCCGACACAATCCAACAATAATATCACTTTACTCCTGGAGGATTGCTCCTACAAGCTGGCATCAGGAATTACAGCAAGTTTAACCTGTCATCCCTGCACCATGGATCCCACTTTGACTCTTTATGTTTCCATACAGGTCAAGTTGTGTTGGCCAACGAAGCACAGGCTCCTCCAGTAACTCTGAGCCCCATCACAGAGCAGCTCCAGGTATTCCCAGGAAAACTTGGCAGCTTTTGAGCTCTCTACCAATTTAAACCTTTCCAATATGTTATTTATAACATCCAAGCACCAACCTTGGTGTTTCCAGTGTTTACTAGCCTCGGAAGTTAATGCCCTCTTAATTAATGAACTGACAGCAAACGCTGCAATCTGCTGCCACAGGCTTTGCAAAAGAACGACAGACTTTGCTCCTGTGCCTACCCTTCTGCTCCAGGGAACCCAGCCTCAGTTCAGCCAACTGGGGAGGAGGCTGAAGGGAGGATGGGACATAGAAGAAGTATCAAAATAAACTTTCACTTCAGAATAACAAGAACAGCAGGGTTACAGATACAAATCCAAAGGGCTGGAGAGGATGAGGGTGTGCTCAAACAAGGGACCTGCTCCAGGAGCCTGCCCCCTCAAAAACAAAAAGGGAAAATAGATATTACATAGAAGGAATATTAGTGAAACACATCCTCTGGGCTTTCTACTTTGGGCAGGCCACAACAGGGTCTGATGAGCTCTCCTGTGAAGTACAGGTGTTGGGAACATGGGATTGCAGCTCCCTGCCACACCCCTGCCACACCCCTGCCATACCCCCTCCCTCCACCGTGGTAAAACCCCACGTCTATCACCATAGTAACCTTACCTGAACCATTAACTCAATCCAAGCAGCCAACATCCAGGCCTGGCTTTGCTGCTTGTGCTCCTCCTGCCCTTGGGAGCACCTTCTCCTGGGTCCCAGAGCCAGGGGCTGGAAGAGGCAAGGCACACTTTCCTGGGACAGGAGGAAATGCATCTCATCAGAATTAAGAGCTCCACCAATTATCATCTGGGGAGGGTTATTCACAAATTCCTCTTTTGAGCACAAGGGGTGTTTGAAGGAGAGCATGAGGATCCATTAACCAGCCTGGCCATGCATGAGTCCATCTTTCCTCTCTTCTCTATTTGTGCTTAGAGAAAAGCAGCTCAATATTCCTTTGGGAGAGCGGAGGCAAAGGACACAAGGATTACATGTGTCAGTCACCCTTCCACTCCCAAACAATCGTTCTCACTGTGACAGTGTCCTCCAGGCCACGGGACCCATATTTTTCTGAATACACAACATTAAGAATTGCACTCGCTGCCCTCCAAAGACCTTTCCAGATGACATTCCCTCCTCAGCCACAACAGCATTTGGCCTGGAACACGATATGCCCCAAGAAAGCCATAACTTTTCCATCAGGACAGGAAAGCACTTTAAATCACAGTTAGAAGAGCACCGTCATCAGAGACCAGAGCTGAAACCCCATGTGATGTCACACACACGAACCCAGCACGCTGACAGCAGCCATGGGGTTTAGAATTACAGGCAATAAAGTATGACATCATGATGACATCATGAAAGGAGAAATTAAATTCCCAGCCATGGGGCTATCAGTTACTGCTTTATTCGAAAAGCTGTCACTGTGTGCGTGAGCAATGAGCAGAATCTATCATTTCCACAGGTTTTTATGGCCACCATAAATTTGGAACACTTAGGCCTCAGCCACCTCCCCGTGTCTCTCCGAGCCCATCTGTCGGCTCCCACAGCACTCCCCCAGATCCCAGCACCACAAATCCCATTTCAGGGAAAATCAAAGCAGCTTAGGGCTGCTGTGAAATCACACAGGTTTGGCTTTGGGGTGACCAGGTACCCATCAGCTCTGGGCTGACACAGCTGAGTGCACTGTGGACAAACCCTCTGACACTTGCACAACCACTAAAAGCCATTTTAAAATCTGTTTTGATGAGCACTCCCAGGCAGAGGCTGCCCATCTCACACCCTGCCAATGCAAGGTATGTTAATAAAGGATTGATTTCACAGACACATAAAGCATGTGGCCTAGCACATCACAGAGGCAGAGGTCAACGTGCTCTCCAGTGAGGCAGGTGGAATATTTGGGGGTGTTTTTATGATTAGATTATATCAATCTGTCTACTCTCACAAATATGATCTGGCTCATGTGGTCATACACACATTTGACTCAGTCTTCATAACACCTCCGGCAGTGATAAGGGATGGATTTTTCATAAGATTCCTGACACGGAAGAGGTGTTCCTTGTCTTTGCCTCCTTTTATTGTTTTTTTTTCAGACTGTTCTTGCAAAAAACAAAGCAGTGCCATGACCCAACAGATATTTCCTGGAGTATATCAGAGATTCTCAACTGTGTTATTTCCAGTCATGAGCTGGGAAACTCCTGCACTGCAATGAATCCCTACTTCCAATTTCCTGACCTCTATAGCATTAGATTAGACCAGTCTGATCTTTACCAGATACCTTGAAAATACAGAAATATCTTCTGCTTGCTCCCACCCAAGACACAATTCCCCAGATTATTAAAATAAAATTAAAATTACCCATTTCCATCCACTGCAGCTGCATTTGTCCCGCTCACCTCTTACATGTCCCTTGCAAAAATGTCATCCCAAGCAAAAGTGACCACCCTGCATTATCAGTGGGATTGCTGGTCACTGGGGACCTTCTAGATATCCTTGACTCAACCCCAAAATCCCTGCCCAGGATGCTTAAAGGTGGTGCCTTTCAGGGAGTGCAGCTGATAGACACCAAACACCCTATCAAGTTATGACACATTTTTAACTGTTGTTGATGCCCAGAATGACCTTGTTGATGCACAGAATAACCTTGTTGATGCATAATCCCTGGAAAAAAAAAAAAGTCGCAGTGACAGCTGGGCACAAAATATTCAAGTTCTGCTAAGGATCTGGCAGTATCAGCTGAATCATAACCCAGGGCAGAGTTCACTTCATTTTTGAGATATTTCATGAGATAGTTGTTACACTATCTCAGTTCATTACTTCTGTGGAAAGATCAAGGATGACACTGGGGTTTGGAGATGAAAGAATTTGGCAAGACACCTTCTCTTTTCTCACAGGCAGTGAATAACGAAAGAACAAAGCCACCTCGTTTAAGAAGGGCTGTTGGACAAGTCACTTTTGAGGGAGTGCAAAAAGCTGCTAAAATTCCTCACATAACCACCCCCTTCAGTTCCCAGCTCTTGCAGTCCCAAACTCCACTGTATCATTTCAGCTCTGCACCTCTGATTACTTGTAGGTTTTCCTCAAGTGTGACTGTGCACTAACACCCAGCACTGAGAATGATTTTTAAATGCCAGTGAGTTTTTCTTAACCCGATTTCCACGGTCCCCATCAGTTACACACAATTAACAGGTAATTATAGGCAGGTTCCGAGACAGCAGCCTGCATGCAACACTCCCCTTGCCCAATGTGCCTAACACACCGTGCAGCTCCACCTTCACCAGCCAGGAGACAGGAAAAATGGGAAAGGGATTCACTCAATAACCTGAGACTCGCTGCAAAAATGTAGCTCCAAGTTAAACATTCAGAGCATACACGACCAGAGCACCAGCAATTACTGGATTTGTTACTGCCTCAACTATCATGACAGGCATTGAAATAAATCTCATTTATATGACATACAGTCATCTAGAAATGCCTTTTTTTTTTTTTTTAAAGAAATTCTTTTAAGATGTCAATGCGCCACACATGGCTCCGTTTTGAGACCTCTCCAGACAGGAGATCAGACAAGATATACAAGCCTTTCAGCCTGCCAAGTCTCATACTTGTTAGGAGGAAGCCTGAATTCGGCATTTTCTCCACGGTGCCTCCATGAATGTGATTAAGGAAGGCCTCTTGCCACTAAATGTTGGCTGCAGGGATGCAGCTCCCCCTCTCCCATCACCCTGCAGGGCCGGGCTCCTCACAGCTGCGCTCCAGACGTTCGTGGTGTGTTTCCCTCTGTAGCTCAGGCCTGGGATGTTTCTCTGGAGCCTGAAGCACAGCCCAGATGTTTCGTCCTGGCCCTCCAGGCATCCTCACCCACATCTGGTACCCCCCATGCCCTTGTTCACCACGCTGGCACAGTCACACCGGGCTGGAAGATGGAATGGGCTGGGGAGTCCCTCAGCTATTCTGGTCCATGGATCCGAGCAATAGGTTACTGCTGTCCAAGCCTGTGCCAGGGAAGGGTTAGGTTGGATATCATTTCTACCCCCAGAGGGTGGTCAGGGCTTGAACAGGCTCCCCAGGGACTGGCCATGGCCCCAAGGCTGCCAGAGCTCCAGGAGTGTTTGGACAATGCTCACAGGGATGCACAGGGTGGGATTGTTGGGATGTCTGTGCAGGGCCAGGAGTTGGGCTTCAATCCTTGTGGGTCGCTTCCAGCTCAGCCTATTCCATGGTTCTATGAAACTGAAGAGCCTATCCCTCAAGAGGTCCTGCCTCTGAGTTCAGGGTGCTGGCATTCCTGAAAAACATGGTTCTAAGCCAACAGCTTCACCACATGAGTCTTTCCTTGAATACTTTGGAAAGGGTCATTCTGGCTGATGCTGTAACTGGGAATCATCACATCCACCCACCAAGCAGCAAAGAAAACCACTTGTTACCTTCCTCCATTTACATATCACGCTCCCACAAATTACAGCTCAATTAGGTTCTCCTAGAATCCATCACACAGCTCCAGGAGAATGTGGTCCCAGCAACTGCGCTCTACAGGCAAGCTGAGGCAGTAAATAGAAAGGGCTAATTGGGGAAGGGGGGAGATGCTGTTTCCTGATGTAAAAATAACTGACACTTCCAGGAAATAATGGTATAAATAGAAAATTAAGCCATTCCTCTTCCAAAAATATTTCATAATTATGTGTCATAAAAATAATTAGGTTATGGTGAATTAGTACAAATGTTTACAGCAAAATTGCCATGCAAAACATTATGGGTAATAACATGCTAATTGCTGTAGAAGCAAAAGCTGATTATGTTTCAGCAATATTAAAAGTTGCCAACTCAGCGCTACCATCCAAGCTCCGATATCTCTCAGCAGCATCTCAGGACACGGGGAGGACTGGTGAGGAGAGCAGGCACGGCAGGTGGGCAGTGTGAGCCCTGCCCTGGTGAGCACTTCCCCTGTTGGGGGGCAATTCCTGGAAAGCTCACACCAGGCAATCCTCAGTGAGCCCCTGCCCAGCACAAGGCATCGCCCCTGCTCCCGGGTAAGGCTGAGTGAACATTGAACAGCCAGGAGGGGCTCAGTGGGGCTGTCCCAGGCATGGCTGAGATCTGGTCCTGCACAGCCAGCTCCTAGACAGAGCCAGGTGGGATCTGAATGTGCAGGCCTGGCCCACTGCCTTGGGGCAGAGCAGCTGCTCAGGTAATGATCTGCACGGAGCAGGATCTGCACAGAACAGGATCTGCATGGAACAGGATCTGCATGGAACAGGATCTGCACAGAGCAGGATCTGCACACAACAGGATCTGCACGGAGCAGGATCTGCACAGAACAGGATCTGCACACAACAGGATCTGCATGGAACAGGATCTGCACGGAACAGGATCTGCACAGAACAGGATCTGCATGGAACAGGATCTGCACAGAGCAGGATCTGCATGGAACAGGATCTGCACGGAGCAGGATCTGCACACAACAGGATCTGCATGGAACAGGATCAACACGGAGCGGGATCTGCACACAACAGGATCTGCACAGAGCAGGATCTGCATGGAACAGGATCTGCATGGAACAGGATCTGCATGGAACAGGATCTGCACACAACAGGATCTGCATGGAACAGGATCTGCACGGAGCAGGATCTGCATGGAACAGGATCTGCATGGAACAGGATCTGCATGGAACAGGATCTGCACACAACAGGATCTGCATGGAACAGGATCTGCACACAACAGGATCTGCATGGAACAGGACCCAGATGCCTAAGCCTGGGCAGGATGGTGCTGAGGCTGGGCTGACAAGGATTTTTCACCACAAGGCCCTGCAGGGTGGATCACTCTGTCTCTGCAATAGCTCTCCTCTGAGCACCTGCTCACTGCCTGGTGCATTCCAGCTCTTCCTGTTGCTATTGATGTAGGGACATTCCTGCTGATCCCGCTACCCAACTGTCCCAGAGGGATCAGTTCCTGCCACCAAAGGATGGTCTCAGCCCCAGGCCAATCCCAGGGCAACACCTGCCCTGCTCTGCCCGCTCAGTTCCCTCTGGTAACTGTTTCCACAGGTGTCCAAGGGTGAGCTGCTCATGCCAGGAGCCTGCCACGGGACCTGTGGGATCTGCAGCAGCAGCAGCCACTGCTTGAAGATGCCTTTTTGACAGCATCAGTAGCCTCCTGGGAGCTGGGCTGTCTGCATCTCCATCCCACACATCTCCAACCCACCCCACCCCATGTGCCAAATGCTTTTTGGGTTGGATCCCCTTGATCCAAGATGTCTCAGGAGAATTGAGGTCTGAGTATTTCTAGAGCATGGGCAGAGGTCTTTCACACATCCCCATAAATCCGTTTGCTTCCTTGTCCCCTTGTCAGCAGATGTGGCAAACTGCTCAAGGGGAACACTGGGTAAAGTTACAGGTGTGAATTTAAAGCTCATTGCTTTAAAGTTCAGAAATCCCTGCAGAGTGTTCTCACTCAGAACTGAAGTGGCACTAATTGGGTTTACCAAGCTCATTTCCAACACAAATGCCAATAAACCGGATTACATTTCAGTGGGAGTGTTCACACAGAACTTCAGCATAGTTTAGCTAATCCTCTTTCTGAGTAAATTTGCCTTAAACCCTCTAAGTGTCCCATATTACTGTTTCTCTTGCAGGGGAGTTGCTGAGTTTTACCACTGAAAACTTGATCATCTTTGTCCTTGTTTTATTAGGTTGGAAACAAATGTCTTTCCAAAAGGCAGAAATTCCTCATTCCTCTTTTACCTGGAGCCGAGGCAGCTCTCAGACCATTACAGACCTGGGAGAATTGTCCCAAGAGCAGGCAAAGCCTATCCCTAGTGGGAGCTGCCCCTGCCCATGGCTCGGGCGTTGGATCTGGATGATCTCTCAGGTCCCTGCAACCCAAACCACGCTGCGATTCTTTGGAGGAGCTGTGGTGCCCTGACACCTCCCCAAACCCCGCACATCTCCGCAGGCTCCAGCGATGACCCTTGGGTGACACCGCGGGCATTGACGCCGCTCCCAAGTTTGCAAATACTGGATAAAAGGCGCCATGGAAATGACGGGGGTCACTTTTTTTTTTTTTTTTTTTTTTTTTTTTAACAAAGCGTGGTTTGAGATGTTAATTGCGACGCTGGCTAATGAGAGGCTGTGCTGTGAATAGGCTCGGAGCCTCGGCTGGGCTGGGCTGGGCTGGGCGGCGCTGGAGCCCGGCCGGGCGCTGCGCCGCGCTCATTATGCGCCGAGCCACACCGGGCAGCTCCCGGCAGAACGCCGAGCCAGAGGTAAAGCACTATTTGGAAACAAAGGAGGGCTCTCTCCATCCTAATTAGCGGCAGGTTGCAGGGAGCAGCGGCGGAAGGCGAAGGTCACTTCCCACAAGGCGCAGCTCGGGATGCCAAAACACCCACTTAATTCAGGCGGCTCAGCGGGCAGAGTCAGACCAGAGCAATTACACTCCCTGGATTTCCCCACGGAAGGGTTTAACAATGCAACTCTTGGAAAGAAAGGTGACTGCAGGAGCTCTTTATTCTGCCACCTCGAAGCAGGGGGAAGCGCAGCCCACCGCGCTGCCGGCTCCGGCAGCGGCACGGCGGTGTCTTTGTGCCTGTGCGCTGGGAGCCGAGCTGGGAGGGCTGGCTTGCTCTTTATTTTTAACTTGAGACATGAATAAGAATGAATTTCAGCATTTAAAAAACAAAGACAAAAGGAACCACAAACGTAAAGGCCCTTTGGAGTGGGTTGAGTTCCCTCTGAGTACTCCAAGTTTTCTTCCAGATGCTGCCGGTGAGAATTAACCTTTAAAGGAACCATCTAAGCGTGAACCCTGGGAGCCTTCTCGGGAGAAGCAGCTCCTCTGCCGGGATAGTCCTTGCGTGGCTCAGCCCAAGGATTCGGCTGTTCTGTTAAATGGCTCCCTGCGCCCCAGCCACCTCACGCAGACAGCTCTTCCAAAAGGTCAAAGCGTCTTTTTTGCCCTCAGCTGCTGTTTCCTCCCTGCACACACCGCGGGTGATGTGTGACCACATCTGCCCTCCTCCCGCACCTCTCACAGCTCCCTCACACAGCGACTCCCCCCAGAGCATCTGCACCGCCCTCGGCACCTTCTGCCGATGGCAGGAGCACTTCCCAGGGGCCCTGCAGGAACACAAACACCTCCATGCCTTCCAAAGACTCCAAAATGGGGAATTTGCAGTGGGAAAGGAAGACTGAGATTTTTCTAAAGTTCTTTATTTTTAGCCTGATAAACAAGAGATGCAGGCACCATCTGGATCCTCCCTCAAAGGCTTCAGATCCAACATGTTGTCCAGACCCCTCTTCCAGCTAACAGCGAGTGATCACCAGCACATACTGGATGGATCCACCCCAATCCGTCTTTGGATGGGAAACAGCTCCAGCCAGCAGCTCAGCAGGAGGCAGAGCAGCCATGGGGGTAGTGCAGCTTTCTTTGAACAATTTGTGAAGCACATTTCAGATCACAACCTGCAGCACCTTCCCTCCAGCATGCTCCACACTGTTCACAATCACGTCCCAGCACGGAGGAGTCCAGCAGACCTCCTGCTTCCCACTCCTGAGCCACAGCTGCCTCGTGCTCCACAAACCCATGCTTGATGTTGGACCAGAGATGCCCAAAACATCTTTCAGAGCTGCAATTCCCCCTTATTTCCTCTCCCAGCTACATCAGCAGTAACTAATACTGAGCACTGGCATTACAGGGCTTTCCAACTGTTTCCAAGCAGCCCATGAAACAGCTGGCAGTGCTTGAGAGGGCTCTGGTGTCTGTATGTCACAGCCACGCCCACTGTTCCCAGCACAAGGACCAGGCTGGCCCTGGCACAGGGCTGGGGACACGTCGGGTGGATCTCGACAATGTGCTGGCCCTGCTCGGTCACAGGCTGGCATCTGTCCTGGCACATCCCTTGGCATCAGGCTGACTGTGCAGATCTGGGTGGCTGGAGAGGAAAGTTGGAGTTTTCTTGCTCAGGAGACATTTCCATGTCCTTTCAGAAAGTACTGAGAGACTGTTTTAGGTGCAGGCCTGCTGGGAACAGAGATGGTCCGTGGGGAAGGGAGGTTTTCCTGCAGGGATGTCCAGCTCTCCACCCAGCTGGTGATCCCATCATGCCTCCCTCATTCCTGTTAAAATACTGTTTGCCCCTGGCTGTGCTCCCAATCCCCCCTGGCCACTGTTCCCACAGGGATCCCATGGGGATGTCAACTGCTGCCTCTATTCCTGGAGCTCAGGTTTGCTCCTCAAACCTCTCCCAAGGGATAAAACCTTCAGTCAGATGAAAGCACATCAGCACCACCACCATTCCCACACCCAGTACACAGGGAACACACACCTTTGCTTCCAGGTCTCCGTGACTCCAGGTGAGAGTCGGTTACGGCAAATCAACCAACATTCACAACAACCAAACTGCAGCCAGGGCCCATTTGCCTCTTCTCCCTGTTAAAAACCAACCCAAAAAGTCACCAAGTACCTCTCAACCAGCAATTCAACTGGCCCCCTGCAGCTTTCTTCCCCTTGACACTCATTGCCTGCAGAGCCCGGATGAAGAGCTGTTTCCCTCTCCTCACCCTCCACACCTCCAGAGCCTCTGCTCCAACAAAGTTTGAGCTGCTCCTTTTTCTGGGCAGCACTGGTGCTTCTTCACCCATGTTCTCCCCAGCCCCACACATTGCTGGGAGATCACTCAAGAGACAAAAGCTGCTCTGCTCACCAAACCTCTACGAGCATTGCACAGAGCATCTGCTGAGCACAGCAGCCCATCCCAGCTCCACTCATGCCCTTTTTTTAGTGCATCTCTTCCCCTTGCCTGGCTTGAGGAGATAATTGCAGCCCAGCTCCCTCCCTTGCAGAGCACCAGAGCCAGGAAAGGCCCCTGCTGGATTTTTTCCAAGGACAGAGGGTGCTGGTAGGAGATGAGCCCTAGCAAGGAGCATCCCACACTGGGCCAACACCAACACTTCCAGGTGTTCCTACACACCTGGTCCACAGCTGCTGGAAACCACCTGGGACTTCCACCTGCTCTCCTGATGGAAAACACCCTGCCTGCTGTCTCCAACCCTGCAGGTGGGAGGAGATGCCCATGCTCAGTGCTCTGCTGACCAACACAAGCCTCCCTGCTGATGGGCCTCAGAAAAGCCCTTTCTCCACCGCTCACTCCTGCTCCCCAGCAATTAAACCCTGTCTGCCAGGGCTGGGCAAGATAAATGGTGTTTATTGGGATGGCTTTCCTGCATGCCAAACATAAAACAAAATGCCGATCGATAGGGCTGCCTCACCTGATGGTTTTATTTCTCTTCTCCTCCCGCCCCCACTTTTAACTTTGCAGAGCTCTGGGGCTCTCGGCGGGGTTTGCACCGTGATGATAAACCAACAGATCCTCATTAACCCGTGGGCAAGAGAAAGAATTTGCCTTTTCTCTCTCTTTCCCTTTTCCCTTTTTTATTTTTTTAAAGAACTCTCCCTTTATCAATATTTGATGAGGGTAATTTCAAAGACTTGTTTAGTATGATCTCCACATAAGGAGTCCTTGGGAGTGTTTATCACGTTCGAGGTATAATTACATTCAAATGCTGAGACACAGTTGCCAGGGTTACAGCTGCTGGTGGTTCCTCCAGCTTTTGTGTGTCTGGGGTTTCTCACCGCCCCCCGCGCACTCGCACGCCCCACGCGCTCCGTTCCGCCGGGGAAGCAGGGGAGGGGGAGGCATGGGAAGCTCAAGGACCAGCAGGGGCCAGGGCAGGTCACACCAGCACCTCCCAGCCTGAAGGAAAGCCAGCATTCCCTTCAGGGTGTGCCCAGTGCAGGGGTTTGGGGTCTGGGATGGGGTAGAGGAAGAGCTGAGCAGGGAGTTCAATGTTGCTGACAAAAATATTAAGTAAAACCCTCCAACCATTCCCTTGGGCCCTGTCACTGGGGGAGGAGGGAGGTTTAGCTTGGAGATCAGGGAAAGGTTCTTCTTCTACAGGGTGCTGGGCACTGCCCAGGCTCCCCAGGGAATGGGCACGGCCCCAAGGCTGCCAGAGCTGCAGGAGCCTTTGGACAACACTCCCAGGGATGCACAGAGTGGGATTGTTGGGGTGTCTGTGCAGGGCCAGGACTGGTTGATCCCTGTGGGTCAATAGAACATTCTGATCCAGCTCAGAATGTTCTATTGACTCGGTGAACCTCAATGGCTGTAAAAGCTCCATGGAAGGGGAGGCAGCAATGCCTTTCCTTCATCCCTGGAATCCCTAGGTGAACTCTGAAGAGCCTAGGCATGAATGGCCAGTGACACAGGGCTGCAGAATCCCAAGGGAGCGGTGCAATGGTGCCAGCACTGGGACCTCCTTGCACTCTCAGCTTTCTCCACCCTGCCACAAGCTCCCCTGCTCTCACCAGCCCAGGAGAATCTTCTCAAGAGGTGTGTGGTGCTCAAGGACACCAACTTGTGTGCCAAAATGGGGACACAAACTCCAGCTGAGACAACATTCCAGGCATTAACCTGGCTTAAAACAGATACACACAGAGATTGGCAGGTAGATGGACAGATGGATGGATGGA
>VWYN01018785.1:296601-307331 GCA_013400075.1 Hippolais icterina
TGGATGGATGATCTGAGCTATCTGCTGGAGACCTGGTCTCACACTGCTGGCCATGCAGAGAGGGAAGGAGCTGCCAGTTCAAGCTCTTTGCTGTCACTTACCCAAAGCCCAGGCACAGCAGGGCTGTGTGTGTGAAGCCACCTGACCACCAGAGCTGGGAGCAGCCCCTGCCCCAGTCCCCGCTGCTGGTGTGGTCCTACTGGAATGCCCCTAAGACTCTGCTGTACTGGGAAAAATTAAAACCTGAGCATTTCCACCCCAACACCACATCCCATCCCTGCTGCAGCACTGACTCGGAGATCTCCAGGCCAAGGGCAGTGCTTAAGGAGTCACTAAGAACAACCCTCAGGGAAGGGGCACCCAAGGAAAAGCCATTCCCTGCTCCTGCCCAGGCTCTGGGGCTGAACTCGGGCTGCCCAGTCAGATTCACCTCCCTTCCCTGGCCTGCAGACAGGCACAGGCTCAGCTCCTACCTGGCACTTCCTGGACAGCATCAGAAAATGCAGTTTCACTCGGGCAGCAAGGAATTGGGATTTAATTGCCTTTGTTCTAGTTCCAATTTTAAATAATATGAACCTTCCTACAATAGGCAGCGTTATCACTAATCCCCACAGCTGAGCCTGAAATAAGCTTACAAACCATGCAGTAGCACTGTGGGAAGAACAATTATTCCAACAAAGGATGGAGAGGGGAAGAAACAACCATGAGCTCCTTGGATTGGATGGAGGGTGAACACAACTGTTGTCAATTCACAATAAATAAATAATAATTTTATTTTTTTTAAAGCCACCAAAACACAAAACAAACACCAAGAACAAATGCAGCGTGAAGGCACGGTAAAATATTTACAATTATTTCAATGGAAAAAAGGTACCTGCTGCAGTCAATAGGTTGTAAAACAAATTCAGATGGAAGCTATTGTTTACCCCTAAATCAGCTCTAATGCACTGGCAAATGTGATTATCAGCATTCTGCGGGGAGCGGCAGCATCAGCATTCATTCCAGGTGTGCTCAGTGAAGGCTCTCTTGGCCACAGGTTCATTTGTAATTATTAAAATGCACCTTGTTAGCCATGCAGCAAGTTCCAAATTTCTGGGCAGCAGCACATGCAGTGTTTGCTTTCATTTATTCTGTGCAATTTCTGCATTATTTTACTGTGTCAATGCCACTCTGCACATCTCAGAGGCTCCAAAGGGAAGAGGGCTGAGCACTCCCTGTTACTTGGTGACTCGGAGCTGGCATGTCCTTTGTTCCTGGGGAAAGCTTTTCCATCAAGGACAAACAGCCAGAGAGCTGGCAGCCACTGTGGCTGTTCCCACTGCCAGGGGTGGGAAAGGGACCAGCTCAGTGTCTGCTTGCTCAGTAATGTAGGGAAGGGAAAGACTTGCTCTCACCCTAAGGACTCACACCAGTGTGCTGCTGGGCCTCCCTGTTATCCAAAATAACAGCAAATACAGAGAAGTGACAGGAGAAGGAGAAAAGTCTTGAGATAGTTTGCAGCATGAGATGTGAGATTACAAAATTGTTTGGGTCGGAAGGGGCATTAAAGCTCATCCAGTCCCACCCCTGCCATGGGCAGGGACACCTTCCACTGTCCCAGGTTGCTCCAAGCCCTGTCCAACCTGGCCTTGAACACTTCCAGGGATGGGGCAGCCACAGCTTCTCTGGGCAGCTTGTGCCAGGGCCTCACCACACTCACAGGGAAGAATTTTGTCCTAATGTCCCATCTAAATGTTCCTCTGGTGGTTTAACCACCAACACCCCCGAGCCCTTTTCCTCAGGGCTGCTCTCCATCCCTTCCTCACCCAGCCTGTGTTTGTGCCTGGGATTGCCCCAGTCCAGGTGCAGTTGAACCTTGCACTTGGCCTTGTTGAACTTCACCAGAGGAATGCAGGATGCCTCATCTCACTTATCCAAGAGGAGAGCAAGGGCAAATCCAGGTGAGAAATCCTGGAGCAGGTCTGGCTCTGCTGGAACCAGGAGCTTTTGAGGAGAGGAGCACCTGGACACAGCTGCAAGGGAAGGTTGGCTCTGTCTGTTAAAGGGTTCAGCACAGGGAGAGAGAGTCATGGGATAAAAACACCTCCCCCAAAACACCCACTTCCATCCCCAAAGGAGAGGGCCAGGTGGAAATCTGATCCTAAGGATTCTTAAATATCAGGTAGGGAGGATGAAGACGTTGGGATGAGGGTCCAGAGTGGTGTGAAGAGCACTGCTCGGTGGCCTCACCCCCTCAAGGCACTGGCACCAGAGACGGCTCTTATCAGGGGAAGGGAATGGGATTGAGGTGAGCACGGAGCATGTCTGAGCATTCAAATTACAAGCAGGGCTTGTAAGGGACAGGATCTGACATTTAATGCCTCTGTTTGCAAAGTGCTTGACATTCACGATAACAGGAGCAGCACAGGCAGGCAGGGAGGGCTCTGGATGCTCAGGAAAGCGAGTGAAAAGCAGCCTGGTTTTCCCTCTGCACAAGCTGGGAACATCCCTGGGAGATGCAAAGGCAGGGAGTTGCATGTCCCGCACAAACACCTGGAGCACCCCCGGGATGGGCTGCCTGCAGACTCCTGGAAAAGTCACCTCATCCCCTGGTGCCTGAGCTTTCCTCCCCAGGAGATGGATCATCCATCCTGCTCGCCAGTCCCATGGGAGATGTGCCACAGGTGTGGAGCACATGCCAAAAAGAGCCAGGCTTTGATCTTATCTGGGGCTCTGAGGAGCTATTATAAGAGAAATCAGGTTCAACATTCAGTCATCTCTTGGAAAGCTGCAGACTGGATGGAAAGAGGTGGCTTTAAGGTGCCTCTCCTGACAGCAGTTCAGGGATGGAAGAGGGGAAGTCAGAGTTACAGCTGATGCTTGGCAGGAGCTGGAGGCTTGGAACCAGTTTTAGTGCAGGGCTCAGCCTGGAGGTGCCACCACTGGTGTGGGCAGCTGGGCCCTCAGCAAGAGGTGCCAAGTCCTGGGAAGTGCCCAGATTGCCTAGACAGGGCTTGAAGCAACCTGGAATAGTGGAAGGTGCCCCTGCCCATGGCAGAGTTTTGAGGTCCCTTCCAGCCCAAACCATTCTATGATTCCCTTCCCCAGGACAACTGCCTATCCCACACTGGCCTCCAGAGGTTCTCCTGGCATGGCTGGAGGATGGCCTGCAAGAGCAGATCAGTCTCGGGGTGTCCCCCAATAGACCCAGGCTTTAAAGGGCAGGGCCAGGCAAAGCTGAGCTCAGGAGGGAGGAGGACAAGCTGAGGAGGACAAGACTCCTCAGTATTGCCACAAAACAGTGTTTCACCACATGTGAACACTGAATTCCACTGTGGTATAAATGGACTGTCCTGCACAGAGACAGGACTCGTGTGCTGGCAGGGGAGGGGACAGAGCCCAAGGTGCCCAGAGCACAGCACAGATCCTGCTCTCTCAGCCATCCATCCAGCCATGTCTTCTCTTAATTACATTAAAATAACTCTCTCCCATCTCATTTTTTATTATTAGAAATGAACAGATTTAAAGCATTTCCCCTCAAATTATGGTTCACCTGAGTAGATAATTAAAAGACTATAAAGGAGATACACTTTTATGTGTAATTACGCCTACTTCTGCTGCTGTATCAGGGCTTCAAAAATATTTGCAAAACAACTCAAAACTTTTATTTTGTCAGTGCAATAATTGCTGCTTGTCAGGGCTATCGGTGCCAGCGTCTGCTCAAACAGGAGCAGCATCTCACAGGCAGCCTTGCTGGGAGAGGGAGGAGTGTGGAGCTGCAAAGCATTCCAGGAAATCTGCTGGCAGAACAGCTGTGCACACCATGCCATGGAGCCAGCACTGAGCTCACCCAGGGAACAGCCCTGGAAAGGGGAAGGATGTTTGTTTGAGGCTCCTGGCCTGAGCAGTGCAAGGTTTGTTACCAGTCCATCATGGTTGTGGAGACCCACAGGGCCAAATCTCCACACACTGCTGGATGCACCTGGATTGGTTTGGCACATTGAAGGCTCAGCACAGAATCAGAACCCCAGGATGGTTTGGGTTGGAATGAGCTTAAAGCTCATCTATTCCCACCCCATGCCATGGGCAGGGACAGTTCCCACCATCCCAGGTTGCCCCAAGCCCTGTCTAACTTGACCTGGAACACTTCCAGGGATCCAGGGGCAGCCACAGCTTCTCTGGGCACCTGTGCCAGGGCCTCCCCACCCTCACAGTCAAGAATCTCTTCCCAATATCCCACCTAAGCCATTCCCTCTTGTCTTACCGCTCCCATGCTCTCGTCCAAAGTCCCTCTCCAGCTCTTTCGCCCAGATTTCCCAACGCTATTTATTCCTTCCCTGTATTTGGTCCTCCTGCAGGGGAGCTGGGTCTGTCCCTGTGTCCACCTACCTGCAGGAGCAGCAGGGCGTTCATCTTCCTGTCGGGGACAGCCTGGGGATGTTTCCTGCTCCTGGGGAGGCTTCCTCTGCTCCGGGGGATGCAGCACCGGCCGCCTGTGCCAGCAGAGAGGAGTCTCGGACACCGGCACCCGGCCCGGGCACAGCACGGGTCCCTGCAGCCGCCCCAGGGGGGGACACCGCGCACTCAGCCCGGCGGGCTGCATCAATCGAGCCTCGGGATGCCGAGGGTAACTAGCACAGCTCAGTGCCGCACATCCCGCCGCAGTTAACAAACAAATTCCCCCGGCGCTAAGGGCAGAGCTGGCCCCGCACCTCCCGCCCCAGCTGCGCTCCGGCCTTAGCAGATGAAATCTGAAGGAAAAGGGTGCGGAAGGGAGTGCGGGGACACGCAAAGGAAGCAAACGAGGAGAGAGCACGGCAAAAGATGCTGACTCAGCACAGCGAGGCTGCCTTCAGAGCGAGGGAACGTGGGCAGTGGGCAGGACAAGGAGCCTGGAGGCCCCAGGAGCACTGTAGGCCTGAGAGGTCCAACAGAGCACCAAGGAAACTCCTGAGGCTCCTGGTGCGACTTGAGGGAAGCAAAGCTTGTCAAGGAATTTCTGCAGCAGCGAATGAGAAAGGGGATCAGGCAGGGACAGGATGGTCCTGCACCCTGGGCAGCCCTCGGTGGGCCCACAGGTAATCCCAGGGATTACAGCTACAGACAGACCTGAGCTTCAAATCGGGGACAGCAGGTTCCAGACAATCCACCAGGTTCTCACTGACTTACAATCACAGAATCGTGGAATAGGCTGAGTTGGAAAGGACCCACAAGGATCAGAGTGCAACTCTTGGCCCTGCACAGAAACCCCAACAATCCCACCCTGTGCATCCCTGGGAGCATTGTCCAAAGGCTCCTGGAGCTCACGGCCTAGGGGCTGTGCCCATTCCCTGGAGAGCCTGGGCAGTGCCCAGCACCCTCTGGGGGAAGAACCTTTCCCTGATACCCAACCTGAACATCCCCTGAGTTGTCCTGGGGGGAAACCCCCAGCGGCGGATGAAGCTGCTAAGGTGAGTTTGTGCTGCCCATGGTTACATTTGTTTTCAGACACTGCCTGTGTGTGCAGCCTGGAGAGCCCCACTGGTCAGAACAGGAGCCACACCAAGGACCACCCGCAGCACAATCTCCAGCTGGACACCAGTTTGGGGCCTGGCTGGCTTCCCAGAGCTCACACACCACAGTCCCCTGGAGGGTCACCCATGGCATTGCACCCACGTGTTTTCAGAGCCAAGTGACCAAACAGACACTGAACGGAGAAGGGGAGGGAGGATGGAGCTGCTGGGATGAAAGCTGAGCAGGGACCACCAGGCTGGACACCCCCTGCTCTCTGTGCTGGGACACCCAGAGCCAGGTAGTGCCCATGGCCACTGCTGGGTGACAAACACCCCTGGGTGTGGAACACCAGCTCTCCAGGGCTCCCAGGGTGCCAACGTGCTTTGAAGTCCCCAAATCCACACTTGAGCTCACTATGTGTAAAGAAGATATAATACCCCATCTCCCTCATAAGGGCACGGGGAAATAAATTCATTAGTGTTTATAAGGAGCTAAGAAACTCTGATTAGAGAGCCAGGGAAAGGGCCCCACGAGGGAAATGAATAATTCGGCATGCAGGAAGAGAGTGGTAAATAATGCATGGGCTGCCGTGGCACCGGGACAGGAAAGGCTGGGGAGCAGCTCCGGGTGTGGCACAGGGCCAGGCAGGGAACACCTCCCTTCGGCTGGGGTGGGGAATGCACATGGCAGCTCTGCCTGTGACCTCTATGAGGGAATGTGGGCCAGGCAGCACAGTTATCTTGGGGGTTTGGGGAGTTTTCCACTTCCTCTGTTCCTTCAGAGAGGCAACAGCATCTCCAGTTGGGTCCACAAGCAGCAGACACAGTCCCCAAGCTGGGGTGACAGCAGAGACATTTTCCACCCAGGTTAATGCCAGCGTCCCAGGGTACCTTACGCAAAGCATTCCCACTCCTCCAGGGCCAGGTGGGTGTGAGAGGTGTTTCCAAGGGGCTGGTCCTGCGGGAAAGCATCCTGAATCCCCCCTATTGCTGAGGGCAGGGGCAGAGGAGCCCAGCTCACAGCCCAGCAGCAGCTCAGACATGTCTTCCATCCTGCCCAAATCCCAGCAGACAGGATTTGCTCAGTCAGCTGGGTGAGATCATCTATTCATGGAATCCTAGGATGGTTTGGTTTGGAAGGAACCTTGAAGCTCATCCATTCCAACCTCCCACTATCCCAGCTTGCTCCAAACCCTGTCCAACCTGGCCTTGGACAATCCCAGGGATCCAGGGGCGGCCACAGCTGCTCTGGGCACCCTGTGCCAGGGCCTCACCTCCCTCACAGGGAGGAATTCCTTCACAGTATCCCATCTATCCCTGCCCTCTGGCAATGTAAAGCCATTTCCCCTTGTCTTGTCCCTCCATCCCTTGTCCCCATTCCCTCTCCAGCTCTCCTGGTGCCCCCTCAGGCTCAGGAAGGGGCTCTGAGGTCTCCCTCGATCCTTCTCCTCTCCAGGTGAACACCCCCAGCTCTCCCAGTCCCAGAGGGGCTCCAGCCCTTGGAAGTATCTCCGTGGCCTCCTCTGGACTCATTCCAACAGGTTCACATCTTTCTTATGCTGGAGCCCCAGAGCTGGAGGCAGCACTGCAGGTGAGGTCTCACCTGAGCAGAACAGAGGGGTAGAATCCCCTCCCTGGTGCTTAGGGCAGTGAAGAGGGCGGCTGTGCAGATTTAATCAAGTTTAGCCTAAAATCCAGATAAAAGCAGCTGCTTGGAGTAAATCCTGCCCTGTCCCCATCACCCTGGAGCAGAGGGAGGATGTGGTGTCACTTAGGAAGGGTATGTGGGGTGACCACATAAACAGGAATGAGCCCCTTGCTGCCAACAGGAGGTGACTTTCTTGAGAGCATCCCCCAAAACCTCTCCAGAGGGTCTGGAGGAGATTTC
Organism: Hippolais icterina; assembly: GCA_013400075.1. Classification (NCBI taxonomy): domain Eukaryota; kingdom Metazoa; phylum Chordata; class Aves; order Passeriformes; family Sylviidae; genus Hippolais; species Hippolais icterina. The sequence goes on from VWYN01018785.1 coordinate 303,961, forward strand.
AACACTGCAGCAGCCTCAGACCAGCTCCATCTGAGCCCTCCTGGCTCTCCAGCACTGCTGAGCCTGCCTGGCTTGTCCTCCAGGAAAATCCCAGCACTTTTAATAGGCGATGAGGCACCTCCAATAATTCCAGCAGATGCTGCCAGTTAATGTGGGTTGGCACAGAACTTTATCATCAGCCCATATTGCTCCAATTACAATTTTGCCTATGGTCCTCTTGGGCTCATCTTTTATTTGTCTTCCACTGCCGAGCGTGGGAGGGAAGGGAGGTGGGAGAGGCTGGGGGATGCGTGTCTGACCTCTCCCTCCTTCACTGCCACAGCCAATACATTCCCAGCCACTCTTCCCATGGAAAGGGCTGTCCTCCAGCCAGAGCTGTGCATCTGGAATAAGAGCAAGGGTCTCTCACCACATGAACCGCCCAGGGAAGCCCCTCATTGCACCCCATGGGGCTGAGCACAGCCCTGGCTCAGTTTTCTCCTTGCAGTGGGGTAAATAAGGATTTATTGCACTGCCAGTGCTGGAGTTAGGCTGGCATCACACAGGTGCTGGAGCACCTGGTGCATTGGGATTTCTGGGAGCTGCTGCAGGGTAATTGGAGCCAACGTGCTGCTTCCATTTTTCAAACCTGAGAGCCTTGAAGGAAAGATTTTTCATTCTGAGGGTTAGGCTCTGTTCTGGCTGTGACAATCGCCTGTGTCTATATTGAAAGCTCAGGGAGAGTTTCTTTGGATGCTGTGTGGCCTCCTAAATGACATCTCGCTCCAGCTGGGACACAGGTGGAGATGGTGACTGGTTATCCCCTGGGGAAAATAAAACACAGCTTGCAGAGCCTGCAGCTGTATAAACCTGCATTGGGGAGTGAGGGTCTGTCGGGGACTGGCCAGCCATATCCAGGCTCTGCTGAGGGCATTTTGGCTCCCCAGGGTCCTTCAGGGCCCCACAAACCAGCACACTGACAGCAGGGCTCCCCCAGACCCCGTTAAAAGGCTCTTGCAAGGCAAACTGCTTCAGGAACATCAAGCACTGCCTGTAAATGTCCATTGGTTACTCAAAGGGAAAACCTCAGAGAGACCTGTGTAAAGGATACACACTCCCAGCACCCCAAATCCCAGAGAATTCAACAGATGAACACTCATTTAAACCACACCAGAAGCCCACTAAATCAAGTGTCTACTCAATTAAGGACACACAAACAACTTCACTCTGCCCTCCATCAGCTGCTGCTTATTTGCATCTTGCATATCCAAAGATGGCAGAGACTCTCTGCTTTCATTTGCTGGGATGGACCTGGCAAAAAAACATGCAAAACACCCAAAACAACAGTTCTACCCCTGTGTAAAGTGTGAGGCAAACCTCACTGTGGTATGTGAGCCTGAGGCAGTGCAGTCCTGCCTGCAGGGACCTGGAGCCATCCCCATCAGCACGTGGAATTCACTCACTCAAAAATCCCTGTAATAAACACATCCCAGAAGAGATGGAAATCTCTGGAGAAGCAAAAGAGACTTGGAAATCTCCTGACAGGAGCCGTGAGAACAGCCCATATCAACACCACCACTGGTGGGACAATTAAAGGATGCCAGGGACCGCAGGGCTCTGCCAGCCCCACCTAGAGCTGAAGCACTGCTTGTCTCCCTCCCCAGGGTTCCCCCCAAAACCCCAGCCATGGGAACACCTCACCTCACCTCCAGAGCTCCCCCAGTAGCAGCTGCCCTTCCTGAACCCCAAATAACTCATTGTTGGCAGCGTATTTTTAATTCACAAAACCTTTAGGCCCAGTTTCAGCCCCTGCTGCCGACTGGAGGACGTTCCAAATGCTGGCAGGACCAGCTGCTCTCAGCATCACCTGGATCAGAGAATCATGGAATATCCTGAGGTGGAAGGAGTGATGGAGGATCCTCCACCAGGATCATGGAGTCCAACTCCTGACCCTGCACAGGACCACCCCAAGAGTGTGTGAGACAGAGCTGGATGGGTTGTGTGATGGATCCCAGCAGGACAAAATGCCCATGGACCACCCCAAGAGTGTGTGAGACAGAGCTGGATGGGTTGTGTGATGGATCCCAACAGGATAAAATGCCCATGTGCAGCCAGTGCACAAGGAAGAATCCATTTTCCAGCCATCATTTACAGTAATCCTTAAGGAAAGCAGGTCCAAGAGGAGCACCAGCCTTTGCATTGACAGGTCCAGCAGAACTCGGGGAGCGCGGAGCCGCCGAGCTCCGCCAGCAGGGCCGGCGCTTTGATGGCAGTCAGCGCTCCCAGCGCGGCTTCCCGGAGCGATCGCGCAGCAGGGCTCTGAACCGCGCTCCGCACAAACTGCCCCGCCAGGAAAACTCCTCCCAGCTTGTTTGCTGCGAGCAAGCTCCGATAGGGATCGCCGGGAATAAAGTCACTTCATTTACAAACCGGGGAGCCAAATCTGATAGACATCAACATTCGAGGTAAGTCAAGGAGCGGTGGAGCGCTGCCAGTTCCCCGAATGAATATTCATGGCAAACACTCCCCCAGCTCCCAGCTGAAGAGAAGCCGGCAGCAGGAAAGGCTGCCCCTGGGAAGGGGAAGGCGAGGGACCAGGCTTATTTCATCCTTTTTATTGAGTGCAATTTTCTCTTTAGTACAATATTCTCTGAAAGATACTGTTACAAACTCCGACAATTTCAACACAATCAACAAATTGGAGGAAGAAGGGGAAGGGAGAGGGGAGAAAAAAAAAAAATTCCAAGGGTTGAAATCTTTTACAGACATCTCACTGGTTATGTACAGGACAGGGTAGGGCTGGCCCGGGACACGCCGCGGCTCGGGGGGACGGGGACCGGGGCGCTGCGGGACCTCCCGGAGCATCCTGCGGTGGGGAGTGGCCCTAGGGCCCCTCGGCGACGCTGCTGCCCCGCTGCAGTGCTGCACTCGACGCGCCTGCAAGGCAAGAGGAAGACGAGGAGAGGGTGAGAATAGGCACGTCCAGAGCTCCGAGAGCCACGCTGCTTCCCCGCTGAGCCCCCAGAGAAACCCAAAGGCTTCTTACAGCACATACAGCCTCTCCGTATTAAAAAAAAAAAAAAGTTAGTAAAAAGCAGGGATTAATTAATATGCTGTCAGAAAAGTGATGATTTCACTGAAAGCTCTCCATTTCTCCTCAGGGGGAAAAGGAAGGAATGGAAGAGATGGAATTCTTTGTGAAGCAGAGTTGCTTTAGGGAGCGGAGGCCCGACGCGATTTTGGGGGTGGGAGGGTATCCGTGTCCCCCTGCAGCCAAGGTGCATTTCCCCCCCCTCCCACTGCAAAATGAGCCCCCACTGGGTGTAAAGCAGGAGCAAACTGCCAAGCACCATCAAATCGCTTTTTAAAATGTAACAACAAAAAAAAAAAAA
>VWYN01018785.1:307398-336429 GCA_013400075.1 Hippolais icterina
AAAAAAAAAAAAAAAATCCCCATTTTCTCTGTTGCCAAGGGGAAACCAGAAGGTCTGGGAACCAGAGGAGCAGCCCCAGAAGCACCTTCCCCACACCCTATAACCAACAAGTACCACCCAGCAGCAAAATCCTATTATTTAGCCACTTTGGAGAAGCAAAGATGCTTTTAATATACAATTGCACCTCGGAAACATAAAGGCAGCACATTAAATAACAAAGCAATTGACTGCTGGGTCCCTTTGCTGGGCCACAAAAAACCGGGGCTCACTGGCTAATCATTGCCGGGCATCCCTGTGCCCCTCCAAACATACCAATGCTTTCAGAAACCCACCCCAGCTGTGCCTGACATTTCACTCCTATTAAAATTCATCATTCTCCTGAATGGAAATAATTTTTTTCTTTAGCAAACCCAGGTAGTAATGAAAGTTTTATTTAGTAATGTAGTGTTTGGTGGAAAAAGGGGCAGAGAAAAGGGAAGAGAAATTGAGATTATCTTTCTAAAAAGGGAACTTCAGCTGGGGGAAAAGATATTGCTGGATATTTCTTGGGCGCAGGGGGCCATTTTTGGTGCCATGCTTGGAGGATTGGTCTCACAGCTCTCGTTAACGTTAATGGGATCAGAACAACAAAACACCTGAAAAAAGCCTGTAACAGAAACACAACTGATGGAACGATGCTGAACTCGCTGCTTGAGCCGGGCGGGTCCGGGGTTGGGTGCAGGTCGAGGTGGGCTGGCGGTGATTTGTATCGGCTCCGGATTCTGCCACATTAAAGCTGGACGCGAGCGACGGCTCCGGCCCCGGGCGCCGCTCCCGGCTCCGCCACCGCCTTCCCCCGCGGCATTCCCAGCTCTGGAGCCGTCCTTTCCCAACCTGCCGGCAGCAGCAGAGCTGGGGAAGGGTTTGGGGGGTTATTTTCCCTGGGAAACCCGCGCCCTGCCGGGGGTGGTGGCTGCAGGCTCAGCTCTCCCACACGAGCTGCAGCCCCACTCATCGTCGGGGCAAAAGTGATCCAGGGACAGCTTGATGATCCCAAAGGATGGATCTCAAGAGACCCGAGGGACAGGTCGTGAACACTGGAGGAGGATGGGGAGGGCTGGGGGCAGCGCAGCTCATCCCCAGGTACGCAGCCACCGAGTCACCCCCTTCATCCCTCACCCCTCATCCTTCATCCCGCCTCCTCCTCCTCCTCCTCCCGGAGCGCCGGCGTGGGAACCTTTGATCTCAGCCTCCGAGTGCTGGCGTGACACAAATAGCAATAAAAAGGCCACGTTTGTGCGATGAGAAGGCGTTCCATGAGGAGTTATCGAGCACCGTGGCTGGGATGCAGGCACCGTGTCAGCCTCAGGGCGCTTGCCCTTTCCACCCTCATGGGAATGGGCAGAATTGCAAATACCCAAAATAATCAAGGGTGGGTGGCACTGCAAAAGCAGCTGCTGTGCCCGTGTGATGCCATGGAAAAAGGGGGCAGCTGGTGGGAACGGAGAAGGGTGGAGGCAGCTCTGGGAGTGACCTGAAGTTGTCCCTATATCCTGCAAGCCTTCTGAGCATTTCCAAACCCTCTGCAAAAGGAGCCACATCTCACTCCCTTTTCCCTGGGGCCTCCCAGAGCTCCATCCCCACCCAGGCACCGTCAGGGTCATGACATGGCACTGCTACCCAGGCACTAAACCCAGCCTGAGTCCCTGACCACGGCAGCCTCTGGCTGGCTCCCAAATATTTAGGCTGGGCAATCTGAAGAGTTCAGCCAAAGCACGGTGGGGAAAAATAAGTAAACCAACCAATATGTGCACACTCCACATCTGCCTGTGCATGGAAGCCCCCACAAGGATGCAAAGTGAGGCTCACCTGGCTCCTCAGACAACCCTTGCCATGGGCTGCACCTCCCACAGTCAGTCCTGCTTGGCACTAATTAGCATTGATAATTGCACTGATGGTGACCATAATTTTCCTGCCCTCTCTCCCTGCCTTCACACAAGGGTTCAATTGCCTAATGAAACGCCTGAGGATAACCAGAAAGGAGCAGGTTCCCCCACCACGATGGCAGCTCCTGCACAACGTGAGGGGATGGGAGAGCAGAGAAGGGAAAGACACAGCCCAGCTGCTGGATGGGGAAAGCTGCAGTCTTGTTTACTTGGGGACACAGAGAAAAGTTCACTCCAATTAATTTTTTTAAGTGGATGGGCGTTAATCCCCCTACACTTATCTAGAATTAATGCAGCCTTAAGTAGATTTTTGCCTAATCCACTTCCACATCCGCCTCAAAAGGACAATGTCTGTTTTGGGAAGGAGCAGAGTTCAGCTAATCCACTTAAAATTCACAGGGCTGGTTTGTTCAGATTAACCTCCTCCTCCAGCATTTCCCTCCAGAGACAGGCCAGGAGACCTCCACACCATCCTGCATCAGCCACTGATGGGGCCACCCCCTCCATGGTTGTGTCACCAGCAATGCAGCTGTCCATGTGCTGGGGTCTGCAGGGACCCGGGGATGTCCCCAAAACAGCCACTACAGCAGAGCAATGCAGCAGGGTGGGACAGCCAGGGGCATCAGGGCTGTTTGAATTCCAGTGGCCACAGGAAGGAGAGCAGAAGCAGCAGTGATGCTCGGACACAGACAGGGAGAAGGGGCAGCTGTGCCCAGGCTGGAGGGGTGCTCACAGTGCTGGTCTGTGGAGGACAGCCAGCCAAAAGTAACAGCCCTGGGACACCATCCCAGTGCCAGCAGCTCTGACAACCCCAAAAGGCGCAGGTGAAGGGCGCCATGGTCACCAAGACAGGGCACTCCCTTCCCCAGCACTGATCTGCTGCTCTGACAGGAACCAAGACACCACACTGATTGCCATGGATGCTCACGGTTCCCACCCCACATCTCTTCCTGCCAGGCAAAGCAGAGGAGGCCCTCTCCTGACTTGAGCAGCTCCCTTTTCCATGTCAAACTCTGGAAGGCAACACAGCCCATCAGGGTCCAGGGATGGACATGAGCCAGCAGATCTCCCCTGAGACACAGAGCCAAACCCTGAGGACATCAAAAATGGGAGAGCACAACCCAACAGCAGCTCTCACACCTCCCAGACAGGCTTTGGAGGAGACTGAGCTCAGCTGGGACACATAGAGCCATTCCCCCATGGCAGGAGGATTGATGATCCAAGATGATCCCAAAGGATCCCTCCAACACCCCAAAAATATGAACAACATTAGCCAAAACAGGTACAGCAAAGAAATCACTGATGGGGTGAAACAACTTGCCACAGGAGTCCAGTCAGTGTGTAGTTGGCTTCTCCCTCATCATCACTCAAGAAATTTCTGGCACTTCCAGAATTCTGATGAGACTCACTGGGAATGATCCAAGTATCGGATCACTATCCACCCTGGCAGGATCCTTCACCACAGAAGAGACACCACAGCAGACAACACCTGAACACTGAATCCCCCTGCAGCTCCTTACGCAGCAGGGACACTGGGGCAGCAGGGACTAGCAGCACCTGGATGAGTGCTGGAGCTGGATGTGATTCCCTGGCCCCCACCCTTCCCCCCAGCAGTTCAAGGAGGACGGGTGGCCTTGAGCTACAGAACATTTCTGGGTCTGTAAATCCATTCCTTGTCTCAGAAGCTGATTGATCCCTTTTTTTTTAACCCGAATTCAATGTTTAAGAGTAACGATTTCCAAGTGAACACGGAGTGGCTCAGATATATTGGCAGTTCTTATGGATCAGAGGCAAAAGCCTTATAATTCAAACCTCAACAAAGAGAAACGTGTCTGTCCTCACCTCAGAACAATGGCAAGGGCTGATGGCAGTGCAAAAAACCTTTCATAGGTGATGCCCAATGATTTATCCCAGACCATGGGCCAACTGGGATGTTCCCACGGAGATGTCCTTGGGATGCAGGCAAATTTATTGATGAGATTCTGCAACCAAAGCCCAACCCAACCCTTCCCTCTCTCTGAATCAAACACCTGGAGAAGCAGAAAGTAGAAGAGGAGATCCCATGGGACTCAGGCTGATACAAGGGGGACAGGGGGAAGGACAGCCCTGTTTTCTCCTTGGCAAAGGAGCATTAGAGGCACCAAAAGCTGACAGGCTCAGAAATAATGGCTTGAGATCATTCTTATTTAAAAACTGACTGCCTGCTGTTTTCATCGCAAGCCCTGCTCTGACTTGCAGCAATATTTAAAATTAAATATACATAAGTGCTTTCAAAGAACTGTTAATTTGAAGGTCATTAAATGGCATAAAATACATTCCTTTTTTTTTTCTGGAAAGAGGCACATAATTATGCCATTAATACACGCTCTTCTTCCACGTTCAAGCCTCAGATGTGCAAGGGGCTTGGGTTCACTTTCCCTGGCAGAGGCACCACATCTCCTTTTAATTACTGCTGCTGAGAAGCCTGCTGCCTCTCCATCACACCCAGGGATGAGGCTGTGGAAAAAGCAGGGAAAAGTCCCAGGGGAGAACGATGCAGCTGAATTGCAAATGGGGATTTTTGGGGAATGAGAGAAGTAACAGCAGGGCTGGAAATGTGAAGCCACTTGGCAACAGCCAGTCCAGTTGTGAGGATCTTGCCCACTGCTTCTCACATGAGACCTTGGGCCAAGCTCAGAGCAGGGGTTTGGTAGCCAAAAGTCCCTTTTTGATTTAATGCTCTATGCAAAAAGGACAAAGCCAACCCAGACACACACACAAAAAAAAACCTAAAAAAGACACAAAAGGGTTGAGGCATTTACAGTTGCCATAGAAATGGAGAGAAGGAGCTGACGACTGCAGAGCACAAAGTGAAAGGCCAGATCAGGGGTGAGGCTGAGGTGGGCTCACCCGGGCACAGAGCCACATCCATGCATGGACATTCAGGTGGGATGCAGCCAAAGGAGCAAGGCACTGTGACTGAGCTTCACTCATCAGCAGTGGCAGGGTCAGGATCCAACCCAGTGGGGTTCACCAGCAGTGAGCCCCTCCCAGCACTTTCACGTGGCACAGGAACCCACCAGGACCCTGTGTGATGGATGGAGCCCAGCCCTGAGGAAAGGCCTGTGTAGTTGGTCCTCTTTGACCCAAAACTCCTTTTTTTTCCCTTTAAACCAAAACTCTGCAGGGAGAAAACAGCTGCTGAGCCATCCCTTCTCCTCTGTGATCAAAGAAAGGAAGTCCAACACCAACCAGCATGAATTAGAACATGTGAAATTGGAATGTTCATCTTTAGACCATGGAAGAGGCTCTCGCCAGAGTAGGAGCAACACAGCAGCATCAAAGAGGTGCACCCAAGTCAAGGTGAGAGCCTCTTCCTTGGCATCTGACAAAGGAAAAGGAGGAGCAGGTCAAACACAGTGCTGCTGCTGTGGCCAGGCAGGGATAACACTGTCACTTCCAGACAGAAAGGCTTCACTGATTGGAAAACTGGAAGAAAGGCCTCTGAAGAAACAAAACGGTCTGTCAGAAGTCATCTGAAATTCTTATGCTATTTTTTTCAATAAAAAGAAAAAACAAAACATGGCTATTTTGGACTTTCCCCTTTGTTTTCCAAGAACAGACTGATGGCCTTTCATGAAATCTTCTGGTTTGGATGAAACAACTTTTATTGAAAGGCAAGAGAACATGTGGCCCACGGTGACCCTCCCTCAAGTATCACCTTGACAGCAACTCCCTTGGCCCACGGTGCCTCTTCACTGCAGGATTTGTTTGAGCCCACCTGCACTCTCTTTGCTCAGCACCACCACTCTGCTGCTGGGCTCTTGCTTGACCCTGCAGGGGACATGGCCAGGTCCCAGCACAAGGCCAAGATGTGGGGACAGCTGGTTAGGAGTGGTGGGATATGGGAATCATCTGCTCTGACACAGCTCAGGAGACACCAGATGTTGAAGAGCTGGGAAAGGACAGCAGAATGGAAAGGCCACCAGCCCTGGCAATGCCCAGGGGCACTGCTGCTGGCCCAGAGCCAAGGGGCATCATCCACCCTGGAAAATTGAACCAAGAAGGTCTTGGCGTCTCTGATAGCACCTGAGCACCCAGATCAAACCAAGTTTGATCCCTCAGGGGTACCTGGTCTGCTGGGTGGGATGGGCAGCACTGAATGATTCACATTTCATATTCACGATGAAATGGCCTCAAGCTGTGCCAGGGGAGGTTCAAGTTGAACACCAGGAAGAATTTCTTCACTGAAGGAGTGATTAAACATTGGAATGGGCTGCCCAGGGAGGTGGTGGAAGGCCCATTCTTCAAGGTGTTCAAGGAACGGTGGACATGGCACTCAGTTCTCTGAACTGACACGGTGTGGGGGGATCAGTCACAGGCTGGACTTGACGGTCTCAGAGATCCATTCTCACTCTATGACACTGTGGTTCTGTAATAAAGGCTTTACATCAAACCAGGGCTGCCGTGGTGTGCTGGGGCAGGGATGGCATCGAGCAGGCAGCAGCAGCTGCCTCACAGGTGCTCGCAGAACCAGCAACAGCGGCAGGGGAGCCATAAAGGTGCAGTATTGATATTTAGCCTGTGTGGCTGTCACTCGTTCCTTTAAATGCCTTTAGCTTCCTTCTAATAAAAGAGAAATCATAAAAAACCCCACAAAGGACCCTTCAGTGCCAGCGAATACCAATGTGGCGGAGCGGCGCATTAGCATGCGCGGCGCCCGCTCCATCTGCATGTTGTGCTCTGTGTGACAACATCCCGGAATACAGATTTGGGCCGCCAACATCCCGAGAGGTATTAGCAACCGTCTATCAGACAGGAAGAGGAGCAGTCCCTGCTGTTGTAAACAAGGGGTGTTTTTCTCTGCCTCTTTCTCTGGGGGGAGTTCAGTGAATTGAAACAAGCTCATTCCTGCATCTTGTTAGTTCCCGTTCTTCGGCAGAGCATTGGTCATCTGCCTTTGGCAATGGAAGAAAAAAACCTGGAGGTGTAGAGAGCACCCCAAGGAGTCCTTCACCTTCACCTGCAGGTGGTGATGAACCACGAGCATGAACGTGCTCCTCACGAACCACCATGAACTGAGTGTGTGCCCCTCACGGGATTCATGGGGCCATAGAGGACCCTGACAGCCCCAACACAGGAGGGACAGTGTTTCCACCTAGATGTGAACAGGTGCTGGCACCAGACAGAGCACAGGCTTGACTCCTTGTGTTCAGTGGCAGCAAGCAAATCTGGTGAGGGATCTCCAGGCACAGATGGGAATACAATGGGGGCAGATGGACATGGAGCAATGCCATGGTGTAGTTGGATGTGGGCAGCCCCATGGCAAGGACAGACATGGAGAAAAACCACAGCCCAGGTGGGCATGAGCCCTCCTCACAGCACTGATGGACACAGGACATCACTGCAGCACAGTGGGCTGAGCAGTAAAGCAGCCCCTATAACACAGCTGGACATGGGGCATCCCTGTGGCTCAGGAACACCCCCAGGACACGGATGGATGCTGGATATCCCCATGGCATTAGCAGATGTGGAGTATTGCCAAGGTGGGGATGGAGCAGTGAGGGAGACAGAGGGTGAGTGAGGAGGATGGAGGGTGAGTGAGGAGGGCAGAGGATGAGTGAGGAGGACAGAGGGTCACCATACCACCAAATCCTGGCTGGGACCTGCAGGCCTTGAGGCACAGCCACAGCCAGCCCCTGCCACTGCTCCCTCACCACGCGGGTACTGGCACAGCGCCGGTGAGAGCGCAGTGATGGATCATTGCAACTCACACACAACCCTCTAAGTAAAAGCCTTATTAAGAGTTCATTTGTTTTATAAACTCCTGGAGCAATCCGCAGGGGGAGGTCAGATGGCCCAGCCTTACAATATTCTGCGTAAACACTGACACGTGTTAGGCAATTTTAACCGGATCAATTTGTCTAGGAGACCAATGGAGGAACCAAAAAAAAGAATAATAAAGATCAAATTAAATATGGGGAAACATCCACTGGGAGAGGCTATAAAGAAGAGCAGAAAAATACACAGCAGGATGGACAGGTGGACAGAGACACACAAGACACTCGGACCTACCTCTGAAGCCACGAAACCTACGTCCATAAATCAATATCAAAATCCTTAGGTCCACAAGATGGGGGAAAAAGTCCTCCATAGCCATCTTCCAGACATCACCGAGGCCCTGGAGACCTGCGCAGTCCATTTCCCAGAGCATCTCTCCTCCTCCGGCAGCCACCAACCCAGTCACAGCCACGCGGTGGCTCCTCCAGTCCTGTCCCATCCCCGCCGCGCTGGCCGGCCCTTGGCATCCTCCTCCCCACGTGCAGGATGCCGGGCGCTTCCTTCATTGCCGGGTGCTTCCCGGCTGCCTCCCGCCCCTGGGGGCTGTGGGCACAACCCCTGGCCCCCTGGGCTGGGGGCCGGCCGGCCGCTAGCTGCAGGGTCAGCACTGGTCTTCAGTCATGGACAAACAGTGAGTCCACGGAGGGTTGACAACATACACAGGCGCACGAGCGCGCGCACACACACACGGGAACACCTCTTTCCATTTTCCAGGATGGAGAGTTTGTGTTTTTTTAATCCTTTTTTTTCCTTTTTGCAAAAAAATGCAAGCAAAAGAGAAAAAAAAAACCAAAACCCAAGGTTTTCTATTGAAGGTACATCTCTTCTTCAATATGAAGACATTAAGTGGATTGAGTCGGATCCCCCATGCAGTGGTCAGCGAAGTCCTTTGGTAGTTGCTGGAGTGGCACCCGGGTGGGATGGCAGGGAGCTGCGGAGACATCTGAGGACACTTCCATCCAGTCCGTGAGCAGAGAGGGGAGCGGGGTGAGCCGGGAGGGCCGGGGCAGGGAGGAAGGGCGAAAGAAGAAAAAGGAAGGTGGTTTCTCCGGACAGGATGCTCCATCTCGTGCCTCTCCCCCAACAGCCCCTTCCTCCTTCTCAGTTTTGACCACTGCTCACTGGTGGCAGGATTGGAGTCTGGTCTCTAGGGTTTGGGTTTGCTTCCCCAACGCACATTGGTTTGTCTTCATTGTTTTTTATGATTCTTTTTTTGTTTTGCTTTGCTTTTTAAATATATGATTTGTACATATTTATACGTATTTATACGCTGTCCCCCATGACATTGGTAAGTGTGCTTCTGTTGGTGAGGAATGGAAGTCACCAGTCAGAGGTGAGTCCCAGGAACATGCTTTGGCTGCAGTGGCAGTCCCCAGGCAGCGGCGGCTCCTCTTGCAGCGCTGCCCCCCATCAGTTCCTCCCCTCCCACCTCTGCCCTGTGCCGCACGCCCTCCCCAGCCCCTCCCCACGGGACAAGGGACGTCATGCCATCGAGGTCGGAGACTGGCTCATCTGTACTCGCATGGACTGGACGCTGTTCAGGATCTTCTTCTGGTGCCCAGCCAAAGTCACTCCTATTCGCAGGAGGTCTCTGGAAGACAGACAGACAGACAGAAGAAGGTCAGTGGGCAGCTGAGGGTGGTGAACCTGCTTTGCTGTTGCTAAGGGAGGTGAGGGAGGTAAGCTCAGCTGGAACATTCACAGAGCCCAAGCACAGCCCCATGAGTATCACTGAGTCTGAGAGCAGGGACACACCCACACATTGACCCCCAAATAGTGAATGTGGCCACCTCCAGACTCTGGGTGACCAGTGTGAGGGATGCTCACAGCTGTCCTTTGGCCTGAACTGACCTCCCCACCTCCCCAGCTGGGCAGCCCACTTTCAGGCAGCCCTGGCATGGCCAACTCACTCGGACGTCATCTGGGCCACCAGCTGCAGGGAGGTGAAGCCAGCGGTCAGGAAGCTGTCCCGGTACTGGCTCATCTTCACAGCACTCAGCCAGTCGTCTACTGAGGTAAAGGCAGTGAAGTCAGGGATGGAGCGGTCGAGGAGGGGCTGAGAAGGCCTGAAACAGGACACACCACTGAGGACAAGCCTGGCTGGCACAGAGAAGCTGCCCTGCCTGAGCTCAGCCAGCACAGGGACACGCTCCCCAATCCACCCCCGGTGCTCCCCTCAGCACACACCCATGGAAGGCCATAAGAAAGGCCTGTCCCACGGGAATACCGCTGTGTCAAGCAGTGCTTTGCAAGCTCACATGTTGTATTCCAGCTGCGGGAGCCACAGGGATGAGGTGTCAGCAGAGCAGCCACCACACCCAAATGGTCACATGCCATAAAGAATCAATAGCAAAGAATTACTGCTGTTGCTTGGCTGAAAACCGCATGTTCTTTGTCTGACTGTCAGGCAGAGCGAAGACAGAACGCCCCTGCCCCCGCCTAAGGATTTATGAGTTCTCGAGCCACTTGGGGAGCCTTTCCCCAGGGCGTGGGATGGTGACAGGGAGCGTCCCCGCGCCCAGCACTCACACAGCGGTGATGGTCGCCACAGTTTTGAGGCTTGCCGGGTTGCGGATCATTTTGTCCAGGGTGTTGACGATCTCAGAGAAGCGCGGGCGGGTGTTGCGGTCCTTCTGCCAGCAGTCCAGCATCAGCTGGTGCAGGGCAGCCGGGCAGTCCATGGGCGGCGGGAGCCGGTAGTCCTGCTCGATGGCGTTGATGACCTGAGGATGGATGAGGACAGATGAGTGAGGGGGAAAGTGGATGAGGGACACAAGGGGCTCCCTGAGCTGCTTGTGCAGGCAGAGGGGCTGCAGGCAGCCGGGAAGGCACGGCCAGCCCGGCTGATCAGCAGCCAAGGGAGCGGGAGGAGCCGGGTGCTCTCTGAGGTTAATCTCCGCTCTGATGCTCCACGGCTGCAGTTCCTCCCAGCGGAGAGCTGCCACTCATTATCTCAGCGGATCTCGCTGGAGTACAGCAGTCACACTTCCAAAGCTCCTTCCCTGCTCGTAAACCCTCTGAACATTTTCAAAGGCCCTGCAGCTTGCTGAAGTCCAATTACCAGCCCACTGGCTTTTCTTCCCAATTTCCCTCCTTGAATTCTCTCGCTCACCAGCCTGTTTCATCTCCAAACTGAGCGCTCTTGAGGCTCCAGGAAGGAGCAGAGAGCCCTCCAGGCAGAGATTTCTTTTGGGAATGAGCAGCCCCTGGCTCCCAGAGCAGTGTGGATGACCCCCAGTGCTTACATCTTGGTTGGACATGTCCCAGTAGGGCCTCTCCCCGAACGACATCACCTCCCACATGACGATGCCGTAGCTCCAGACGTCGCTGGCCGAGGTGAACTTGCGGTAGGCGATGGCCTCCGGTGCTGTCCACCTGACAGGGATCTTCCCCCCCTACAGGAAAAGGGACTTCAGCTGAGAAACATCTCCCTAGGCAGTGGAGGCTGGATGCTCACCAGCCAGGGTTGGGGCCACCCCACACACCCCAAACCGTGGGACCCTGGGGACCCCACCAAGGAGTGGGCAGGTGGCACCTGATTGGAAGAGGAGGCAGGAGCCAAAAACAACTGCATGAATATATCTTGCACCTAAAATGGCTTAGCTGAACAAAACAAATGGGTGTATCCAAGGATTTACACCACTGACTGGCACCACCCCACTCCAGCTGCCCTGCAGGACCCAGCACATCAGTGGCTTGTCCCCAGGTCCCTTCCCAGGGAGTCACCAGGTGACAAGGCTAAGCACAACTGTGCTAGTGCTTGTCATAGGTGAGGTGCCACAGGATTCCCACCCCTTGGCCTTCCATGGAAACAAAGTTGAACTAAAAGCATCCTCTCCAGATTCATCTGGGCTTCCACAGCTGCCAGAAGGTCCTTCCAGCCCTACTTTTGGAGTGGAAGGCAAAAAGCAAAACACCTTTAAAACCCAATGGAAAGCACTGGTGTAGGAAAGTGCCTTTGGCGGAGAGCTCCTCATTTCTCCCAAAGACTCAGAATCAGGCTCAGTATCTCAAGCCACCCCACCAAGCTAGGGCAGGTCCCAGGGCCAAAGGCCATGCCAAGGGTGCAGGGATGTGAGGAGGGGCAGCACACACAGAGATTGCTCCCTGGGAAAGCTCCATAAAATAATCACAAAAAAAGCCAAGGGCTAAGGAAAACCACAGACACACAGAGGAATTTTCTGGGGGCAGGACTGCATTGTCAATCGTTTAGCACAATCATTTTCCATAGCCTTTCCGAGGACGCGTCAGCCGCTCTTGAAGGATGAATGGCAAAAAATTTGATTTGAATAACTACAAGTGGAGAAATTAACTGCTAGGTTGTTTTTCCTGCCTTTTCCCCAGAGCGAAAAGCCTGCTGTGGGAGGCAGAGTGATGCAATCGCAGGCACAGCATCACTTCCCAGCTGCCAGGGAGATCTATTATGGCCTAAATTAAATAAAAACACAGATGAGATAATCTCTTTTTATCTCTGAAGGTGGGGAGAAGACTAATTCATGCCTCATCTCAGCAGCTACCGCTGGGGTCTTTGAAGGAAAAATAAAAGCAGCTCAAAGGCTGCTGCCTGCAGAAAGGGTCTGGGCAGGGAGCGGGGCAGGTCTGGGGGGGACTGGAACATCCCATTGAGCAGGGGAGGGACAGTGAGGGCCTGCAACTGAGCCAAAGCACTGAGTCAGCCTTAAAGGCATGTCCCTACTTTCCCATTTTGGCAGCTGAAGCCGGCCCTGGCACCTGGGCACAGCTCAGCAGCCCAAGGAACTGCTTTGGCAGGAGCTGGTGCAGCCTCGTGCTGGCACCCACCGCACACTCTTCTGTCTAATCCATTAGATGAGGCCAGTGAGTTGCTCACCCCTTTCCCCTCTGATCATCCTTAACACCTCTCAGGGGCTCACAAGCAGGACAATGGCCGTGGTGGGGAGGTGGGAGTCCCCTGGGGTAGGCAGGACCACGGGGAGAAGAGAGCTGCCATTACCTACAGATGAGTTAATTAAGGAGGAGAAGGATGGCTCCCGTTAGGCTTGTCTCTTTAATTTATGCTTGGAACAAGTTTCCAGCAGGGAAAAGCAGACCAAACCTGGAGCGCTGGGGGAAGGGAAGTTAAAACACCATCACTGTGCTGCCAGGAGTTGCTGTGATCTCCCTGCCTCCCCTTCCTGTCTCTCCAGGGACTCCTCTGTGCACCTTTCCTCCACAGAGAGGGAAGAGGCTTATCTGGAAACTGCAGAAGGCAGAAAGGTGCTTAGGGAGGAGGGAGGTGAAAACTTCTAAAAAGGAGGAAGAGAAAGGAGGGAAAAGAGGATAATTTGTGGAAACCACAGCCAGGATCTCTGGACCATGAACCTATGTGGTGGAAACAATCATGAGGTACTCCCACGCATGCCAGACTGTACATCCAGAACCGTTCTCCCAGGTTCAGCAGGTGCAGGGAACAGGGAATGCTGGGCAGGAGAACATCCTGCGGGAGGTACCTACCAAGGAGCTGGTGTAGGTGGGGTCAGACGTATCGTCCTGCAGGTAGCGCGAGAGGCCAAAGTCAGACACTTTGCACACCAGGTTGCTGTTGACCAGGATGTTCCTGGCAGCCAGATCTCGATGCACATAATTCATCTCTGCCAGGTACTTCATCCCAGCAGCAATGCCTCTGAGCATTCCCACCAGCTGGATCACTGTGAACTGCCCATCGTTTTGCTGCAAGCAGAAAGAAGAAGCACTGGGGTGAGCATGCAGATCCCACAGCTGGACCAGGGCCACTCACCCTGACCTCAGGAGGATGCTGCACCTCCCCAGAGGACTCCACCTACCCTGCCTGATTACAGCAGAGGTAAGCACCCCAAAAAACACATTTTGGAGGTGTATGGCACACTCTAGCCAGCTCCCAAACTAAGCAAACAGGCTGGAATTTACAAACTAGACACCAACACCTCATTCCCAAATCCCACGTGGCCCCGCCTCGCCTTACCCGCAGGAACGAGTCCAAGGCCCCGTTCTCCATGAACTCTGTGATGATCATGACCGGCCGGCTCTTGGTGACCACCCCTTCGAGGCGAATGATGTTGGGGTGGTCAAACTGCCCCATGATGCTGGCCTCACTCAGGAAATCCCGCCGCTGCTTCTCCGAGTACCCGGCCTTGAGCGTCTTGATGGCCACGTAGATCTCCCGCTTGCCTGGCAACTTCAGGCGCCCCTTATACACCTCTCCAAACTCCCCTGCGAGCGCAAGATGGAACCATTATGTTGGAAAAGATCTCCAAGATCACTGAGTCCAACCAGCACCAGAGCTACCACCTTCTCCTCCTCCTCCACACTAAAGAGCAAGGGGTCCTTGCCCAGCTGAGAAATAGCAGCCAATTCTCACTTCAACAATGCTCTCCTCTACAAATCTGCCTGCCTGTCCTCTTTAAAAGGGCCAGTGTCTGCTGCTGGGGACATGTTTAAGTTTGCAACCTTTTCCAAGGTGACAGAGCCCAACATTGACACAGGCAGAGGCTGCAGCCTCCTGTGCAAACCCCCACAAGGAGGATTTGCAGGGAAAGTGCATCCACATTTCAGGACTACCTCAAATATCAGGTGTCAGCATTGTTAATCTTGGCTGCCTTTCTGCACATCACTTATCTTGGGGCGGAAAATAATTGGCCTGTTTACATTGCTGCTCTCTGACTTAGCATACAGAGAAAGCAGGAGAGCTTTCATTTCACCAAAGCAAAATTTGCCTGTGGAGGGATTACATTTAAGGCATGTTTGCAGCCACTTTGCCTTGATGAGCAGCAAAGGGCATTGCTGAACTTGATCCCAAACAAACTGACTCACTGCTTCCTCACAGCTTCCCCTCCCTGGCTTCTCACTTTCTCCTCTGAGAGTATGACACAGTTATTTAAAAATGGCAATAAAACAGCACAGATCACGCACACACACAGATGCATATGTGTGTATATATACATATGTAGGGAAATATGGCACAGACTACAGCGAGATTGGGCTTTTCTTGTTATCTCATGGAAAAGTCCCATGGAAAATCCCAAGAGGCCCCATGGTCAGCCAGTGAATGCGTTCCTGGAGCCTTTCCCATCTCAGAGGAACTTTGAGAGCACAAAAAGCCTCATGTCCACCCTAATCCACAAACCCAAGAAAGCCTGATGTTTCAAGGCTTCATTGACAGCTTCCAGGTGAAGGACTGTGTGTGCTTCCCCAAAAAGTTGCTCCTGGTGGTGGACAGCCACGCAGGAGCAGCAGAGAGGGCAGGGAAGGATGGGCAGCAGGACACAGAGAGACTTACCTGCCCCAATGACTTCTTCAATCTTCACAAAGGACACATCGATCTCCTTGGCGAACTCTCGGACGGCTTCATTGGGGTCCTCATAGGTGAAGGGGTCGATGTAGATCTTCATCCCTGGAGACCCTTGTTAAGGGAAGACAGGAACAACAGCAAAAGGGAGAGAATTACAGAAACAGTTAATACAATTGGTTGGGTGGGAAGGAGCTCAATGTTTATTCCATACCATCCCCCATGAGCAGGGACACCTTCCACTAAACCAGTTTGCTCCAAGCCCCATCCAACCTGGCCTTGAACAATGCCAGGTGCAGTGGATCCCCACAGTCTCTGGGCAGCCTGGAAAACTAAGAGCAGTTGTACCATGGCCAAGAACTGGAGACCCTTCTATCCTCACGCTGTCCACTAAGTGGCTGCTATCACTGAACTCACCTACACCACCTCCACAGACCCTCTGGGCCACCAATTCACCCAACCCTCCCCTGCACCTCCTCTTCTCCCTCTCTGCCCTCCACTCCTCTACCACTATCCTTCCTCCTACTCCTCCCCCACGGCAATGGGAGCAGTTACAGACCTGAACTACAGCATGCAGGCTTTACAGTGAAGGTTTTGTGAGGCTCCACGCATTAGTGAAGAAATAATTATTTACCCAAAAAGGCTTCTGATGGCTTTGTGGCAGCTACTAAATTGACAGAGTGCAGCAATTATAACCAACAACCTGTATGGATCCATGAAATACAGCCTGGCCAGACGCCGGGACACGCATGCGGTCCCTCGCCCGGGCAACGCATGGTAGCAGCATCTGGCCATGCTGCAGGGACATGCACAAGGTGGGCTCTTGCCCTTTCCCAAGGGGGAAAAAATGAAAACAGGTCCCCAGATTTCCCAAATGGGTATGCAGATGTCACGTCTGGATGTCAGGGGCTTATGGAGCTGCCAAGGGGGCACAGTGGCAGTCACAGTGAGGTCACGGGGCTCAGATGGACACTGGTGTTGTACTGCCACCCAGAAGGGACCTCCAACAGCCTCTGGTGTCCCCCTGGGGAGCAAGTCAGCCTCCTGTGCCATTTCTCACCCAAAAAGGAGACTGTGGTTGGCATAGCAGCTCCTCAAGGTCATCTCTGGAAGAGACCAGGAGGGACGTCACTGCCTGGTGCCCTCCCCAAGGCACCTCACCCTTACAGGGATTAACAGCCCTCAGTTTCACTGTTCAGGACCTTTCCAAGGCCATGATGCCATCACACCAGTGCTTCCCAGAGTCCCTCCAGAGTCGGCACATGGATGCATGGACCACAGCATCACCTCTGCACCAGGAATCTAAACCAGCTCCCAGCTGCGAAATAATTCAGGAGGAGTCATGAAAGCCTCACAGTGGGCACTGCTGGTGCCAAACAGCTGCCAGGGGAGAGCTGCTTGTGGGGCATCGAGGACTCAGGAAGGACCAGGCAGGAGCATCCTCACCCCTAAAAGGGGCCTTTGGGGCAGTTCTGCACCTCAGAGGCAGGGGAGGCTGCAATGAAGCCATCTGTGCATCTCCCAGTTCATAAATCCCTTTATGGCTCTGTCTCATACACTTTAACTGCCCCATAAATTCTTTTACAAGAGCAGCTGATGCTCCAGCCAGGATTACAAAGGGATTTACAGGATCCTAACGGAGACTAGCTCACTGATCAAAATATTGAAAAAATAGAGGAGAAAACAATGCCCAAGTTTCCTGTTGCCTGCCAACACAGGCTGGTTTTCAAACACCCTCTGATGTTCCCCAGGGTCTGTCCATAGTAATCACCAGGATGAGCTCCCTCCTCATCCCATCTAAATGAGGGATTGGGCACCTAAACCCACTCCTCATCTCTGCCAACATCAGTCCCCAGTTCATCATTCCCACACCAGCAAAAGCTGGGTGAAATTCCAGGTACTGGAGTGCATCACCAAAGGCACCCATGGTGAGCCCATCTGCAAAGAGCTTCGTGCGCTTAAAAATCATCCCAAGAATCCTGAAAACTGCATTAGGCCATTTTTCACTACTGCAGACAAGGGCAAATTTTTTATCACTCTTCAAAAGTTGAAGCCCTCTGCACCACGACCCTGACTCCAGTGGCTAGTTCCTTCTGGCATCACGTTTCCTTGGCAATTAATATCATGGGGACAGAGAAAAACCCTTCCTGCTGAATTGCTGGTGCTTCAACAGGGCATCTTTCCTATTTCCCCAATCTCAAAGCTCCCAGTGAAGCAATGGAAGGGATAAACCACAAAAAATTACACCCCAAGAGACACCATCTCACTCCAAAATCCACTTGGAGCACTGCCAGCAGCAGGTGATCCCAGGGGGCTGCTGGAGGGATGGCACAGCTGTGCTGGGAGGCTGCAATTGCTGTGCCACTGAACACATGGTGATTTGTTCCAGAGGATGCTCTCATTACTCCATTAGTTGCTCACCACAAATTTCCCACCTGTTTTGCTCCAGCCTCTGAACTGACGCCCAGAGGCTCACTAACCTTGACAGGGTATTGCTGGCACCCCGGATTTCTGACACCACATCAGAAATGATATTCTGTCATCACAGCCCCCAGGTTTAGAAACCCAGGACAGGCACATGCTTCATTGCTTCCCTACCTGGCTTCAGCATCCTGGATTTAGGGGTGCTTGGGGCCAGCTAGGGATGCATGTGTAGTAGGGAATGCTTCAAAACAGGGGGAAAATGTGAAAGATCAGTCTGCCTGCAGCCTGATGTGAGTTTATCCATCAGGTATCAAATTAATCTTGCCCTGCCCCCCACAGTGCAGAAAAGTGGAGAAAAAAGGAAAGAAAAGCACAGGTCTGTCATCACCTGGTGATGTTTGGAAAACAGTTTATTGTTTTGCCAGGAGGTTCAGGGCCCCCACAGTGCTGTCACCATGTTGGGACGGTTCTGTGTGATGCTAAGAGGCTCTAAAGAGATCCAGTGTGCTTTGCTCTCCTGGCTGGGCTCTCCTGCCTCTCTCCATTCCCTCTTTAGCCCTCTCCAGCCCTCCTGTTCTTCACTGCCAGGCCGATTGCTCCATCCCCATTCCTCCCCTCTGCTCACCCATACTGCTCCCTGCCTTCCCCACCCATCCTTCCTCCATCCCTGCATCTCACACCTCTTTCCCCCAAGGAGGCACCCAGGACCAAGATGGTTCTTCCCACAAGCACATTGCATCTGGGAAGCATCTCTAGGAGAGTGCAAATGGGACTTCCATCCCCCAGGGTTGGGGCACAGAACCAATGGACACCAGGAAAATCCTGCCCCCCAAAGCTGCTGCTTTGCTGCTTTATTTCCATTTGCAGTGCTGGCTGCTGGAGGGGCACCAGAGCAGAGAAATACACCTGGAATTTATTCTAGTGCACAGCTCCACCAGCCACAGAAGTCTCCTAGGAAAAGCTCAGGCTCTCCTAATTGTTTGCCAAGGGGATCAGCAGCCCAAAGCCAGTTAAACATTCCCAGTCACTGGCTGCACATCCTTCCCAGAGCAAGGTACAGGGCAAGCATCAGCCACACAGCCAGGACAGCAGCAATGCCAGCCACCAGCACCCACACCCCAGCCATGCTCCCAAAGTCCAGAAGAATCCCTCTAACAGCTCAGCATTGATCCAGACCCAGGCAGAGCCTGTGGCAGGAGATCAAGGGCTCACCCTCCCTCTGACCACCACCTCTCTCCCTTCTTTCCTCCTCTGGGAGTCTTCACAGCATCCTCTCCCCATCCCTTGTCCCCTGCATGCCCTCTGCCCCTGACATACCCCCAAATCCATCATCATTCCCCAAATCCCTCCTGGTACTCTTCCCACCCACAGTGCTGCACCACTGCAGCCTGCCCCCCAGACTCTGACAGACACGTGTGAACACCTCCACTCCCACCCTATGGTCCTGTCCATCTGCCATGGGGGCTCCCACCACACCACCCCCCAGTCCCCCTTGGAAGGAGAGGAGTGGGGCACATGCCGGGTGCAGGTTTGGGAGGCCCTCTCCTGTGTGCTTTTCCCACTTTTCCTGCTCACCTCTGCCGGTGCTGTAGTGCTGGAGTTTATCACTGTACACCGCCTCCTTGCTGTAGGCACGCTTCCTGGGAGAGCAGGGGACAGAACAGCCAGGCTTCAGCCATCAGCAGCTGCTGCTGGCCCCAAACCGCTTCCCTGCCAGCAACACTCCATGAGCAGTGGCATTGTGCTGCTCCCTCTGGCCACGTGGGTCCCCCATCCCACCCCTCCTAGCCCTAATCTGCACCTTACCACCACCACCACCTTCCAGGGCCACGGATCCCACAGGGACACACCTGCTGCAGACGATGGAAATGGCCACCAGGGAGACAATGAACACCACTCCGGCCGCTGCAGACCCCGCGATCAAAGGCAGCTGCTCTCTCAGCTCTGACTTGTAATCGTCTGGGAGAGAAGAGGAATGGGGTCAATCCTCCCTGGCACGCTCATGGACTGAGAGCAGCCTTTGGGAAGGGATCCCCACTGATTCCATGGGTGCTGCTCCCAAGGTGGGGGGACAAGGGAGATCCAGGCAGGGGAGCCAGCTGAGGCAGGGATGAGCCAGTGCCATGTTGCACTGGGTAGGATTGTCATGCTTGGCTCACACACCTTTGGCCTGAAGACAGGGGAGAGAAGATCCTGGAAATAATATCAGACCAACATGCATGGGCCCAGTTTCCCAAAGAGATGAGGTTCACAAGGTGGCTTTTGTTAGCTTTGGCATTTCCCTTTCCTCAATAAATTCATTTATTGAGCAACCTGATCTATAAGAAGGTGTCTCTGCACATGGCAGGAGGTTTGAACGAGATCAGCTTTGGGGTCCCTTCCAACCCAAACCTTTTTGAGACTCTATGATTTAAATCTGTTTTCCACTTTGATCAATTTTAACATGGGGTCTCACAGACACAAAATTCCTGCAAGTAGGAAAGGAGGAAAACATCATTAATAACAAGCCAGCCAGAGAATGCTGTGCCAAGACCTCACTCAGATCAGACAACAGAGAGTCCACCAAACAATGGTGAACTTTGGGAGTGAGGCTCAGGAGAAACTGGGAACCCGTGCCACAGGTCTGCTTGTAGGTTTTAATATCTCAACATGAGACAAGTACTTTTGCAGAGCCATGGCACGCACAGCATCCCTTCCCCACTGAGCATCCCTCAGAACCTCCTTTGTCTGCTCAGCCACCCCTTGCATCCTTCAGCAGCAGGTTGGGGTGAAAGCCAAGGTGGCACCAGGAGGACTGGATATGCCTGGGGGAACCTCCAAAAAGCTACTGGACCCTCCATGTGTCTCCCCCATTTTTCCCTGCCCCATCAGTGGTGTGGGTACTCTCAACAGGCAGTATCCAGCATTCCTGGGGCTTCTGTAGCATTCCAGAAATGCCTCTCTCTCCAATCGAACCATTGAGGTCTGCCAGGCTGTGCCAGCAGCCACACACAAGGGTTAAAATAAAACTCATCCAAAAGAAAGCATTTACCACCATTTTATCTGTATTTTCTACTCTGCAGTTAATTACTGGCAACTAGATTTATCTCTTGCATGCTGTTTAAATCCTGAGAAATTCTCATCTAACAATCAATTATTATTTAATAAGCTACACAATCCATTCTTATTAAATTTCAATTAATTGCTTATTTGAGGCAGGATTTTTCTTCTCGCTTCTCTAATCCTGAATATTTGAGGCATTAGAGGGGGGTTTATTACCATTTCCTTTCCTTTGGTCACCCAGCATGGTTTTCCTCTTCCCACCCCAGCTGGCACTCGACATGAATACAAGCATGGGGTGACCCATTTTAGGGAAGAAGAAAAGCTTTAGGGAAAAAGAAAAGCTTTAGGAAAGACAGGCAGTGAGGCTGGGAGCCATGGATGTCACCTAAGCAGTGAAGGAACCACAACAGCAGCAACAAGGAACAGGCTCTCAGCTGCCCCAGGGCAGCTTCACTCACCAACTTCTGGATAAGTCCTGAACCTGGGATTAATGGAAAACACTTCCATGAGTTAGTAGCTTCTAAAGGAAGTCAGTGTTTGTGGGTGCAGGGAAGGGCTGGGGCCAGAAGAAGCCAAGAAGGTCATGAGCTGGCCCAACACATCTTTTTGGCACAGGAAATCAGCTTTCAGGTGGGTCTGACTGTCCCAGCTTTGCCCTGATGGCTCAGATGGACTCCAAGTACCCCAGGAAAGCATGCCAGAGTCCTTCCTCCAAGAGTCTACAACCCTCCTCCCTCCCCATCCCACCGTGCCAGACTCATAGCTGGTGCCAGGGGCTTCTGTCCCCACGGCTCAAGGCAGCAGAGACAGAAATAAATAGTGGGGGGAACGCAGAGATGCGAGATTGAGAGCAGCTCGCTCCTCCCGCCGGCAGTTAATGAGACACCGCCACACAGCACGCAGCTCCCGCCACGCAGCCCGCTGGGACACGGGGTTGTGCAGAAAAACTCCCTTAATCCAATTAGAGCACGGAGCTGGAGATACCAGGGCGCCGCGGGCCCGCCGCACTCACCGTCCGTGAGGGTCTGGAAGCACATCTTGCCGCTGTACTTGCCGTAGCCGGCCACGGTGCGGGCGCGCACCTGCACCACGTACACCATGCCGGGCCGCAGCCCCTCCAGCCGCGCCGTGTTGGTCTGGCTGCGTGCCATGGACGAGTTGTACTCGTTGTGGTCCTGCGGGCACCCCGAGAGAGACGCGGTCAGGGGGACAGCGGGAGCGCAGTGGGACTGCAGCACACCTGTCCCTGTTGAGGGCAGGAATGGGGTTCGGCTGCAGGGGGATAAAGGAGAGGCTCTGGTTCTGCTTCAGGAGTGTCCCTGACACAGAGGATTCCACAGGAAAGGCTGGGAGAAGTGGGATTGTTCAGCCTGGAGAAGGCTTTGGGGTGACCTAATTGTGGCCTGCCAGTATCTGAAGGGAGCTACAAGAAGGACAGGGATGAACTCTTTACAAGGGCCTGGAGTCACAGCACAAGGGGGAATGGCTTCCCACTGACAGAGAGTACGTTTAGGTTGGATATTCGGAAGAGATTCTCCCCTGCAAGGGCCAAAAGGCCTGGCACAGGTTGCCCAGAGCAGCTGTGGCTGCCCCATCCCTGGAAGTGACCAAAGCCAGGTCAGGGCTTGGAGCAACCTGGGATGGTGGAAGGTGTCCCTGCCCATGGCAGGGGGTGGAACAAGATGGGTTTCAAGGTCTCTTCAACCCAGGACATTCTATGATTTTATGAAACAGGACCCACAAGGAACTGGGGAGGCCCCATGTCCCACCAGAGCAGGGAGCATGGAGTAGCAGAGGGAAATAATAGTATCATCCAGAGCAAAAATAATTTATGAACAGCAGATTCCTCCTCTTCAAATGATTGACGTCTTTGTGCATTTCAGAAACATCCCACAGTTATGGGAACCTGGTGTCCCTGCCCACAGCACGGGGGTTGGAACTGGATGATCTTTAAGGTCTCTTTCAACCCAAACCGTTCTGTGATTCCACTAAACACCATAACGTGCCCTATTGAGACCCTGCCCAAGCAAGTTCAAGGGCAACTCTCTGCTGAGATCCCCAGCCCCTGCAGACCTGCTCTGCTGGCACAGGTCCTTGGCCTAGACCTTGGTGGAAACCTCATGTGTCTCCACTCATTTTCTACCACGTTCCCCAATGCTTTGCTGGTAAGAGGCCACTGGTGAGATCATCTAATTATTCATACTTAGAGGAATTCATTAGTGCTGGCGAGACACAGGAGGGATGGAACAGCTTGGGCCGGGCAGGTTCATCGCAGGGGTTGGGGGCGTGTCCCCTGCAGGACAGGACAGCTGCCAGGGACAGGACCAGTGGTAGGCAGTGACCCGGGGCAGGGACAACCTCCATAACCTTCCCTGGTCCTCCTTAACCCCCTCCCCTCCTCCTGATGCCACCCCCACAGTTCAGGTCCCTGCACATCCTAGCAAATACCAGAGCCAAGGCAGCCACGGACACTGATGTGCTCGACAAATGCTGTCATGGGGAAGGAATGGCTCAGGTTGGACAGGGCTCCGAGCAACCTGATCTAGTGAGAGGTGTCCCATGGCAGGGGGTTGGAACTAGATGAGCTTTAAGGTCCTTTCCAACTCAAGCTGCTCGTGATTCTGATTCTGTGATTTAGCATCTGCAGTCACAACTCACTCCCACCTTCTGGAGGCAGCTCAGGCAACCTGGTGCCTGTCCTACCTGACCATTCCCAGCAGAGCCTGTCTGAGAGCCCGTGGATGCTGTCCCTGCTCCCATGCTCCCTGCCCAGCCCCCAGGGCAGGGCTCCCCCTCTCTGGGCTCACCGGGGCTGGTCTGGAGCCCACGGTGCTGCCGACGTCGGGCGTGCAGATGCGGCTCAGCTTCTCGTAGTAGCGGATCTCGTAGTCCAGGATGATCCCATTGGGCTGCTCCGGCTGGGGCCAGGACAGCGTGATGCTCCTCATGGTGGCACTCACCTGGTGCATGATGGGCACGGTGGAGGGGGCTGCCGAGGAAGCGGGGAGGGAGGGAAAATTAATGGACAGGGGTAGGAAAAATGGCCCTGAGGAGGGGGAAAATCCCCACAGCATCCCAAATCTCCCATGCCTGTGGTTGGCTCCCCCGTGGGACCAGCTCACTCATTAGCAGTGGGAAGACCGACATCTCAACAGCTTCACATGGAAGCAGAGCAGCAAGCCACTGAGGGAATTCTGCTATTTAAAACAACTGCTCTGTTTAATTAGAGGCTTGGAAATCCTTGGTGTTCCTTCTCCCTGGGATTGCTTGCTCCAAGGATGTCTCTCATGGTGGGAGAGACACAAGCAAAGCTCTCCCCAGCAGGGAATACTGAGCTTTGGTGAGAGGGTCCAGCTCCATGTGACATCTTTTGCTGTAACAGCCTCTCTGGGGAGCCAGCACTCAGCACCTGGGGAGCTGTGCCACAACTGCCACCCCACGTGTTCTCAGAAATGGGCTGTGGGAGCAAAAATCTGCCCACCCTGAGGACAGTGACAGAGAACCAGGGCAGGGATACCCAAGCCCAGCTTTGGCTCCAGAGAAGCTGCTGGGGCTGCTCTTAGGGGCTCTCAGAGGATGCTCATCCCCAGGACCCAAATGTGCTTCTCTCAGGAAAACAGCAACACTGTCCTTCCACCATGAGGGACACTGAGCCACTAAATCAGTCAGAAGACCCCTTTACAAATGCATTGTGCCCTCCAAGATATACTTATAGATATGTAAGTGGCCTCCAAGCAGAGCCAGCCAATACAGCCCTAATCCTGCACTTAATCCTATCAAAAGAAAGGTGTCCAAGTCTGTCCACACCCAAAGGGGCACTGGCATGTCCTGTCCACAGAGTCAGCTCCCAATCCAGCCATCTGCTCTCCTCCTCCCCCTCACCATGCCTAAAGTACAGGCAGTGCTGGGCAGGGAAAACACCTCCCCTGTGTGAATCCAGGGAATACCTGAACTCAGCACAACCAGCCTGGGGCACGGGATCATGCCATGGAGGGAATCTGGGGGTGGCAGGAGTCCTGTTTCTCATGGTTCCAATGGAAGATGTGGATAGTTCAGCACTGTCTTTGTTTACCCAGAATACTTAATCCTGTATTATTTTTTTTAATCTCTCTACATCTGCTTCAGGAAGATGCTCGTGGGCTGAAATTAAGCACGCAAATTGATTGCTGTTTTATTAACTCCCATGAGCTTGTATGGGGCTGGGAACATGACTGGAAAATCCCACTGCAAAACCGAAGAGATTTTAGAGGGAGAGCACCAATGCCCTGGATATCCCATGTGAATTTCCATTAGGTTACTCCACAGCCCAGCATTTCCATGTTTGTAATCAGCCTTTGCAAGACAAACAGGGACTACTGGGGTACAGACAGACAGATGAGGGTGACCTGGCTTTCCCAGCTCCCCATGGTGGGAGAAGAGCTAAGAAACACCCCAAAAATCCACCCCAGGAAAAAAAAATGCTGGAAACAAGCGGCAGGTTTGGCTGCACGTGGTTCAGCAGACAGCGATGCCAGCCAGGCACAAACGTAGATTTGTATTCCCTGGAGCCAAGAGACTGAAATATTTACACTGGTTTACACTGAAATATTTACACTGAAATATTTACACCAGGTTTCTCCATTGTGCTATCCAGAGGGAGCAGGATGGTGAAGGCTGTGTGCCCTGGCACAATCAGGAATTCTCATTCTCTTTTTAAACCCAGAGCACCCAACCCAGGGGATGGGTTTCCATCCCCTCAGATCCTCAGTGCAGCCCAGGACCAGTTGTCCCCTTGCCATCTGCACACCCACCCCACCGGCATCCCCCTTTGACCCAAAGCTGCTCATTCAGCTCCTGATGCCTGACTGGGGACAGGAAAGGGAGCAGGGAAGCCTGGAAAAGCAGACAAGAGGAAAATGATGGGAGAGGGATGTGCCAGAGGAGACAGATCCTGGATTTAGCCCCGGGATGCTGCTCTCTCTGTGCTGTAACAGTCAGACTGTGTTTCAAGGCTGGATTCAACCCATCTCCCTTCTCCCAACTGGTAAAAGGAGGAAAGTGGTGATGCCATTTCATTCCCAAGCAATCTAGAGGGGGATAGAAGCAGGTATCAGATAACCCTCCTACGAGCCAACTCTCACTCTGCCTAGGGCATAGGGCCTATCCCCATTCCTCTTCCCCTCTCTTCTCCTGGCCTTTCTCCCCTCTCAGGGCTGGGGCCACCACAGCCATCACACCCCCTGACACCCCAGGAGCTTTTCCTTTTGGACACAGAGCTTGCAGCCGGCAGCAGGACAGCCAAACCCCCGGCACCAGGCGGGACTCACCGGCCTGGTTGGTGGTGATGTTGACGGAGACGTGCTGCTGCGGGAAGGGGCTCTTGTTGGACACACCATTGACCGCCTGGATCTCGAAGGTGTAGGGGGTGTGAGCCCACAGGTTGCTGATGAAGACGCGGGTGTCGGTGAGCCCCAGCTGGCGGGGCACAAAGTCCACGTTGTCGTCGCAGCGGGAGCAGGCGCGCCGGTCCGAGCGGCACTTCTTGCACACGATGTTGTAGGTGACGTCGTCCCGGCCGCCCGTCTCCCGCGGCGGGTGCCACTCCAGGATGATGGACGTCTCATTGACTATGGAGATGACGTTGCGGGGGCCGGATGGGACACCTGTGGGAAAGGAGAGGCATTGAGACAGGTCCTTGCCTTCCCGTGGAGGCTCCGGCGGAGGAGAACACCCCAGGGCTCTGCACCATCCGTCACCTCCTCCCTCAGTGGGGATTTGGTGTCCACAGCTTTGCTTAGCTCAGGGTCAGACTTTCCACACTGGCAACACCAACCACCTGCACTGCAAACAAGTTTCCCAGATGGGAGATGACAACTCCCACGCCACAAACCCACTTAAACCTCCAAAAAACCTCCATGTGGAATGCACACAGATCCATCCGTGAAGATGGACCCATTTTAGTCCCATCAGGAGATGCTGAGATAACTGCAGTGCTCACATGGAAAAGCACCTCGAGCAGATTATCCCAGCAAGAGAAAAATCACTTAGATGTTGTGGTTTCTCACATCATGGAGAACCAGAGAAGCAGCAGGAGAAGAGAGAGTCAGAAATGGGGAGTGGTTATTAAGGGTTCAATATCTCAAGTTGGAAACCTGGGAATTTCCCAGCATGGAGGAAAGTCGGCACCACTCCATGGTTTGCAAGCAGCTCCCATGTTGGACAAGAGATGAAAATTGCATTGATCAAAGCCATCAGGAGCCATTGCAAATGCTTCAGAGGATGGGAATTGAATGCAGCTCCAATTCCAAGCACTGCCAGATTGGGGCTGCAGTCTGGTCAGGAGGAATACAGGAGAGCATCACTGAGGTACAAACACACGTCTGCACAGATCCGGGAAGGATTTGGGGTCAGCCAGTATGGCTCCACAGCCAAAACCACAAAATTCAGCTGCTTGGTTATATTAAATAAGGGAAGCAAGGAACTCCTCAAGCTGGCTGGGCTGGGGGCTGCACTTCCAAGAAAGAAAAAGGACTTTGCCATGATACAGGGAGCAATAAAAATGATGGAGGACCTGACCTGTAAGGGAAGGGTTAAGAGAGAGGAGCACACTCTGTCTTGGGGAAACCCATCCCCCGGGAGCCCTCCTCATGTGTGTGTGTACCAGGGAACATCATTAGAGCTGTGGATAAATCAGCCCTGTTAGTGGCCAGGGATGGGCTGGACAGGGACAGATTCATCAGCACCATGGTGATGTGGCTGGTGGGATGGAGAGGTCATTCTGCATGGAGGCACTCTGGGAGCCTCTCTAAGCTGCTGCCGTGAATAATGTGGATGAAAGATTTTGTTCAAATGCCCGGAGAAATGACAGCCTTAAAAAAAAAATTAAGATAATAGAATTCCATTCCCTTTAACCCTTTTCCTCTTTAGGAGTAAAAGTGTCTGTTGTGGAGCAGCCACCAGTGCAGCATCCTTGCTGAAAAGGGCTTTCCTGTACCTGAGGCACTGCAGCATTGCCAGGGTCCCCCATGGTGGAGATGTCAAAGAGTGTTGCAGAAGGGTTGTAGGGGCCACAGCAGGGGCAGGAGCAAGGAGAAGGACCTTGATTCCCCAGGGGAACAAGACTGCAGGACTCACAAAGGCTCAACGGGATCAATATTAGTGAGCCACCCCCAAAAATCTACACCTGTCTCACAAGCCTTAATCCAA
Organism: Hippolais icterina; assembly: GCA_013400075.1. Taxonomy (NCBI): domain Eukaryota; kingdom Metazoa; phylum Chordata; class Aves; order Passeriformes; family Sylviidae; genus Hippolais; species Hippolais icterina. Next base: position 335,077 of record VWYN01018785.1, read on the forward strand.
ATCCTCCCTCCATACCTTAAGCAGTTAATAACTTTTCAAGAAAAAGGAAAAAAAACCTTGTGTTTCTTCCCTTTCCCAGCTGCAAACTGCTGCCTCCCCAGATTCCTCCCACTTTAATTGCAGTCCCTTCCCTCCTCTGCAGGGGCCCAGGAACTGCAGGGATTGCCCTTGGAAGGGTTCCAGTCCAGGGCACTGCCTGCAGCTGCACAATGTTATGTACTCCTTTGACACAGAGAAAGTTTGTGGGTGAACAGCTGGCACCTCAGATTGGAGCACTGCAAAATCAAGCACTGATGAGAAGAAATAAAAATCAGCAAAGAGACTTTCCTGTATTCCTATAGCACAGCACTGTTGTAAATCAGTTATGTAATGAGCCATAATAAAGATCTGTAAATTATCTGTAGTTGTGCAACCTGCTGAATACCTGTATGAGAGCTCAGGTGATCCAGCAAAACACACAAATCCTTTCCTTGTTTCCTTGATGTGTGCTTTGGGCATTTCCCAGCATGGAGGGTCCAGAGCATCCATATGCTAAAGCTCTATGACAGGCTGGTTCAAGGCCTCGGACTATATCTGGGGGGTGAGTTGAGGCCTGAGTTTCCAGCAGGCTGAAGAGCACAGCAGCTCCTTCCTCTCTCCTGGGCTCTTTTCCCACCAAAAGACATGCTTGAGCACACTGCTGCCATGCCAGGCAGCTCGGGCAGACAGCCGAGCAGCGACGCATCGCTGACTACCAATGCTTAATGCAGCTTCCCCCTATTAAAAAATATTCCATCTGCAAGACTACGAACAAGACAGCCAGAGCAGATAACCTTAAATCCTAATTTATCCTGGGGATTATCTCCCTGCCTTCACTACTGCCCAGGTGATGTATAAATTCCAGAGGCTGCCAGCAAGGTGGAATGCGGGGCCATCCCATCCCTCCGCCTAGCCCACTCAGCCATGCATCCACAGTGGGACAGGGGGAGAAAATAAAACAAACTTCATATGGATAGAGACTTTATCCCTGCTGCTGCCCCAGGAGCGAGGGGAGCGAGCCCCCGCAGCCCCCCAGCCCCGATCCCGTACTCACTGGTGCAGGCGGCGGCCGGCGGGTCGAAGTCTGCCCGGTAGTAACCATTGCGGCAGGCACAGAGCGGAGAGGCCTCGGCGCTGGAGCGGCTGTTCGGGGGGCACGGCACACACAGCCCCGCGCCCTGGCTGGCCTTGAACGTCCCTGCAGGGCAGGCTGCAAGAGAGAGCACAGCTGCTGGGTCCTGAGCTGCTGCAGGACACGCGGGAAAGCAGGTCCTGTCCTTGGAATGGGGTGGACAGGAAGGAGAGGAGAGGAGAGGAGAGGAGAGGAGAGGAGAG
>VWYN01018785.1:337042-385475 GCA_013400075.1 Hippolais icterina
GGAAAGGAGGGGAAAGGAGGGGAAAGGAGGGGAAAGGAGGGGAAAGGAAAGGAGGGGAAAGGAAAGGAGGGGAAAGGAAAGGAGGGGAAAGGAGGGGAAAGGAGGGGAAAGGAGGGGAAAGGAGAAAGTGAAAGAAAGAGGAAGAGGGAGAGGAGAGGGAGACACAGAAAAGCTTCACACTTATATCAATGCTAAATGGGGTAGCACCTTCCCGTGAATGCAGGATGGCCAGAATTTTCCATGTAGGCTATGTGTTATTCCTGAAGCCACTAGACAAACTGCAACCACACAGCAACAATCTTTAGCCAGGCAGAGCAAGTGGGCTGCAATAGGGGCCCTACTGCTCATATCCAGGCAGGGGCATGGCAGGGAGCTATGGGACCCCATCTCCACCAGCACCCATGGGGACAGGGACAGGCACGGGCAGGACAGGGCTCCTCTTCTCCTGATCGGTCCCTTTCCACCAACCCCAACAGTCTCGCTCAAGTCCCGCAGCTCTTTTTCCATGCAAAATTTAAATATTTAATTAACAAGTCGGTGTGATTCCCATGACAGTGTGTTATGGGTCCATCCTGTTAATCCCCCGCAGCCTGGGGCTGGAGCTTCCCAGCCTCTGAGTTCATTCAAGCAGGAAATGGCAACTAATTCATAACAGAGAAGATGTTCCAGTTACAGTGAGGGTTTAATCAGCCACAGGGGAGGTTTCATTAATCAACCATCTCGCAGCTCTGCCGAGAGAGGGCAAGGATGGAGTGACAGGGATGGGGTCCCTCATCTCCGCCCCACCCTCCCCGTCCTCAGCAATGGGCACTGATGAATGGATGCTCATCCATCCCTGACATCTAACAAAATCTGACGGAACCAAAGGCTGCAGAACGGAGTATCTGTATTTTGGCACTGATACCCAGAGGATCAGACATCCATCCAGCCCAGGAGAGACTGTTCCTGGCCTTGCACCAGGGTGGTCCCAGCCCGTCGGGCTCCCGAATCTGCCCCTGTGATGCCATCCTCCCCAAGGCACAGCTCTGCAGAGAAACACCCAACGTGTCTCATAAACACTGCGATGATTGAGATAATGGAAAGTGCCTCTTAGCCCCTGTCTGCTGCATCAGGATATGAGGCATCTCCTAGCAGCCATGAAGAGGAAATTAATAGGAGCAAGCAGGAGTAACCACTTTGATGCAATTTCCTTGGGAGATAGTGGACCATCTAATCTTTATTGGAGCCCTTTAACCTGTCATTCAAAACTCATGAAGGCCTCCTGCTCACACAGCCTTTCCAGATATTAATAGATGATAGAAAAGAATAAATCAAAACAATATTTTACAATTTTATTATTCATTAGATTTCCCACCCCTCCCAGCCTGAGGCACACAGCCGGCTACAATGAACTGTCTCTTTACAGTGGCCCTGACAGCTGAGTGAGGATGTGACATTCCAGAGGAACCAGCCACCATTTCCCACTGCCTTTCCTCTTCCCCATCACGGGAGGACTGCCAAGTCCTCCACATCTCACCACAGCCATCCTATGCATGTGTATTTTAAGGAAGCACTCAGGGCCATAAGCCACCACCTCATGTGGTGGGCAGTGAGACACACAGGGTCACCATGAAGTCCAGAGGGCTTGAGGGTGACCTTCAGCATGCTCCACAGGAGAAGGCAGGGAGATGGAGATCCTTCCCCAATACACACACACACCCCTATTCCCCTAACAGCACAAGGAGGCACAGAGTTACACAGACACACAAGGCAGGAGACAAAGCCACAAATGGACACCAAGGCTTCGAGTGTATCTCCAGCTCCTCACCTCTCCCTTCCCACCATCACCTCCCCACCATGTCTCAGCAGCCTTCTGCTCCCATGGGAAGGGTGAGCATCCATGAGACATGCAAAGGGAGACCTGTGGGCTCTAGAGCTGGAGGATGTGTCAGGACACCCCTGGAACATGCCAGATTCTTTGGAGGAGCAGGAAGGGGAGGGCAGTGGTACCAGGGAAAAGCCACCTGTGTTTTAATGTAGGAGGACAGAGGAGGGAAGGAGGATGATGAGAGGATTGTAGTGCTGTGAACAAAACTCAGTTTTAAGCTTGAGGGCATGTTGGTGGGTTGGTTGAAGAGGTTTGTTAATGTTTAATACAATTAATCCAAGTGATGCTTTGTCAAAACACCTGAACATGGCACCCTGCACCCCAGTGTCCACAGGTTTCCATTATCACTTTGCTTATCCACAAATTCCTGTAATCTGTAGGCACATGGCTCTTAATTGCTATTATTACCAATTAGCTTTCTTCTCCTGTAATTACACTGTGCTTGCCTACAGCCTCTCACAGTTTTGGGGAGGTGGATGCCTTCTCCTTCTTTCCAAATATGCAGTGAGTGCAGCACTCCCTTCTGGCTGTTGCCCATGTGTTCCCTCTTTCTGAAGGAGCTGAACTATGAATCTCACACTGAAAACACAGCACAAACCCCCAGGGCCCTGCAATGCCATGGTGGGATCCATAATCCTTCACATGGCAAACCTACAGTCCAAGTGCAAGGCTCAGATAGAGGACTCCAGCCCAGGAGGGAGCAATAAATCACCCCACTAATGGCCAGTGCAACATTTGCCCTAATTTCAGGGCTGCTCCAAGAGCTTCCCAGAGCTGGCAAGGCCTGCATCCATTATAGTGTGTCAGACAAGTACAGGATGAGGCTCTGGCTCAGCTTTCCCTGTGGGAAGGGCTCTTTCTACCAGTGCCCAGGCTACAGCACAACCCGCATCTCTTCAGCCCAGAGGAGAATTAATTGATTGTTGATTATGGGGGCTGGATAAGATTAATGATGTGCTTAACTATCCATTTCCTAACATTTAGGCACCAGGGGTGTGTTTGTAAATGCTGAGGCACAGAACTCTTCCGTGCTGCTCGGCAGGAAAGATGCTCAGCATTTAACCCCCCCACAATGCAAAGCTGCCCACGGATCCATCATCCTGCCTGCACACCAGGAATGCTGCACATCCCAGGTGTCAGTTTGCCAGCAGGACCCCTTTTCCAGGGCTGACATGTCTGGGGGTGGGAGAGAACATCACTGAGGGGCTGATGAAACTCAGGCTTCTTGCAGAGAGATGTCATCAGTTGGGGGGAAAAATCGTTGCAAGTTGCCATCATGTCCAAGGGGTGATTTTAAGGATGTGGCCACAGGGCTGGATACAACTGGGGACTCCCAGCCAGAGCTGAACCTCTCCTAGCCCCCGTCAAAGGCTCAGAGGAGGGATGTGTCACATGTCTTACACAAGGCAAACACCCAGTGAAGGCACCACAAAGCTGTGTCCCCACTGCCACCTTCCTCTGCAGCTCCCAGAACCACAGAATCTGGGAATCATAGAACCACAGATTCTCAGAAACATGGAATCACAGAACCACAGAATCTGGGAATCATAGAACCACAGATTCTCAGAAACATGGAATCACAGAACCACAGAACCATGCAATCACAGAACCTCAGAATCTGAGAATCATGGAAACACAGAATCACAGAACCACAGAACCTCAGAATATCAGAATCACAGAATCTGAGAAAGCCAAAATGACAGAATCACAGAAACACTATATGCTGAGCTGGAGGGGATCCCCAAGGATCCAGCTCCTGGCCCAGCACAGACACCCCAAAAATCCAACCCTGTGCATCACTGAGAGCATTGTCCAAATGCTCCTGGAGCCTTGGGGCCATGCCCATTCCCTGGGGAGCCTGGGCAGTGCCCAGCAGCAGGATGGATTATGGAAGCACTTGTAGTACACAGCAGCACTGTGAGGGCTTTCTACTGCTTAACACTCTCCTGTATCCTACATCATTGTATTCCAGGTGCCTGGAGTCCCAGAAAGAGCCAGAGATAAGTAGGATCTCTCAGCTCAATCATCCCTGCTCCTGCCCGAGGCAAGCCACCATCACAGCCTCTGTGGAAAGGGTGCAAGTGTGGGGATATTGAAGCACAGGGGTATCCAAGCGTTCATTCTCAAACTAAATCCTCTCAGTTAGCACCTGGAACTTGCACTTTTTAATTACTCTCTCAGGGAAGCTTAAGTCAGAAGAGAAAAAAAAAAGAAGAAAGGAAGAAAGAAAGGAGACATTGCCTCTACATTAACTTGCTCTAAAGCTCCCTAGGGATGCAGAGTGGCATTTTTCCTTCTTGGATTTTAAAACAGGAGCTTCTCTGAGGAATTAAAGATTCAGCAGCAATTCACAGAGCCCTGACCTGCCCCAAACCTCAATGGCACCTAGCAAACCAAGTTGGTAGTGCCTCATCCATCCCATGCCTCTCTATCTCTGCTGTGGCAGAGCTAACCCCATTTTCCAAGTATTCCCAAATTCACCCTTGTTTTGGGTTCCCTTCTGGGTCCAGCACTTTTCCAGGCAATCCCGGTGTCTTTAGGCACACCTGTGGCACTCTGGCCCAGCAGGTGATGAAAAGCTGTGTTAGAAGCAGCAATGCTGCACAAGATGATGCCCTCAAGCAAGCTGCAAGTGTGGAGAGCACTGTCAGGTGCAAAGGCACTAAAGAGCCTGGATGATCCAGCCTTGCTCCAAAAAGACATGTGGAAGCACCTACCAGCACCCCTGGGAGATGGGCAGCAGAGTTTGAGGACAGCACAGGTCAGGAAAAAGGGAGAAACTGTGGCTCATTGCATTTGCAGCCTGTCAGACAGAGATTCAAGGCCCCTCTTTCTGCAAACAATCATTTATCTTTAAGCAAAAATACTGGCTCCTCAACCCAACACCTTGTGCATGAGGCTTATATTTTTTTATGAACCCCCACCCAGAAAAAGGGGAGGAGATGCTTGCTAGAAACCCCTTGTGCATTTTGTAGACACCATTGACACAAAATCTACCTTTAAATACACTAAAAAATAAAATTTAAAAAAAAATCAGTTTTTCAGCCTCGAAACTGGTTAGCCCCAGAGCTGGGTGTTTTAAAACACTCTCCTTGGCATCCTGCTGTCATCCTGAGCGGCTGAGATGCCAGCTAGGACACCCTCCCAGACACTTTCAGCTGAGAGACACCATCCAGGCAAATAAACACCAACGCAAAATACAGAAAAGAGTCATTGAGAGGATGCTGTGACTACAGGGGCAGGCACTTGGCACAGCTTCCCAGGGCTCCTGCTTGCCCTCCGGGGCAGTGCCAGGGGCACTGCTGACACCGTGTTCCCTGGGGACACACACAGACCCCTGGCTGCCACCCAGTCCATGCATTTGGGCTTCAATGCCTGGGATATGATGATGACACAGGCAGCAGGTTGGGGGAAAAACCAGCAGAACTGGGCAGGCTGTCACCCACAGGCAGGGGCTGTCATCTCCCACCTTCAAAAGGTGACAAGGGTGCTGCTTTCCCACTCTGCTTTCATCTCCCTCGTTATCCTCCCTGCACACAAGCAAGCAGGGAGCAGGCGCGTGGTGCTGGAGGTTTAATTGCACCCCTACATGGAGCTCTCCTGTCATCCCTCCCCTCCTGCCTCTCTATTGGGGAGGGGGCTGGCAGGTTGTTTTGGGAGGATTGTGCCCCCATATCTACTTTTTAATGATCTGATTGCCTTTTATATTAAGCCAAGTGTTTCTCCAGGAACATCTCAGCCTGGCACAGCCACGGGGAGCCCAGCAGGCAGCCAGCAGTAGCGAGGGGTGCTCTGCCATGCTGCCCTCCGCCAGGCATCCACAAATTAATCCAGAGAGCTTTCCATACTGGGAGCAATGCCAAGCCAGGAAGGCTGGGAGGGTACCTGCATCCCGCCTTCCTGACCATGCCAAGAAAGGAGACAGCCCTTAAAGACCCCATCAGCCACCAAGAACCAGCATCCAGTCTTCAGTGTAGGGAGAAGAGAGTAAGGTGGAGGAACAGGGAAGTCCAAGCATTCCAGCCCTGAAATATTCTCCTGCTCCCAAGGAGGGAGCTCAGCACAGGACCCCAAGCCATGCCAGAAACTGCAGCACATGGGGATGAGATATCCCAGCAGAGCCTTGTCCCCAGATCCTTGTCCCAAACACCTCATTTTGGTGCAAACTTCACCGAATGTACAAATTTTTGGATCACCCAGAGATGCTCCTGCCTCGGGGCCATCTGAATTACAAATAGCACCCGCCCCATTGCTTTCCCTTCCTTCAGCACTGTATAGGCAGAAACTCATGAGATAAACTCATGAGATAAACATGAGCTTCCCACCATCCGGGCTGGCATCCTGCGGGCACGGGCTCCGTCTCTCCCGCTGCACAGAGGAACGCGGCCCCTGCTCCGCGTGATGCAGCTGCTTAATTAAACCAGCCCTCCACCTCGGGAGGAATGGGCTTAGATCTGCCTTGGGACACATGTAAATTAAAGTCAGAGCCGGCCTGCCATGGTTTATTCATGGAAGGAAGTAAAATTCAATGCGGTTCTACCTTTCTCAGGGTTTTGGGTTTTTTTTCTGCTTTTCTTCTCATGGATGAGAAATGAATTGGAGCAGGGCAGGATTTCAAAGGTGCTTGCGAGGTAGGGAGCTGTGCAAGGCATATTAGAGGCAACAGGATTGGATGCACCCCTGTTCACCTCTCCCAAAAAACCCACCCCTCGCCCCAGAGGAGCAAATACCTGGGTTGATGGAGCAAGGTGCTCACAGACTTAAATGCACACTACAGTAAGCCCCACGTGCTTCATTGGAAGCAAAATGCAGTCGATGCTCACCCAGAAGCAGTTTTCCTCCAGAAAGGCTTGCTTGGAAAAATTAAGGGTCTCCGGATGGAAAGGAGCTTCAACACCAACTGTTTAGGTGACATCATGGCCCTTAACAAGGAGTTTAAGCCTCGAGCAGGGTATGGAAGCAGCTGGCTCAGGCTCCCACGTGCCTGGCTGCTCACTGCCTGCAGCTCCCCAACAGGTCCATGCTCACCCATTTAATCACCACTCTGGGCTTCACTCTCTCTGTGTTTCATAGCTGGGGGGATTTTGAAGGTCTGAAGAGAAAATCTGTCCCAGAGGGATGCAAAGAGAGGAGCAGGCATGCCCTGGGCAGACGGTGCCGTGGGGCTGCCAGCTTGCCACAGAGCAGGGAACTCAGTTCACTCTCCAGAACAGCCAGAGGGGGGAAAAAACCCAACACTTGTCATGGTCACTTTTCCAAATCCCTGTTGTCCCACCCAGGTTTTGTTCTGTTTTAGTTTCCACTTGGCTCCAGGCTCACTGCGAAGTCCCATGCCACAGCTCCCTCACCACAGCTCCACTTCCTTGCCATAAACCAGCCACTTTGAGTGATCAAACTGAATAAATTAATCAACCTCCAGAAAATTCATACACATACTCACAGAGGTTCACAGCAGAGTGAGCAGCAGACACGTGGCCGTGGCAGTACCAGGCTCAGGCTGCTCCTCACCATCCTCACTGCCCCAGCTCATTATTCTGAGTCAACAAATGAAAGGAGGATGAAGTTGTCATCAAGGAATTGATGCTATTTAACCTCCTTATATTCTTCCTTAAAAGCAGATTTAGCAGCTGCAGCCTGGCACTGGCTCTTCCCTCTACCAGGGCTGCCATCCCTGCAAGCAGGAGCTTCCAGTGCCTAAAGGGGCTCCAAGGGCCTGCAGAGACAGAACAAGGGGGAAGGGCTTTACTCGGACAGAGGGCAAGGTTAGATTGGATACTGGAAAGAAATTCTTGGGTGGTGAGGCCCTGGCACAAGTTGCCCAGAGAAGCTGTGGCTGTCCCATCCCTGGAAGTGTCCAAGTCCAGTGCCTCACCACCACCTGTCATCCACAATGAACCTCACAACGAGTCTGGAGTAAAAAAACAGGGGACTGAGATTCAGAGGCACGACTTACATCCCAAAACCACAATCCCCAGAGATGCTTTACCCCCACTCCAAGCACCAGGCTCCATGGAGAATTATTTTTTTCCCTCATGAACTGCAGCAATGTGAAACTCCAGAGTCAACAGACACAGACTGGAAGAGCCAATACTTCCATACGCCACCTAAGGAAGCACATTGTATCCACCCCTCAATGCCTGTGTGAGCTACCAAACAACCTCATCAACAGGGAAATGAACAGGCACGAAAATTCCTGGAGGATCTCCAGGAGAAGCTCTTCCCCCAGGTACAGAGCTGCTGGGGGGGCTGTGGTTTGAAGCCCCCTGAAAAAGCTGCAGCTTTCCTTTGCAACTAGGGATTTTGGGAACCACCGATGGCACTCCATAATTCCAGCCCCTCTTCCAACTGGGAAATTGAGGTGGCATCGCCACTGGGCTCCCCAAATCACAACCCCCTCCTGGCTGGGAAGCAAACAACTCCCATCCCTAACAGGAACTAATTAAGCACCTCTTGCTCCTTCTCCAGCTCATGCTATGCAGTGTCCCCTTGATCTAGAGAACATCAAGTGCTCATTAATTATGTCTGAAGTGGTTCCTTGTTAGTGCTGACACCGTGAAGGAAGAGTCACCCCAGGATGGGGCTGGGGAGAGTTTCAGCTGCAGGGCCAGGCTGGCACTGCCAGCACAGCCAGGGACATGGGGACACAGCTTCCCTGTGTCCCTGCCACAGCACTGCAGGACATCCTGCCTTGGGTCACCCTGGGGCGCTGAGATGTCCCAGCATGGAGCAGGACATTGCCATCCTGGTGGAAGTGAGCCTTGGGAGGCTGCAGTTTGGCTGACTGCTTAACAACTATGCCCAGGAATAGATTTGCCATGGGAGGATGAATTTACCATGGGAAGACATCCCAACCAAGGCACATTCCTCATGCACCCCAAGAGTACCATGCATGGAATTAATTAGAAAAACAATTAAGAGAGCTTCCCAATGAATATTTATAGCAGAACAAGCCATAATTACTATTTCTGGGAGGAAAGGTGCCTTCTTACCCAGCTGCAGAGAGGAGAGAGGACACATGGCACCAACAAGGGTGACACCTTTGAAAAGCCCTTCCGGCCAAACCATTCCAGGCTTCCATGATTCCCGCACTGGCTCACCCCTATGCCACAGCGGGGAGGGCAGGCAAATTGCTCTAGAGCTCCTGGACAGGAAAGGACCTCCTGCAAGCAGTGCGAACGCTGGCACTGTCCATTTTGGTGCCACCACTGGGGACAGGACAGATGCCCAGAGCTGCAAGGGTAGAAGAACACTCACTGACTCCACCTCTGAACCCAGACAGGCCCTGCCTAAATTTCCACCTGTGTCTATGCTGGTGATAGCAACAAGCAGGCACAGGGGAGTGGTCTCCTCCATCCTCAACATCTGCTATACATAAGTCAAAGCCACCTGAGATTGCAGGGATTTACTGTACGTAGGCAGCTCTGGAAGCTTTTCTTAGCTGTGAAACATAATTTGCACCTTGGGCTCTCTAAGAATAAGTTGTCTTCAATAATAACACATGATTAAGAGCTCAGGAGCAGATCCGATGTGGAGCAGGAGATCTGTGATAATCCCAGGTCTCTCCCGTCACCCTCCTCCAGCACTGCCACCCTTGCTTGCCTGGTGTGCTGAAACAGATGTCCGTGGCAGAACCAGGAGATCTGGGTTTAGCCAGGGAATGACAATCCCTGGAAATATGCAGAGAGCCAGAGAACCTTTATGCCATGCCCAGAACTATTTCAAATTCCCTGTTTTGCATCAGTGCCAAACCCATAAACATTGAAGTAATCACTGCTAGTGAGGAGGGTGACCAGGTCCCTCTGCACCACAGAGGGGTCACATGTCAGTGTGCACCAATCCCTACCAAAGCTATGTCCAGGGCCAGGGCAGATATGTTGAGCCTGGATGCAATATGTACTATAATAAAGCACAAAATAAAAAATAAAAAACAAAAGTGTAAATCAATATCGTGTCTCTGCTCAAGGGCAATTTCCTCTCTGGGCTGTAGACCCGGCAAAACTGCTTGAGCCAGGATGGAAATTCAATTCTTAATTCCTCCTGTATATCATTTTCCAGGATGGCCCTGCTTTTACAGACAAGTTATGCAGCGAAGTCCAGAGACCAGACCTGAGGCTGGAGCACTCCACCTCGGCACGCAGTTCTGTGCCCCACGCTCCACAACTCTCCCCCAGAACAGCAAGGAGATGGCAGAGCTCTGCCTGCACCCACCAGACCATCACCCCAGAGAGGCTCCAGGGAGGGAAGGGATGAGACAAGACAAGGACAACGTTATCCCAGGAATTGCTCCCTGCTCACAGAGGTGCTGCTGCTGGGAGCCCAGCCATGATGCAGCCACACTGAGAGCACCAAGGTGACCAGCTCCTACCCCAGCCCACAACTCTCCTGCCTCAAATCCATTTCACACAATAAATGTGACACAAGCAGGTGAATCCTGGGCTGAACACAAAAACTAAGTGATGCAGCTCCCCCCATGCCATTAAGGAAATTCTTGTGGCAGCTGCTGGAGCCTAGGGTGTGAAAACAGCAATTCTCCCCTGGGGTGGGTGCAGAACTTAATCTGGCATGCCCACAACTCTGGTTTGATGCTCCCACAGCGAAGGCGTGGAGGTTCCTTGGCCATGCGTGCTGCACTGGCTGAAGACAGATGGGTTTTCCCATGGCTCCTCCAAAGGGCTGCTTGAGAGCGCAAGCAACGCTTTGATTTAATCACCCCGCTTCTCTCTCCACGCATCCCCTGCTATCTGAGGCTCCGGGCGTGACAAATGACCACTTGTAACACACTCGGAGCTGACACTCACGGCACCGCTCCATTTGTCACCACCCGAGCGCATGGCGGGGCACCGAGAGGGGAGCAAATTAAAACCTCACTATCTGCACTGATTACTTTTCCCTCATCCTAGCAGGCTCCATCCTTCCTCAGCGGTGTCCCAGCTGGCACATCCAACCCACACACAGCTCCTTAGACAGCCAGGGGAAAGCAGGGCAACTCGTTGCACCCGGTCCAAGGATTTTTCACCAGCCTGGGTCTCTCACTAAAACATCATCCGTGAAGGGCTGTTCGCCCAGGCAGGGGTTGCAGGAGACCCACAAAGCCCAACTGCAGCCCAACTGAGCTTCCAAATGATGCCTTTCACAGGGGAGTGGTGATGAGTAATCTCATGGCTTGAGGGGGAGAATCCATTTTATTATTATTATTATTATTATTATTGTAGAATCACAGAATCATTAGGTTGGAAAAGCCCTCCAAGGTCATTGACTCCAAACATTAACCCAGCACTGCCAAGGCCACCACTAAACCATGTCCCCAAGTGCCACATCTACACAGCTTTCAAACACTTCCAGGGATGGTTATTCCGTCACTTCCCTGGGCAGCCTGTTTCAGGGCTTGGCAACCCTTCTGGTGAAGAAATTCTCCCTAATTCCCAATCTAAACCTCTTGAGGCCGTTTCCTCTTGTCCTGTCCCTTGTTCCCTGGCAGCAGAGCCTGATCCCACCCAGCTGTCCCGTCCTGTCAGGGAGTTGTGCAGAGCCAGAAGGTTCCCCCTGAGCCTCCTTTGCTCCAGGCTGAGCCCCTCCAGCTCCCTCCGCCACTCCTGCTGCTCCACACCCTTCCCCAGCCAGGCTGGAAAACTGATTTTTATGTTTTTAATTATTATTGTTATCCTACTGGGAGAGACACTGGTGCCTGGAGCATGCCATGGGCTGTAGGGTGCAGCACAGCCCCAAATATGGGTGAGATTCCCACCCCTTGGCAAGCAAACCGCAGCAAGAAGAGCCATTCCCAAAAGAGTTCTCTCGTGACTGCAATAAACAATCAACACCCAAAAAAACTCAACAACCTAACAAAAAGGAAAAAGTTATAGAAAGGCTTTAAAAGTGCCTGGCTGAGTCACTGGGTTTGCCAGGTGCTGGCTGTTTGCAAACAAGGGTGAAACAATGCGGGTGCCGGACATGGGCCGGATCCGGCACTTCCTTGCGGCTCTCCCATTGTCCTGGAGAACAATCCCTGCTCCTGCTGGACAGCAAAGGCCTCCGACGAGCTGGCAGCAGGGTGAGAGCCAGCTCTACTGGGCTGGGGGAATGGAGAAAAGTTGGGAAACTTGAGTGGGTTTCACAGCCCACCACTGCAGGGATGCTCAGGAATAAGAACATATGGAGCTCTGCACCTTAAAATTCCCCCAAAAATTAATTTCTCCAGGTTCTTCCAGCTACCACAGAAAGTTTCCACAATGGATCATTAACAGAACAAGGGTTTGGAAGCAGTTTTATGCCTCCACTTGCAAACAGTCACAAAGAAACACCCTTGGGTGAGTGGGAAAATCAAAGGAGGATTTTTCTTCCTGTTTTAAGGCTGGAATCAATGTTATTAAGACTCAGAAGTTCTCATGGTAGGGAAGGGAACTACATAAACAGCCCATGGAACAATTTAAGGAGGAAAAAAAATGGGTAAGTGGGAAAATAAAGCCATACATGGAAGCTTGTGGGCCATTCCCTAATCCATCTGAGGTCATTGCTGCCACGGTCCAGCTTGGGAATCCAAACCCTGCAATGCTCACTTGACCCCCACTCATACCTTGCCTGGGGTATTTTCTGTGTTTCTCCCTTTTTTCTCCTTTGGACAGGTCTGGATCACAGGGATGGTTTGGGGACAGGGACAGGGACAGCGAGTGGCGGCTGAGGTGCCCAAGCCTCCTCCCTGACAGCAGCCGGGACTCAGGGACCCTCCCCATCACCGTGCTGGGGGAAGGAAAAGGGCCTGAATACATCAGAGGCACATTTGGGCTAATAATGTCTAATTAAGACTTTCATTAAAACCCATCACACTCATTAGAAAAGAAAGTTAACAAGGTTTTCCTGGACATTTTCCTTGCAAAATTATTATGGAGGTTAATGGATGCCTTCACTACGGCATAATTTAGGAAAAATCACACTTTTTCTTTTTCTCTCTCCTTTTTTTTTTTTCTCCTTCCCTGTGATTCCACTGTTTCTCCTCCACAGTGTGGCCGTGGTAAAACTGGGCTGCCTGTTCCACCCAGTGGTGGAAGCCGGGAGATCGCTTCCAGGCAAAGGCAAAGCCCCTCCAACAAAGGGGAGCATCTCTTCCTCCCTCCTGCCGGCACAGCCGCCAGGATTCAGCAGGAGATGGCAGAGCTTTCCCAGCACAGCCCGAGCAGGGAGAGTGGTTTGGGCTGATGCAGGATGGGAGAGGGGCAGGAAATTGATATGGTGCCAAAAAACAAGGAAAAAAACCCACAAGAAATAAACAAACAAACAAACAAACAAAAAACCACCCAAAAAACAAAGGAGAAAAAGGCCCATTTTGAGCAGTCAGAGGTTTGTGGCTCAGCCAAGCCTGAAATAAAACATCCCCTGGACATCTTTGCTGCTGTTCAGGGTGGAAAGTGCCCCGGCTGCTGTGATTTGGGTCTAAAAGCAGCTTTTGGGATGGTTCATGGGTAGCGTGTCACATGTACCCAACCCCCAGGGAGCAGAGGCACAGCAATGCACAGGGAGGAGATCCGCAGCCCCAGCGTGCTGACACTGCCCAGCCTGGGATGCTGGGCAGGAGGAAAACTTGAAATCCAAATTCCAACCCACAAGGAAACATTTTGCCTGGAAAAACACTTAAATCATGATGAGCATCAGTTGCAGATGCTCCTTTCTACCCAGCTGCCAGGCAGAGACCCCAGTGTGCATCACCTGTTTGCCCACAGGTTTGGAAAGGTTTGGGAACAAACTGGTTGACCTAAACCTGGTCCCCAGGAAAGAGCTTGACAAAAAGTGCTGACGGTTTTTAAGCCCAAATATTTATTTTTTGTCTTAGCCCTTGTTCTACCTGGCCCACTCTGGGATGCTGCTATCCCATACCCTGCTAAACCAAATCCAAGGGCAAGTGGAAGGAGAGCAGGGCAGGGCAAGCACTTTCTTTTTACCTCTTTGTTTTTCCCCTCTTGTTTTAGAAAAAATTTTTAAAAAAAGATCACTTGTAGGCCAGGTAAGCTGGAATGAGATGCTGGAGAGGTGGGGAGAAGAGACGTCAGCACAGAGGCTGGAAAGAAGATGATTTCCAGCCACAAGGAAGTGCACTGACTAGCAGATTGGAGAAAAATTAAAAATTAAGCCATTCTTAAAAGCAAAAAAAAAGGGCTTTTCTGCAGCCCCTGCCAATGCCTGCTGTGCTCACCCTGCCCCAGGCATCCAGGCAGCTGGGCATAGAGCTGCAGTACACTGGGATGGGAAAGATACAGCTAAAGGCATGGGGAGCAGGGTCCTGTGTCCCCATGACCTCCCTTGCTGCCATTCACCCATAGGACAAAACCAACATCACCTTCATCACCCAAGAAAACCTCTCCTGGGTACCCCAAAATGGGTACCAGGCTGGACCATGGAGCAGGGAGAAGGCAGGCAAGGGCACAGCCAGAGACTAAAATTTCCCAGTTCTCAACACAAGCAACAATTTCATTGGGAAAACTTGACAATTCCCTTGTTTTAAGTGATAGCAAATTGTTCTACCCCTAATTGCAAAATGTTCTCAATTATTTAAAAAATCACTTTATAAATCACATTGTTTCCAGTCTTCTGTGATGGATAAGTAGATCCATCAATAATTATCACCAGAGCTGCTCAGCATGGGGGGAGGATAACAGGGGAACCAGCATGGAGCTGCTCACTCCTCAACATTCAAGATCGGACGTGCCCCTCCAGCTGCTCCCTTCCCCAATCCATTCTTCCGTATAAAAGGCAGAAGGGAAGGACAAACACAGAAAGGAGACAAAGAAATCAAAGGGATGGAGGAGATGAGGATAAACCCACACAGAGCTTTGGCAAAGGCTGGGCAGAGCCCAGCACATCGGTTAGCAGGTGAGGAAGGATGGGGGACCTGGCTGGAGATGGGATAGAGGAGCGGCTGCTGTGTGGAAAGCCAGGGATGCCTGGAAGCAAGGCTGCTTGATGAGCAGCCTTTGCATTGCAGGCAATACAGCCCAGCTTTGCTCTTGTTTTGTGGGGTTTATTTTGATTTTTTCCCCCACCAGGTCAGATTTCCAGCTGCTGTAGCAGACAGGCCAGCAGCGGCAGATTGGAGGCTCCTGAACGCGCCAGCACAGGAACTTGTCAGGAGGGGAAAACTGAAAGTGAGACAAGGCCGGGAAGCAGCAGGACTGATCTCTCACCCCTTCTTCCTGGGTTTATAAATACTACATAGAAATTCAGCACAAAGCTAGTTCAGTCCCAGACTTCTTTCTTCTCCGTGCACCCGAGATAGTACCCGGCGCTGGGAAGGTCAGAGAGAAAGCCAGCGTGATTCCAGCAGACAGAAACACAGTGCCCAGTCCTCAAAGTCAAAAGGGATGAAAGCCAAGAGACACAACTGCCAACATTCTAGTGAGGGGTTCTTTTGCCATCATCAGGTTTCAAACACCAGGAGAGAAAGGGTTTAACAATCTTCCTTGAGGAGAAAAAGCAAAATCCACTCAGCATGCTCATCCAAGGTTTCCCCCGCCTCCCAGTGTTCCCCGCTGCCACCTTCCCTCCCACCTCCTCCCCAGCACGATGATGCATTGCCCCTTGACCCACACAAGGAAGCCGTAAAGCAGGGCTGAGGGACAGGGCAGAGCAAGACAAATGGATTTAATATCAGCCTGAGGAGAGCATGGGCTCTCTCACGCACCAAATGAATTATTCATTCGGGATTCGGGCAGAGCCTCCATCTCACACTGACCCACCACCCCCACGGGCACACGGTGTCCATGAGGATGGGCTGGGCAGTCCACTGGGCTTTGACATACAGCTGGAAGCTGCACCAGGGAGTCTGTGCCAAACCAGCTTGAGATGGGAACAAACAACGGGGCTGATCCACAAAGACAATTCCCCTCTCTCCCACGCCCATCGTGGCGCAGTGGTGATAGCAGCCCCCCATCCCTCTGACCCTAAAACACCAGGATAGTCTGCTCAGGGCTCTGAGTACCCCCAACGAAGATGACGTTGTGCCTGTGGGTCCCTCGGGCTGTAAGTACCCCTAAAAGCCAGGATTAATGAATCCCTGAGTGGTCCAAGCTCCGCTGTCAGCACGAACCCGCTCCGGTCTAATGGCCCCATGATAGGCACAGCCTCCTTCCCAGGGGAGCGAGGGATGAGACGGAGCTGGGGGAGCTGAACAATCCAACCCTGTCTTTTTCCCCACCACGCAGGAATTAAGCCTATTTTTTTCAGCCTTCAAATACTGAGAGATTTTCTTTTTTTGGTTTTTTTTTTTCCTTGGCGACAATTCCCATAGGCTTGTTAAGTGTCTCATCTCAGGCTGATGAAGGCTTGGAGCAGATGTCAGGAGTGTGTGCCTCCCAGGAGCCAGGGTGCAATCCCAGCAGCTTCCCTGCCAGGCAACCCAGGCAGAGGAATACAACCCTTCTGAGAAAACCAAGGAATTCTTATTTCTAAACTTTGCAATGTGCCACCTCCTGCTCACCAATCTTCATGAAGGGCAGCAGTGGGCTTAGGTCTTCCCTTGCCAGCCCCAAGGTCCATGGGGATACAAGAAGGAGCTTGATGGCCAATGAACTACCATGGAGCCAGAGTCCAACCCAAGATCAGATTTTTATTCAAATGCAGGTAATTTTCCAAAATCCCTGATGTTAACCCTGGATCAAGCTTTTAGGAGGGGTTTTAGTAAACTTCAAGGGGATGGGAGATATGCTGGATTTGGGTTCCTCAGCAGCACTGAGCAGGGCCTTCAGACACAGAGGTCACATGCAATCCCAGCCTTTTCTGTGTCCTCCTGATATGGGAACTGGAAAATACTCTACAGGACTGGGAAAGGGCAGCCATCAGAGCTCTCCACCACAGACAGCATCTTACCAGCACCCATGGAATCATCAAACAGCACATTCCTGTCATCACAGATGAGCCTGGTGCCATTTAACACCTGCTTATCCTGCACCCACAGCATACTCTGGTGCCTTTCAGGATCATACACGCTGCCAGTCAATCTATAACGGAAATTTCTACTCCTTGGAGCTGCCAGGATTCCTAATCTTCACCTCAAGAGTCTGAATACAAAGCACACTCCCCACGCAAAGGCAAAACACTCACCAGGAGCTCAGCAGTTTCTCCTTGGGCATCAGTGCTGAGGAGTGGGAGCACAGCTGGAGACAGGCACTAGGGCACAGAAAACCCAGAAAATCCCCAATTTCCTGGGGTCTACTTGGAGTAGCTTTGATGGCATTAACGCTTCACAACCCTTGTGGAGTTTGCACAAGAAAAGGAAATAAGAAAAGCCATGGAGATGGGTCCAACACCCACCCTCAGCAGGTTTGCTCCCGTGCTTTTCATCCTGCTGTTGTCAATCCTCTGCCTCTCCCCAAGCACTGAGAAGGTGCATCACAGTCCTCCCAGGGGTCAGGACCATTCAAGACCCCACCTCCCTCCAGCTGGCAGAAAGGTCAACAACACCAAAACCCACGTTTTTACATTGTCACTATTTTCCTCCATTTCTGGCAGTGACATTACTTCCCAATTCCAGTGTTTAGCTAAAATTAGTATTTGTTTTCCCATGATGAGAAATGTCATTTTGCCATACAGCCACGTGTGCTTTCTGTGTGTTGGTTCAATAGCAGAGGAACGTCTCGCCAGAAATGCTCGGTTTGCAGACAGCCCTCCCTCTGAGCGCTTCGGCTCCTCACAGGAATCTCCTGGTGGAAACAAAATCACCCTAAGGCTCAACCACAAAACTCACAGGAATCCCCCAGCCATGCTGTTTGAGAAAGGATTCTGAGGGCTTCCTGGTTGTCGGAGTCCTAGCACAGGAGGGTGTCACCAACCCCATCTTGGCCAGGTAGGAATGAGGCTTTGGGTGGTGAAAACCTACACAAGTTCTCAGGTTCCCAGGCAAACCATCAAACAAGCTTCTCCACAGCCTGAAGCCCAGATTTAATATTTTCACATATCCAGAGGTACACGGGGAGAAGAAACACCTTGTGGGACTCCCCAGGGAGCATCACAGCCAAGCCTGGTAGTACACAGATTCCCCCATCTGCACCAAAAGAGATCCAAGTTGGACCTCTTCCCATCAGAACCCACCAAACCAGCCCTTAAGCACTTTGACCTTCTTCTTCCCAACCCTTCTTGTCCTGGTGGTGTTGACCTTCTAGAAGCTATCTGGAACTGATAAAAAGGGTGAGCAAAAAGCCCTCTGATCTCCTCCTTCCAAGCAGCACGCAAAACCAATACCTTAATTTGAGAGAGGAGAAGGAAAGGGCGGCCAACAGAAAAAAAACAACGTTCCAACGGTATTTGGGAAATATGCACCACATGGGCAAAAGGAGATGAAAAGCAGTGAGCACTGTTTCCATATTTATAACCTCACACTGCAGGGCTCCAGCAGGCAGCAGCATGCTGGCAGCATGGCCAGGGAACCCAAAAACCAGCAGAACAATTCCAATTAACACCGAGAATCAGAGCAGCCCCACGGCAGCAGGGCCCAATGGCAGCTGCCTGGCTCTGCCAGGGAAATAACGAGGCAGATGAAAGAGCCTTTCCAGTGTGCGCAGTACTTTGAAGGCACCACATCACAGAGGTGACTTCCAGCAGGGTAGCAGTGGCCCCAGCACTGCCACCTTCACCCTTACCACACTGCTCACCAGGTCTGGCCACTGACCAGAGCACACTGAGAAACCACAGGCTGACCACTGCTCCCAAATCCCTACCTGCTCCCTGGAGCAAAACCATATCACGGGAAGCACCACACAAAACAGTCTGTTTGGGGACAAACATTTTGCCCCAAAACAAACACAAAGGGCTTGTTGCCCAAAGCCAACCTTACCTTTGCAAGCCACGTTGTTCTCGGGCTCATAGCCAGCCTTGCAGGTGCAGCGGCCAATGGGCACCATCCACTCGCCGTCGCCGTTGCAGTACAGCTTGATGGGCACGTCCACCTCCTCGGCGTTGGGGATGCAGGTGCCACGCGCCGTCACCAGAGAGGTGCTCTCCGCGCCCGTCATCGTCTCCGGGAAGATGGCGAAGTTCTGCACTACACTGGGGCACTTCTTGAAGAAGACCCTGACAGACAGCAGAGACATGCAAGCCCCGTAGTCCTGGAAAGCCAGGTAAAAGCCATTGCGGGTCAGCGGCCCGAAACTTCTCACTTCCGTGTTCACCTTCATCAGCCGGCCCCCAAAGTCCACCTGCGAGAAGCTCTCGTCAGCAGCGATGGTGTCCACTTTGAGGTAGGGTGCCTCCGTCCAGAAGGCGGACTTCTTGGTGGCAATGACAGAGTCTGTCTCGTAGTAGTAGAGGTTGAAGGTCTCCTTGCAGGAGCCAGGGACATTGGGGAGGCTGCTGCAGTCCCGCACGGTGAAGCGCATCTCGGTGTAGATGCGGTGAGCCCCGCGCCGGTTGATGAAGGTGGTGAGGAGCCAGTTGTTCTGGTTGGGCTCGAAGACGTTGCACACCTGGTACGTACGGATGGTGTTGAGGTTCTCGTCGTAGCCACTGACTTCTTCCCACTGCATAAAGGAGCAGGGAGAAGTGGTGAGGAGGAGGAAGAGGAACCAGCGATGGCCGCTCACCCCGCACAGGGCAGGGCTGGGAGGACAATCCCAAAACTCCAAAGAGGATGAGGAATGTGGTTATGGGCACACAAAGTGAGGCACCTGCAGGAGCACCAACCAGGCCATGACCAGAAGAAATCCCCACCCTCTTACCCCTCCATGCCTCTCCCCATTGCTCCCAACTGATGTTAAAATGTCTTTTCTACATGGGCAATTGCCTTATCTGCCCTGAGAGGATGTAAAAATGGGAAGAAAGATGGCCCAGGCATCTGGAGGTGGGAGGGAAGGCAGCACATGAGGCTACAGCTTCATTAAAGCTCAAGCCAGTACGTGGGCTGGAGAGCAAGCCTGACCCCAAGCCCCCAGCACAACGGGATCATTTCCCCCGGCAAAGAAAACCAACTAAATAAAACATTACTGCTGTGGAGAGAGGGAATATAGATTCGCAATTTGATTTATAGAAGGGCATTAATATAATCCAGGCTACAATTTCAATTAAGGGACAGCGGCAAACTGTGAATAGTCTATGATGGCATTAGAGTCCTACAGGCAGATTTACAACCTCATAATCCATTCATTTTAACTAATCCATGTTTACAGTCTCCTCATAACAGCATTATTCATATGGCAATCTTTAGGCAGCTCCCTCAGTATCAGGCATAATTTCCAGGAGCGATGCAGCAGCAGCATTCACGCCTGTGTTTACACAGGGCACAACAGGTGATGCCACCCTGCCCTGTCACACTGAGTCCTGACAAGCTGATGCACCACAATCAATCCTGAAACCTCACACATTTTTCCCTTCTCTTCCCTTTTCCATTGAACAACCACATTTCTCAACTCATCCCCAAGCTTCCCTCCTGTGAAGCACGGCCTTGATGTAACAAAACACAGGTTTTTGTTTTGTTTTCAAAGCAGGGTCCTCCTCACACTGCCAACAAGTGAATCAAAACATTCACTCCCAGGCCCACCTACTTAGCACTTAAGCCAAGATCAGAACTCAAGGTTGCATATTGTTGTTAAGCCATGGTTACCAAACCAGCAGGTAAAGCCTCCCTCATCCAGCCCCGTGTTCTTCCTTCTCATCTCATGCCAGGAAAGCGCTACAAAACCCCCTCTCTCCCCCGTGCACAAGGCGTGGGGATTCAGTGCCCCTTCATTACCAGACACCTTTTCAGAGCAGGAGCTGTACAATCCTCCCTGACCAAGGGGGATGCAATTGTTTGCTGTTCCCACCTGGGCTTTGCATTACAGCCCTGCCTCCAATTAAGGCCAGACAACGAGCTCTCCTCCAGCATTAACACCAGCCCCATGGCTCTGCTGTCTGCACTGCAGGAATCCTCCTCCTCATCCTCAAAAACCTCAGGGCTTCAAAACTCAGAGCCAAAACCTGCCAACAAACACTGCTTCACTTCAAGGCTTCCTGCATTTAGGAACAACATGAAATGCCCTTGGAAAACCCTCAATAGGGTTTTCCAAGACCAGATTCTGGCACTGCCTTGGATTGAGCATTCCTGGTACCAGGCACTGGGAGCAGCATGTCTCTGTGGCTGGAAGGACCCACAGTGCCAGCAGCTGCTGCCATCAGTGCTCTAACAGCAACAAATGCATCATTTTGACGAGATACTACTAAATAATTCACAGGGAGCTGGGGATTAAGTCAATGTTGTTCTCTGACTCCACTAAGATTTAAAGCTTGTCCATCAGGAAGAGCAGAAAGAGAGCCCACATCCTGCCACAGCCCATCCTGGGGACCACAGCCCCTGCAGCCTGGCTGGCATCAGGCCCCAGCATGAACATCAACAGTCCCCACCTGGGAGGGGTCTGTGGGGTAAGCAGCTCCTCTGGGAGTTCAGCATGCCACGGGGAGATGCCACCACCCAAAGGGACCCAAAAGGGACCCAAAGCCAGCATGGAGCCCATGCCAATGGCAACCCAGGGTCAGGAGAGGTGGCTCATCAACTTCCTGTGCCTCCAAGAGAGATGAGAGCAGCCTCAGAGAAGGAGCTGACACTCAGCAGCCACCAGGAGCCTCTCATCCTGTCAGGAATAGTGTGACCAGCAGGACTAGGGCAGTGACCATCCCCTGTGCTGGGCACTGCTGGGGCACCTCCAGTCCTGTGTCCAGTTCTGGGTTCCTCACAACAAGAAGGACATTGAGGAGCTGGAGCATGTCCAGGGAAGGGAATAGAGCTGAGGAAGGGGCTGGAGCACCAGGAGTGGCTGAGGGAGCTGGAAAGGGGCTCAGCCTGGAGAAAAGGAGGCTCAGGGGGAACCTTCTGGCTCTGCACAACTCCCTGACAGGAGGGGACAGCAGGGGGGGTCGGGCTCAGCTCCCAGGGAACAATGGACAGGACAGGGGGAAAAGGCCTCAAGCTGTGCCAGGGGAGGTTTAGATTGGATATTAGGGAAAATTCCTTCCCAGAAAGGGTTGTCCAGCTCTGTCACAGCTGCCCAGGGTAGTGGTGGAGTCCCCATTTCTGGAGGGATGTAAAAGCTGCCCATACAGCTTTTGTGGCACTTGGGAACGTGGGTCAGTGGTGGCCTTGGCAGTGCTGGATTAATGGTTGAGCTTGATGTGTGAGAGGGTTTTTCCAACCTAAAGGATTCTGTGATTCTGTGATTTTAGATAAAATACTTGGCATTTTAAATACTTTGTGGAAGATTTAATACATACTCCTGTAAAGCAGAAACCTCTCCAGGAACTCTCAGGGAGCGAGAATTGAATGGCTGCAGGGAGGCACAGAGGGATGGAGGGTGCACACAGTGGGATGCAGGGATGGGGCTGGGGAGAGGCTTTACTCTGCTGCTCTGCAGAGGGTGAAACCACCATGCCTTACAACACAAGCTCCCTGCCTGCCTCGCACAGGTTTTTAGTGACAGCAGCCGCAGGCAGCTATTTATATCCTGTCTCCATCACCTGCACGTGCCCCTCCTGCATTTTTCCAGCCATTTATCTGGCCCCAGAATTTTTCCAAAGCAATTCAGTAGCAAAATACCCCAATTCAAGGCATTCTGACATGTCTGGAGTGGATTTCATGCCTGCTGCAGGTGTGGCCCAGCTTTGGTGATGGTGTGCAAAATAATTTCTCTTGAGGACTTGGCCAAGCCACTGACACCTGATCAAAGATGCAGCCTGGCATCCTTTCCCCCCTGGTGCCACATCCTGGAATCCCCAGGGACGGGCCCTGCTGCTGCTCCCAGCCTGCCTGCCCCACCGTGGTGCCCATCCATCAGCTCACATCCCCTTCCCACCCGCAGCTCCATCTCTCACTTTTTCTGCCAGGAGAATGTGAGTCAGGTTATTTTATGCTTCCATTCCTCAAAGACTCATATTATATAAAAAAGATGTTTTAAGTGCCTCAGGGTGTTTGGTTCCTCATTACTTCATAAAAGTGACATTAATAGCCAAGGAAGAGCACTGCCGAGTGCAATTATGGATGATGTTCCAGGTATGAAAGCTGTTTGGAGCCTGCTAATGTTTCCTAATTACAAGCCTTTTGGCACAGGGAGAGGAAAGGCACGAGCAGGGGGATGGAGAGCAGTGATGGGGCTGAACCCTTCACGAGGAAGGAGGACAGGAAGGGGAAGAGAGAGCACGGAGATGGAGACAAGCTCCATCTTCACCAAGGCCCCAGGATTGGCTCAGGGAAGGATACTCAGCCTGGCTCAGCTGGACAGCGATGCCCTGGAACCCCACACCAGCCCTATGGGGCACTGCTGTTCCCACCGTGACTTCTCTGGCTTCCTACCAGCATTTTACCCCTATAAACAGTGGGGTTAAAAGCATGGACCCCCTAGATCACATAAGGGTCAGCTGGACAAGTGGAACTTACCCCTGAAGGTGGGTTGGCAGTCCAGCCCAGCTCGGCCGTCGCTGTACGTGTATCCATCAAAGTTTCTGAGGAAACAGAAGAAAAGGAAACTAGTTATTCCCTAAGTTTTCCATTAATTTATGAGCACAGAGATGTGGGAAAACACTCAGTTGCTTTCCCAGAGCATGCACCTGACCCCTGGAGAGCTCAGGATAGCAGCTGCCCAAATGAACTCAAGGCAGTTTTGCTCTGGAGCAAATGGTGTGGGGCAAGATTCTTTGCAAGGAGTCACAGCCTGAACCCAGCTCACACTGCCAGCTCTGACCCTTCCTTGCCCAGGAAAGGAACACACTATCACCAACACAAAAAAAAAAAAAAATTAAAAGATGCTGTATTTCACAGACTCACATCAATCCCCTCTTTCAGACGTTAAAAAAAAAAAAAAAGCCAAAACAAAACGCAGCAAGAATAATAGCAAGAGCAACACCATAAAGAAACAGATGGGGAAAACCCTCCAGGTTTTATTTATTTGTTTGCAGCAAGCAGACAGGCAGATTAATTGCCTTAATTCCTGCATCCCGACCAAACAGGAGGAGGAGATATGCCGCTGGCAAGTGGCAGAGCTGAGCATCTCCCATCCCTCCCCTTTCCTGCATGGTCCCAGGTACTCACAGCAGTGCCAGGGAAAGGGATGCAACCAGAGAAATAAAGGTCAGGAAATACAAATCAGCCCAGGAATCCGTGCTGCTGCCGGGCTGCTGCTTTTAATCTCTCCACGGCTGCTCCAGCAATCACAAGCGGGAAACAAGACTCTGATTAATCTTCCCACCCCTCCCTTTGCCGGCCACTCCAGGATGCGAAGCTGGAGAAGCGTGACCAGGAACTCCCCACCCTGGCACGAGTGATAAACGTTCCCGAAACCCCTCCCAGGGGTGAGCGTGGCCCCGTGGCAGGGAGAGCAAGGCAGTGCCCAGGCATGGATGAAAAGGGGCTGGGAGCTGGCAAAGCTCCTGCACCCCAAACAGGCCCCGTGATGCTGCAGTGACACTGCCAGGGATGTTCAAAGCCCACAGCCCCCCTGCTTTTCACGGTGCCAGGCTGCTCCTGCTCACAGTGCCCTTGGAGAGGAGACGTTTCACTCCTGCTCCACATGGGAAACAGAAAAGCGTGGTGACCTTCACGCTGTCACACGTCACTTTTTAGTTTTGGTCATTTTCCATTTGGCAGAAGGCAGCTAAAAATTAAGTCTCCCAACTGCAATTCCTCTCCAGCCTTGAATCATGGAATCCAGAAATGATTTGGGTTGGAAATGACCTTAAAGCTCATCCAGTCCCACCCCCTGCAATGGACAGGGACACCTTCCACTAGCCCAGGTTACTCCAAGCCCTGTCCAACCTGGCCTTGGACATTTCCAGGGATCCAGGGGCAGCCACAACTTCTCTGGGAAGCTGTGCCAGGACCTCATCACCCTCACAGGGAAGGATTTCTTCCCAACATCTCATCTAACCCTGCCCTCTGGCAGTGGGAAGCCATTCCCCCTTGTCCTGTCACTCCAGGCCCTTGTCAGAATGGGGCTGGGGGCTTGTGCTCCAGACCTCCAGCAAGTTTCTAATCTCACCACCCTTCACCTTCCCTCCACCTCCACGCCTTCCTTCCCTTCCTAACAGCCCAGCTGCTAATTAAACAGCCATTAATCCTCACAACAGCCCTTCAAATGGGCAGGAAGATGTGTGCAGGCTTAAATGGATGTGGAGGTGGAAGGGATAGGCCATGCAAACATCTCCCAGTGCCCAGTGGGCTGCATGGCAAGGGATGCTCTGAGAGCCCCTAAAACACTTGGTGTTCTCCCCCAAAAGCAAACAGGGTGAACTTGTGCCATGCAGAGGAAACTGAGGCAGCAGAGAACAGGGAGACATGAGGACCATGGCCAGGCTGGGACCCAAGCTGGCGCATCCCCCCTCAGTGATAAATAAGGACAGGCAGGCTCCATTAGAGGAAAGGGACTTCTTCCAAAGGTTTATTCAGAAAGGCTTCTCACTCCATCATCTCCTTTCCTGTTGCACACACTTACAGCTTCCTTCCCCAGGCCTTGACAGAGGAATGTACTTTTGATAAAGCACAGCCGCCCTGTGGGACGGCAGCATGCGAGGACCAGCTCTGCTCCACGATGACACTCACCAGGACCCCTCTCAAAGTCTCACCCCTTCCCTCCTCTTGAGTTCCTTCCCAAAGGCTCCACGTTCTGGAAGGAAAGCAGGAAGACACAGCAGCAATGCTGAAGAAGACCTCAAAATAACTAAGTAAATAGAGAAATTAATTAACAATAAATGAATAAATGGAAAGGAACCGCAGAGAAGCTTTCACTTTGGATGTTTCTGGAGTCCCTAGGTGATTCTGTGGCCTGTGGCCAGGGAGGTCACATTCAAGAAATTGCCACAACAGATGCAGAGCTTGTGATGCAAAATGTGGAATATGTAAAATTTTCTTAAGAAAGGATGCTCATTAATGTTTGATCTTTGTAACTTTCAAGCCTAATCAACAAGAAAGGAGATTTCACCTGTGAAACAGCAGCTCACAAGCTCTAAGTGATGTCCAGGTGGAAAGAGAAATTCCTTTTGGATAGAATTGCCTTGTTAAGGTCTAGGGCTCCACATATTTCAATGATCTCAGTCCTAGGGGGGAAAGTTGACAGCATTTGGGAAGAAGGATGAGAGTGATGTGTCACTGAGAGTGGGCACACAGAATGCAGAATTTACCACACAGGGACAAGAATTTGCCACAAGGACATTTGGCAGAACCCCCAAGCCAAGGAAGAAACTAATAAAGCCAACCCAACAATTGTGCTGAAATCAGCTCTGATGGGTTAAAGGTAATTCTGGTAGGGGCAGATCACGACCAACGACTCACAGAGCACTGACCCAAGAAACCACTGACCCAAAAGAAGAGGAAGACTGAGCATGTGGACCAATCAGCATGAGAAGTAATTAACCAACAGAAGATAGAATATTAATTAGTAAGAGGATGTTGTAGCCAATAACTGCTAATTATTTTGATTGCTAAAATGTATAAATAGTAAAAAGCTTTGATAGTTGGGGTGCTTGACCAAGCACCCAGGTTTGGGCAACTCTGAAAAAAATAATCAATGTCTCTCTCAAGTGTGTAGTTATTGGCTTGCTCATACTGGATCCTATTTTTGTGAACAACACTCGCACTTCCACGGCTCCATGTCTGCAAAGCAATTTGCAAAGTAAATGAAAAAGAAGGCTGAGAGCCTGACCCCCTATAGACCATCTCCAGCACAGATCCTGCCCTATCTCCCAAGGACGCTGCCAAAGACAAGAAGATCCGTAAACTGGCAAAATGGTTAATTTGGAAGGTTTCTGTTAAATACAATAAGATGGTTAAATCCCCCCTTTGAGTTCAAATTCCTGCTGAGTTCACCCAACCCTGTGACTGCAGAGGCCCTGGCATCAGAAGGACATGGCTCAGCAACTTCCTATTGACCTCTCCTATTTCCTCTTGGAGGAAACCTTGGATTTTACTTCATTTTCTGGGATGAAAATATGACACTGTGACCTTGGTGGGGCACTTATGGCCAGGCTGCTTGGGGCTATGGCTGCTGAGACTCTCCTTCAACAGGAGAGGGTTCACAGATCCCAAATCCTCACAGAGCAATGGGGAACAAGACAGAGATCCCAGCACTCACATCTGCAAAATATCCCTACAGGCTGGGGGACACAGGATCAACCCCCCAGCTATCCATCACTTGGGATTGGGCAAGGAGACAGGCAGGGAACGCTGCTAACGAGGGGATTAGTGCAGATCAGTGCCTGAGCAGCCCTAATGAATAGAGAAGCCACATGGACACCTTGCACCTCCCCTCCCACCTGCCTCGCCCTTCCACGAGGACCAGTCCTCGTTAATTGGCACAGGGTATTAATTAAACCCCCAGGGGAACATCCTTTCCCTGTGCCTCTGACATCCAGCACAGCATCACTGGCCACATCAAGCGTGTCACCTGGATCAAGCAGTCCCACCATGCCAGGCTCCGTGCCCAAGACATTGCCACCCCCTCCCCTGCCCCAGGCAGGCTCCTCCAGCATTTCCCTCCACACCTGCACATGGGCACAGCAGGTACCCAGGGATGCTCTGTTGTCAGGAGGGAGCTCAACACGTTCACTGGGAGAAGTTTCTGGGATCAGAGGCTCTGCTGGCCAGGCTGTGACAGCCCAACCCCTCATTAGGGAGAGAGAAGCTCTGCTACCGAGAGCTGAGCTCTCTTGGAGTGAAGAATCTTCAGCTGTATACAGTAGATTTTCTTTAATGGACACATTACTTTAAACTAAGCCTTCACCATCTGTTCCAGTCCCTAATTATCAATACAAAAACAAACGTCTACTCACAATTACACTCGTAACAAGTAAAGATGCCAGCAATTAGAATGCACCAGCTTCCCTGTGCCGAGCAGAGCATCCATCTGGGATGGCACTCGTGTGATCCAGGCAGGGAGGACTCACTGCTGTCCCGGGTACCTCCACACCCTCCCCCCAAACCTGCTCCGAGATGACGCCTGCGGCAGGATAAGCTGCGCCTCAGAGCAGTGAAGGACGGGCTGGCACCCTTCCAACAGCAAGGAAAAAGTAAGTTATTTGGGCGAGAATAGCCTTCATCTCACACCAGCTGATGCCGCCTTGCCAACCACTCTTCCCGCAGGATTGAAGCCTCTTCCAGAAAAACCTTTCTGAACTGTCTAAAATGAAGCAGAACTTATTTCCCGAAATTCCCAGCCTGAAGCCCATATTTCAGACCTCCCAAGGGCAGGTTCTTGCCGAGTATGCCATGAGAAGGTGTCCCTTTTCCCTAGAAGGGGGTGGGGTCTGGCTGCAGGCAGAGACACACCCAAACTAACCCAACCTGCTCGCGTTTTGACACTGTTATCTGGAAAGAAAGAGATACAACAACAAATTTTCTGCTCAGGGAGGCCACAAAGACACTTCTACAAGTGCATCACTCCTCAATAACTGCCTCGGGTCCCTCTCCTGAAGCAAGGAACAGCAGCTCTCTCCCTCCTGCAAGAAGATAACCAGCCTAAGGCACTCGAAAGCAAATGCTTGGGCATATGTAGAGAGACACAGGCTTGTCTAAGACAACCAAGAGGAAAAAGATAGAAATTAAGCAAAACAAGGAGAGAGGAGGCTTGATAACAACAGATGGGGAGAGGGAGATTTGGAAAGGATGCCAGCTGCTGGAAATAAGCCCCCCAAGATACGTGGGGAGCAGGGAGGTGGGTGCTGATAGCTGAGCCTTTGGAGGGAGGGGAGACGGTAGGGCAGGTGAGTGAGGGGTGGGGCAGGCACACAGGGCTCGTGTCCCGGGGCAGAGGATGCTCCACAGGTGGGATCCTCAGAGACTCATCCTGATGTGCTTCAGTAAGTGTCAATGGGGTCAGCGCAAAATCCAGCCCCAGAGCACATGCCTGGGCAGCGTGGTGTTTTGAAGGGGAACAATAGCAAGACTTCTTTTCCATAAGGAAAGCACTATATTTTCCCCTCTATTTCACACTCATAAATGCCAAGCTTGCTTCCTACCTCTTCCTTCCCTTCCGAGAGCTTCAGCAAAATCAGCCCAAGGCAAACGCACAGCTTGGGAAGCTTCTGTCCAAGTTTGGTGACATTACCAGGGAAAGGGAATGACAGGGAAACAGAGCCAAGACGCTTTATTCTCAAGCTTGGTGCTAAATAACATTAACTACTATGGTTTCACAAGCCTTGCCTTCCCGGGGCTGTCGTGACTTCAAGCCATGTCTACGTGCAGGTGGCACCATGGCTTCCATCATCACCACTCCATCCACTTGTGGTGTGCATCACACCCCTTGATGCCAATGGAAGGAAAGTCCCACAGGTGCCGGCAGAATAATCAGAATTTAATTCTCACTGTTACCAGAGGTTAATTTATCCTCCACGCTGGTGAGTTCTCACCTGCAGCAGTTTGTCCAGCCCTGGAAGGACATGGGGCTGTCCAGAAGGGAGTCCAGAGGAGGCCAAAAAGATACCTAGAGGGATGGAGCAGCTCTGCTATGAGGTAAGACTGAGAGAATTTGGGATTGTTCAGCCTGGAGAAGAGAAGGCTCTCATATATTGGTGTTTCAGCACATAAAAGGGCTCCAAGAGAGCTGAAGAGGAACTGTGGAAAAGAGCATGGAGTTACAGGACAAGGAGGAATGGCTTCACACTGACAGAGACTACATTTATGTTGGATATTGGGAAGAAGCTCTTCCCTGTGAGGGAGGTGAAGCCCTGGCACAG
Organism: Hippolais icterina; assembly: GCA_013400075.1. Taxonomy (NCBI): domain Eukaryota; kingdom Metazoa; phylum Chordata; class Aves; order Passeriformes; family Sylviidae; genus Hippolais; species Hippolais icterina. The sequence continues at coordinate 366,573 of VWYN01018785.1, forward strand.
GCTGCCCAGAGCAAGTATGGCTGCCCCATCCCTGGAAGTGTCCAAGGCCAAGTTGGATGGGGCTTGGAGCAACCTGGGATAGTGGAAGGTGTCCCTGCCAATGACGGGATGGTACAACAGGAGCCTTAACGTCCTTCCAACCCAAGCCATTCCAGGATTCTATGATTCTATGAAAATGTTCAAGCACACGCCAGGAAGTTGCCTGAGTAATTCCAGGTTCCTCTCTATGACCACACTTCTAACCACAAGTCCAGGGTTGCCTGTGCAAGTTTTTAATATATCCTGAAATTTAGCCTAGGCTGGGAAAAAGCAGGAACACAAAATCCGTACAGCTTTGCCACAGGGATTAAGGCAGTGAGCTGCTGGACACGCGTCCCACCCAAAATGTCTCTTCTGCTGTAGGACTCCCCATTTGGTTCCTGCTTGGAACTGTGAGGGGAGCGCTGCCATGCCAGAGCCAGCGGCTGCACAGCAGGAATGCTGTGGCATCTCCCAGGTGGTTTAATTACAGCACTGCAGCGGCGGCAAAGGTACGAGCAGGATCAGCCTCTCCCCTCCGACAAGAGCTGCTGCTCTTCACAGCTTCCTGAGAGTGCTGACTTCCCCAAGCCGCTTCCAGCATCTCTGCGCTTTCAATCAAAAATATTACAGCAACAACTAATTACGTCCCATCATTCCCAGGGCTCTCTGCCTTTAATGGTGCATTTTGCTGCTACAGAACGACGGTGGAACGGCTCTGGAAGTGCATAACGAGCTCTCCCCATCAATCTCCTGCGGGTTCGTTATGAAGTATTACCCACCAAGTAACAAACCCAGACACGGAGGGGGAGGATGTGCTAAACAACAACAAGTCAACACAAAATATTGCCTTCCTGTATTTTAAGGGTACGTGCGAACCTCTCAGCAGAGAGGAGCAGCCGAGCCTGCTCTGCAAAGACATCCTGGCCATTGCCAGCATGAGGAGATCTGTGGTGGCCAAAAAACCCCTCACTTCCAGCTGGAAAGGGAAGGAGTTTCTATGTATCAGGCGAGGATGAGTGCGCTGTGTCAATGTGTGATGGGATGCATTAAGCTGTGGCTGCACAGCACAGTCCTGGCCTCCTCCAGGATCCCCCGTCAATGCCATGGATTTCAGCGCGCAATGAAGATGCATCTCAGCAGGGCAGGCGATAACTTAATGAAGCTCAGATTTGGGGGTGTTTGCTCAGCAACTACAGAACAACTTTATCAATAAAGCGCTGCCTGCTGTGCCGCGGGATGAAACGCTCTAATTGCAAGTGGCAAACACTCCCCACATCAGGATACACTAAATTGAAATATGCTGGTTGATGTGCCTGAAAGCACCCAATCAAATACCTGCTTCCATTTTTGCAAGCGTCCGTGCATTCGTACGCATGCACAGCAAGAGAAAAATCCAAACCAAAACCTCAGCCAAAAAAAAGTTCAGGAGGTGATGCAAAGTCAGGGTGATATGGACCAAGTCCTGTTTACAACTCTCACTCCACCTCTAGCCCCAGCATCTCCCCTCAGTTTCCAGGCTCCAAAGGGACTTGACCCAGCATGGGTACGTGATGTTGGACAAGCTCAGACGAAGCCATACAACCCATTTATCATAATCCTACTGAGGAGAGAGACAGTAAATCAAAGAGACAACCTGCCTGCAAATAAATTACTGAGGGGAGGGAGAGGGGGAGAGGGATAGAGAGGAAGAGAGAGAGAACTGCAGAGGGAGAGATAAGGGAAAGGGAAGGAAATGACAGAGAATTACCCAAAAATGCACACATCACAGGAAAAAAACAAACAAAAGGGACCAAATCAAATGGAAAGATAAGAGAAAAAAGATAGGGTTTTCAATACCTTTTGTTTTCTAAATTGCAAACCTATTTTAGAAAATTTGGAAGCAAGTTTTCAACTCTCAGGAACTCATTTGCCCCTGTCATGACAGAATCAGTTGCTGATATCATACTTTTTATAATTGCATACAGGCCCTGGATACCCAAAATCCACACACACCACACGCATAGGTCACCATCCACACATCATCATTTACGGTTTGGCAACTCAAAGTCAAGCAGCAACAAGGGCTGAGAGAGCACTTTAATGCACACCCTGGCCCCCCAAGACAGACCCAGCCACACCAAGGGCCCATTCCAGGCAGGCAGATGATGCAGTTGTCTTTCAGGAGAACATTTTCCAGAAAAATGTCACTATGCATTTAAACCCTCATCCCTGCTTTCTTGAGGCTGGGTTGCCAGCAAACCTCTCAGAATGCCACTGCCTGCCCCAGAAATCACCATATGTCAGGCTTGGCATGAAACTCACTTCATCCTCCACAAGGTGTGGAAGAGGAACTCAGCCAACCAGGGATGGGCAGAGGCTCTTTCAGAAACCTAAACCTCCAAAAATCTTTGCGAGACTGCCTCGGAGAAGGTCCAGCAAAGTGGTGGAGAAGGTCTAGTTTGAAGGAAAGGCCACTTAGTTTGGGCAGAGCACTCATCTGCTCTTCAGCATCCATAAGATCACCCCTCAGGAGCACAGGGCAAAGCAGAAGAAGGCTGAAGGTCAGATGCCTGAGAATACTCTGTCCCTTGTCCATGTAGTCAGGTGGTTCCAGCACAGGCCGGGCACAGCAGCCTCACATCACTGGACTCTTTGGGTGGAGGCCAGCTGGCTTGGACACCCATCTCACCAGCCTAGAGAACAAGGAGGACTCAGAACCCCAACCCACCATACATCCTGGGGAAGCACCGAGTCTTGAGAATAATCCAAGCATTGTTGGGTAATGATGCCAACAACTTCCTATTTTCCACTACTTTTCTGTAGCTCACATCTTGGTCAACATCCAAGTACCCACATGGGCTGCATGTGGTATGCCCCAGTCAGGTTCAATAGAAGCAAGCGAGCTCACCCACAAGGACATTCTGCCAGGAGCCCCTCTCTTGAGAAAAGGGAACTTTATCACACTTTCAGAAAGCAAGGAACTCCAAAAAGAGACAAAAAAAATAAATACAAGCAGCATGTGAGATTTTGCAGACAAGGGCCATTGAAGCCTAATGAGTTTCATGGAAGTGGGCTCCTTATCAGCTGGGATTCCCTTGGAAATAAGAGCCTCTAAATACAGAATTAGTTGTCTGAGAAGATAGAGCTGCCATAAACATCAATAGCATCTGCAATTACACGTGCTAGGATGAATTACAAGGATACACAGTCTTACTGCCTAGATCCACAGGACCCATGGGACTGCAGGGGATCTCCCAAGCAGCAGGCTCACATATGTCTTACAGGGGCACGTGCTTGGCTCCAAAGCCAACTTCTAATGCTGGAATACAGTGGGTGCACTGAGCTTTGGTGAATGCATGTGCCAGACCTGTCCCCTCCTTTCCCCACAGCTCTCCTTCCCTGCTGGATTTATTTTGCCTTACTCCAGGGTAGCACCGCCTGTGAGGAAAACTCTAAAAATCAAAACATTTATCCTGCGTTTCCCTACACGCCATCACATCTTTAGAGATTCAGGATGAGTCACTGTCTTGGACCATGTTCTCCAGAAAAGCTTCATGTTTGCTACAAAAACAGGCGTCTCAAGGAGCCCTAAATCTGAAATGCCAGCCCTGCTGTCAGAGAGCCCTCGCGCCCAGAGCTGCACTGGCACCGTGCAGCTCCTATTTACTAGATCTTATTTTAAAATGTCCGAGGGATTCTGAGTGAGCCACAAACATGACAGACTGCTCAGAGCAAGCACTGCCAGGGGACTCAAGCTCAGCCCGGGCACAACTGTTCCCAGCGCACAAGGGCTTGGTGTTCACTCGGTCACCAACATTTTCCACCCCAGCACAGACCAGCTGCAGCCACATTGATCCTCTGTTTTTTAATGCTGCTTCTGACACGTACTAAAGCCTTCTGACAGGCCAGTCAAAAATTTCGTGAGTAAGTAAGAACTAAAAAATAGCATTTCTGGTCCACCCATGCACAGGGGAACTCAGGGGGAGAAGAAGAGGGAAAGCAGCAGGGCGAGAGTGGAATCACAGAGGGATGCTCGGCTGCGCTGGAGATGACAAGCGATCGGCAGCTGCGGGAGCAGAGTCGTCAAGGGGAGGAGGTGGAAATATTGAACCTCAAACGGAGCAAGCTGCAAACGCGTCGGCTCCCGCGCCGCCCCCCAGCCCGGCGCCGGCCGTGCCGAGCATCGTCTCTCCGGCTTCGGCACCATATGGAGCGAGCTCGCGAGTGCAAACGAGGCAAAGAGCAATAAATCTGTGCCACGACAGCAGCACACGGGGCTGCCAGCAGCGCAGGGAAGCCTCCGTCAGGACACGGATGGGATGGGGGAAGGCTCTGCCTGCATCCCTGAGAATGCCTTGGCGGAGAAGCACATGACCAACCCAGTGCCCCCCACCATCAGAAAGGGTCGTGGCAAAGCCAACTGGTCCATTAGAAAAGGCAGAGCACCCCACCAGCAGACCCTGCTGGGTTCTTTGCTCTGGCTCCACACCCAAATGCCCTGGAATTCCCAAAATGTCCTGGAAACTCGTCCTGGGCTCTCCTAGCTTTGACCTTTTTTTTTTTTTTTCTTCTCCACTTTTAGATTTTGACAAAACAAGGAGAGGCCAGGATCTGTAACTATCCTGCAACCTATCCAAAAAGCTTTCCTATCAGTCTCAGCTGCCTTTAGGTATGTACACACACAGCTGGTCTGGTGGGCGTTTGCTGGTATTTCCAAACACCCATTCACACAAGGTGCCACCTCCAATGGGCCAGTGGGGCTGGGTTAAATCCTTGCCCAAATTCACCAACAACGACCAGCAACTGTAATCACCTTGGAAGATGCTCTTTATCAATTAAGGATTCAGGATTCTATGTCGTAAGCTTGTGGTGCATCATCCAAATGGTGCTGGAAGCACCAAACATCTGCCTGCCTCCCCAGCTCATGCCAGCACAGAGGCAGCACCAGGGATCCCCCCATGCCAGGAGCCTCTTCTGTGAGAAGGGAGCAAACACGAGCACTACTCTAAGTCAACCTTAAATCACAAGATTTTGCTCAGTGCCATTCTTAGGCCGAGCTTTTCCTGCAAGCTGCAGTGCCCAGCTGAGCTGCTGCACAGCCACAGCTTCCACGGACCCTGGGGGTGAGGAAGGGGAGGAGGAAGAGGAGGATGCTAGCAGGAGGTGCCATTTGGCAGCCAGCCTGCCTGGCACACCCCTGCCTCCAGCCCCAGCGCCTGCGCAAGCTGGGAAAAGGCTCCAGCATGAGGACGGCCATCTGCATGCCGGGAGCCACGCCAAGGCGGGTTCAGGGATTATTTTTCCCCCTCCTCCTCAGGACAGTCTCCTTCCCAAATGCTGACTTTACACACAGGTGACACCTCACCAAAAAACTTCAGGACAGTTGCAGGAGGTAACCAAGGAGAAGTCCCCCCATCAGCCAGCCCAGTCACTGACCAAAGCCCAGGAAGTGTCTGCGACCTGCTGCAGGTGAGGGATGGTCCCGGCACAACCAGAACAGCTCCATTTCATGCAACACCAGCTCTGCTCATTTTTAAAGCATTGCTGGTTGATGATAAAGTTCCCCTGAAGCTCATCTCCATACCCACCTCTTCTCCTGATGACGGTGACCCATCCTCCCTGATTGTGGTTTCCTTGCTGAAATAAATCACTTTAAGTGCACATTGTGCTCTGGGTCTCATTACTGTTCATCATCTTCTGCGTAGCGGAGCTGTCACATCCTCGCAAACTCTGTCACCTGGGCAACATGGGAGCCATTTGGGAGGGCAGGCAGGTGGGAAGAAAGCGCCCAGGGCTTGTCAGGGTACCAGCTTCCCTTTCCTTTCATCTGCAGCATTTGAATAGTGGGGTTGCCCCCCTCATGGCACAAAAGCTTAGGAGAACAAAAGCAAGAAGGAGCAACAAGTGTCCAAGATGGGATCGGTGCACCAGCGCCCCAGACAGATGGTAGCAGGAGGGGCACATGCACCTTGATGGCCAAGAGGGTCTTCCTTCAGCAAGTTATGTTCCTGCTAGAAAACCTCCTCCAGATAAAGTGGAAAAAACTCTTCTCCCCCAGTTTGGAGTAGAAGCATCTAAAGAAGGGAAGGAGGAAGAGCCAGGCATGGGCACAGCAAGATGGTGACCAATCCTTCTCCAGGTGGATTCTAGGCAGCAGCACGCTGAAGTCCTCATCACAGATGGGTGCTTCCAACTCCATGAGGTTGCTCCAGATTAATCCAGAACAGAAGACTGGGTCATGCTGCACATAGTAAATTAAAAGCTCTTTGCCAAAACCCCACAAGGACCCACCAGGTAACAGCAACACAAAGGCACCGTTTGCCTATCCCATCACTTTTGAAAGGCAAACACTCAGAATGAGAGAAAGGGAGTGATTAAGGCTGCTGCTAATCCTGGAGTGTCCACAAAGATGGGTCTGCTGCGTTTTTATCAAGGTCAGCATGTAAGTACCACCAGCCCCCGGATGGCCAGTGGTCCTGTGAGGGCTGGGACCAGCCTGGAATGAAAGGCCAACTCACACAGCCAGGAAGGAGCTGCTCACCCACAGCCATGCAGTTGACGCCTGCATCCCTGTGCATCAGCACAGCTCCCTGGGGAAAGAGGCTCTTTCCTGGCCTGATGCTTGGGAGGGTGCAAAGGTTTGCGTTTCCCACCAAGTACTCAACACCTACAAAAATGCTGGAGCACGGCTGTGGAGAAGACACACTGCTCTCACACCTTCCATATGGTCAACATTTGCACTTGTCTAAAACTCTTCATCTCACTCATCCCATCACACCTTCATGGGAAAACACTTCTCACTGCTCTGGTGACCATGCATGGCAGGAGAAGACCCCCTAAAATATAAGTAGGAGAAAAACTCCATAGACGCAGAAGAAGATGCCCAGAAATGGAAGTAGGAGAAAAACCCCGCAGATGCAGAAGATCCCCAGAGACACAGGAGAAGATCTCCAGACACATCATCCATCACTGCCAGGAAGGATTCCCCAGGTGGTCCCCGAGGCTCTGCTCAGCTCTCCCAGCATCCCACCCCACCATCCCAAGCATCCTGCTGCAGCCTGGAGACCCCCATGCCCCCTCCTTGCCCAGGGCACTCGCACACATGTTCGCACACGCCAGCACGGAGCGGGAGGGGAAGCCAGGCTGCAGGAATAACACAGGCACACAAACAAAAGAGCACAAGCCATTAATCTGGGTGAACCAGAGGAAATGAAATCATTATGTCTGCAGCTACAACATCCCGAGGAACAAATTTCCTGCCTGGATAATAAATGGATTCTTTTGTTTCACATTGGCCCCAACCACGTGACTCTCTTGGCCTATTCCTCATCCAAAACATCTTGCTGTATAAATACCCAGACGGGTTTGAATTTCAGCAGCTAAAAATATGTTTTAATTATAATAATAATAATAACAATAACAAAAAAAAAAAATCTACAGGCTCCAATCACCTCTGAAACAACCTCTGAAGGCTTTCCAACAGGCAGGCAAGCAAACAAAAAGTCCCAAACTGCCAAAAACAGCTGAACAGCACAAATGCAGCCTTTAAAAAATGACTGAGGCACCTGAAACCAGCTCCAGGTTAATGCTTGCAATAAATAAACCCTGCCAGAAAGAAAAATGATGGGTGCATGAAGATTTGAAGCACCGATGGCCCAGAAGTATCTCCTAAGTACCTCCCAGCAGCAGGATGGGACCAAAGGCACATGGCATATCAATGACAGCTCCAACCTTGGGGCTGTGCAGGTTTTCTTCTGAGCCAGGTTTTCTTCTGGTGGCTCGCTAGGGCTTGGGATTTATCCATTGGATGGATGGGGGAAATGCAAGATCTGGCCTCCTCTGGCTTGGAATGATGCTCCTCAGCTGCAGGAGTCTCCAGGGAGGCAGACCTTGAAGAGAGTTGTGTGAATGACTGGTTCCAACCATTCCTTTAATCTGCAACTCCATCACATCACTCACTTAAAACCACTTTTGCATCTAATTGCATATTTTGCTTCTGCTTTCAGCTTCTTTCCGCTCGCCTTCCCAGCTTCACCAACACATTGCAAGCACTGCAACAAGTTTCAAAACAAGATGCAGTTTTGAAGCCAAACATCAAAGTGCCTTCATTCACAAAGTCTAAATTGTTCAGATGTTAAAGAGAGACCTCCACGCAGGGAAACAAGCTCAAAAATTCTCTCCAGCTAGCAGGCAGTCATGGGCAGAAGATCAAACCAAGCCCACCATGCTCAACCACAGCTCTTACTCGGGGCTGGACTTGTTCTCCATCACCCCGAACATCCCAGCACCCAATGACTTCAATTCCACACAAACACGCACACAGAGGAAACCCCTGGTACATCACGCCAGCAAAACCTCAATTTTGTTTTCCTTCGGGGGTCATCTTTAATTCCAATTATATTTTGGATGCTGGGGAAAGCATCCAAGAACAGCTGCTGCCTCATTTCTGTTGCTTATCACTGCTGTTACTTCAAGGAAGGGGAGGGGAGGAAAAAAAAGAAAAAAAAACCCAGTCCTTGGAAACTAAATATTTACACACCCACATAGGCTAATCCCAGCAGATCCAAGGGTGGGAAGTCTATTTAAAAAACATCCCTAATTACTTTCCCATTTTAAAGGGAATAATCTGGCCATTAGCTCGAATGCTTTACTTAAGTAATCACTTATTTTTCAAGAGGAATAATCTGCTGGTGTGTGCACAGACAGGACAGGGAACTGAGAAACCATTTTTATACCCTTTCCTCAGGTACAGCTGCTGACAGCCAAGAGGCATGGAAGGGTTGAAGGAACCAAGGGGAGTCAGGAAGTCAACACATGCCACCCTTGGGAGGCCATCCCTGGAGCATGGACAGAGCCACCTCATGCTCTGACACCTTGCGCAGGATTGCACCACAAAGAAACTTTGTTGGGAAAAGGGGGAATTCTCAAGGCAACATGGGAAAAAAAAAAGGGAATAAACCCAAAACACCTCAAAAGGCCATCAGTCCCCTCACAACGATGCTCTGGCAAATGCCCCCATCCCTCCCAGCAGTGCCAGGAGCAGGGAAACACAGCAGGTTGAAACTGCAAAACACTGATTTATCAAGAGCATCTTTCAGTCTCTTTTTGCTGATGTATTAACAAAACATTCTCTTATCAGAAAATAAAGTGGTTTCTGCTGGAAAAAAATGTCAGTAATCCAGACATGGGGATGTACTGAAGGATTCCCGAAGTCTCCCCTGTAACAGCAAAGCAAAGAGCAGCAATTTGCTAATTGGCAACAGCCGCTCCGCTGCCCAAGGAAAGGGCTGGAACCCTGAGGATGGGCACAAGTTTGATTATAAGACACGCACGGTGGATCATTTAGAAAGATAAAACTGCGCTCGCTCTGCCACAGCCAGCTATTAAAAGTGGAGAATGTTATTTCAGGTAATAAAGAGCAGGACCTGAGGACCAGCCTGGGAATTCAAATTTACAACTTGTATCAAATTCATCTGCTGTAAAACTCCACCTAGTTTATAAGTTTCTCACCAACTTCATAAAACATGTTTTATTATTATTGTTTTCTGACTCTCCTGCCTTAATAAAATTCCTCTCCCAGCCTGTGTGGGTGTTGCATTATAAACATTTGCACTTTGATTCATTCAAGACTGCAGAAAGCTTTCAAGGTAACCTATTAGGAATACTTTAAATGGTTCAAAGACATCCCAGTTTCCCCTGAATGCCTCAAAGCTTTAAAGAACAAAATAAAAACGTGCCTTGCTGCAAACCACCTCCAAAAATCTGCTGGGCTGGTGACTCAGGAGATGGGAGTGACCAAGCAGGCCAGCCAGGAGGGGTCCAGAGTGGGAAAACACAGGAGTTATCAGAGTAGAGGGTAAGGTGGGCGCCCACCCGTCACTCTCCAAGCCCCCTCACCAGGGAGCTGGAGGGGTTTATTAACAAAAGATTCTCTTGGGGATGATGTGAGTGCGTCCCATTGGTACGAGGCAGCCAGATCATTTTGGGGGATGCTGCTGAGTGGTTCCTGCTGGTGGGAGGCTGCTGGACTGTTTTCAGGGATGCTGCCAAGTGGTTCCCACTGGTGGGAAGCAGCCAGACCATCTTCCCACAAGTGAAGGACCCAACCATGCAAAAGCAGGGATTTCCTCATCCCTGATCGGCCCTGACAAGAGGAGCCCAGTGCTGGCACACAAAGTAGAGCTGGAGGGGGCTGGAAGCAGCATCCTTCTCAAAGCAGCTCCTTTTCTTCTGCCTCAGCCACAGCCCACTGAAGTTAAGGAGCAGCTTTTCAAGGCTTTGAGCAGGCTCTGGCTCCAGGCTCTGAGCAGCCTCCCTCCCGCGGGCACGCAGCAGTGCCGCCAGCGCGGCGATAACCCACGCACAGCACGAGAATAAAAGCTGAGTGTTAGAAGGATGCTGAACACAATTAGCTCGTGCCCTTACAGCTCCCATCAGCCAGCAGCCACCTCCTCTCCTCTGCCAAGTTGGCTGCAGCATCCAGGGGTCGGGGGGCACTGCAGCCCAAGGACAGAGCTCAGGAGGGCTCGACCTGAGCTGGATCCAAAGTAAAAGGCATTAATGCCTTTAATTCCTGCACAGCTGCTGCTTTTCTCCACTTGACTGAGCAAGAGGGAGGTTACCTGACACAATGCACATGGCTCAAGGAGCCACACAACCCTCCCCAGGAAACACAGTGAAGAACTGATCCTCCTTTATTTCATTAAACCAGAAATTACCACTTTACAGTCCATCTCTGGTCACAATAACATCATTGTATGTGACTTCACAGTGCCTCTGTTGAGAGCCTGATGGGCTCAAACGTCTTAGACCCCCACCAGCAACTTCAGCTCAAGGAGCAAAGCACAGGCAGCAAAGGCCACAGATCTCCAGGAGATTCACCCACTTGTGTGGAGCTTCTGGAGAGCTTCAGCCAAACGCCACAGGCTGGGGAAGAGCTCTGTGCTCCAAGTTCACTTGCAGCCAGGCCCATAATTTCCAGTACTAAATAAAAACTGCTTTAAAAGTAATCACAGCAGAAGAGCAGGGATGGAGTGGCCACGTGGTGAGGGCAAAAACACCTATGGAGCAACCTCTCCAGCTCCATGGGTACATCATGGGAGGGAAATGTCCTGAACTAATCAAAACCATTTCAAGAAGCACTTCTGACAGTACAATTGTGACAATTTTGTTACTTCCAAACATGTTTGTTTCAAATGAAAAGCAAAGCTAGCACCAAATGGAGCACTCCAAGACCATTCCACCGTGCTCTCTCCCTACATGTCCACCCTGTTCCTTGGGCATTTGGAAATAAGAAGCTACAGATTTTTGGTGAAATCACCAAGGCCAGCCCCAGCCTGTCTCCAGTACATCAGGCTGTCTCCCTCCCGGTTCAGAGGGCAGGGAATGCCCGGTGAGCCCAGGGCAGCCCCCTACAGCTAGCCCCATTCTCCTCCTACCCCCTGAGGACAGCGTTTCCCTTTTAACTCTTCTGCTGAGTTCCCAGTTTTCCCGGGAAGGATGCAATTCACACCCCTCTCTGCCTGTTCCGCGGTGATTTAATGTCTTTTGAGCAAAATGCAATTATCCTCCTATCAACAGGGCCCTAGTGAGGATGATAATGAGCCGGCTCCAACCCCGCGGCTACGGAAGTGGCTGAAGCGAGCAGAGGCCTCGAGTAATCAAAGGCCCGTCCCTGGCCTCTGATTGCTGAAAAAGAAACGAAAAACCTCCATAAAACTTCAAACACTGCCGTTCCCTGCTCCATCCCTCCACCTGTGGTGTGGGGTTTAGCACCAGGAGACAAGCAACCAACACCAGCTCCGGGTACCCCCAACTGCATTTTGGGTATCACCTGTCAGGTCACCCACAGCACCAGGGCACAGTGAGAGCACAGCAGCATCGACCTGCTGCTCAGAGCAGACATAGCAGCCCTGTCTGCCCAGGTTTTGGGGCTCGAGGAGAAGCAGCTCCCATCCTGACTTGAAGGTGACTTGCCCTGCCCCAGGAAATACAAATAAAAGCATCCTCCCCCTGCTCCATCCTGCAAACAGGAAGAAAAAAGAGAAAGGGAGGGAAAGATGTGGACGTACAACAGGTCTTGGGCTTTGCAGGACTTCAGAGGCTTCCTGGGAGACAGTAGAGCCAGGAGTAGGGAGCAACCAGTGGGCTAAACTGTCCATCCTCTCATAAAAATAATATATATTTAGGCAAAAGCACCAAAACCCTGCTGGCACTTGGAGCAATCCAAGGAAAATGCTGGTTGGGTTTGGATTATCCAAAGCTTGGTTCCCAATTGCTGCTGGGATGTGGCACACTGGGTACCAGTGCATTGGAGAGGCAGGTGGGATGAGAGAATAGATTTTGAGGAGAGAGCATCATAAAACTAACCTTTGAAGTCATGATGAAACCCCCATCAAGGATGGCAGGAAACAGCCTGGAAGTGAGGATTTCCACAGCCTCTTACCTATTCCCACCGTCCACTTTTACTCATTGCATAACAATTAAAGCTTCATCAGCTCCAACCACCAGTAACCCTGAATGGATGCCTCCCCAGATAACAAGCATTTCCTTCCCTGACTAATGAGCACATACCTGAGGCTTTACTAATGCCTAATTACTTGGCTTGGATATTCCCAAATTTTAAATAAATAAATAAATAAAATCCTAGAATCCCAGAATGGTTTGGGTTGGGACAGACCTTAAAGATCATCTCGTTTCTTCCCCTTGCCATGGGCAGGGATAACTTCCACTAGGTCTTAGCAATAACCTAAATAACATTAATACTGTTAAAAATCACCAAGATTAACTTAATACCGTATTTTTTTTCTCCCCCCCACCCAGAAAGACCTTGAAAGAAATCCTGTTTATTAACAGGAATGACTGAGAAGAGAAAAAAAGCAAATTAACGCTCATCAATTAACTAAAACCAATCTTAACCCTCACCTCCTCCAAATGACTGCTTGCCATGACCGTCCATTGTGACATAAGTGCACAATATGGAAATGTCAACCATGGGATGCTCTGGGACTCCCCTCCTCCCAAACTAAGAGCATCCCTGGCTTAAGTTGGAAGAAGTGAGGCTGAAGGACACTCATCTTCTTTGTCCAGGGCTCAGCACAAGCCCCTTCCCCTTTGAACTGTTGCCTCTGTGATTTTTCACTGTGGGGCTCCCAGCAGGAACTTATTAAAGCCAGACCAAAGCACGTCTTGCTTTAATAGTAATTAGGTCACCCTGGGTTGTGGGCTTAGCAGGCAAAACTATAATTATTTAGAAACATCAAGTTTAAATGCCAAAGAATCTTAATGGAGCTGAGCTAATTAACCAATTTCAACTAAGTAACTGATTAGCTTAAAAAGAAAAAAAAGATAAATCAATGATCACAGACAACAACATTTTCTTTTAACAGCCTTTCTTGCAGCAATTCTCAATTGCACAAACTGAGCCCAACAACCCCTGCTAACCAAATATTATTGTAATTAAATATTCAACAGAAAGCCTCTTCAATTATTCAAAAGACTGATAACACTTGGTTATAATTGGGGTGGTGGGAGAGGCTTCCAGAAGCAGGGATTGCGTGCACCACCCAGCTCTGGTCACTGATGCAAACCCACGGGTTGTGGCATCAGTACCGGGCACCCCTCCCATGCCTGGAACCAACCTGGGGGCAGACGGATGCTCTCCAGCCCTGACGTGAGAAAACAGACCAGATGGTGCACAGGCTTTCTGGATTCCTGTTATTAGACCAAAAATTTAGGGGACTAATTGCCAGTTTCCAGGTTTCACACCGTTTTCCAGTGGTAGCATTATTCCCCTGACAGAGGGCCGGGATGAAAAGCAGGCCCTGGTGTATCATTATAGTTCACTAAGCAGCATTACCATAGGAAATTACAAATTAGCTTTTCAGCAAAGGATACGGACGTATTTAGATTAGCCATAGAGAAACTACAGAACCTTCCAGCCCATTCATCAAAGCTCTTGTAGCTTCAACTTTCAGGGAAATGAAACAATAATAAATATTGTGCAGGGAAAGTTAATCTCCCCTGAACGCACTTTAATAATTCAAAAGTTGTGAGAAATAAATAAATACAGCAGAGATCCTTTCATGCCTACAAAACACGTGTCCTGTTTTTCTCACTATTTCTCATGATGTGACTTGGTGGGAAAATGGATGGTGACCAAAATAAATTAGCTCCAAAAACTCAGCTGTGGCTGTGAGCAACATTTACAGGGAAGGAGGAAGCCCATCCACGCTTGCCACTTATCTGGAAAGCCATGGAGCTGATTTGGGCAAGAGTTTGTTCCCACTGTCCCTAAGGAAAGAGCTGTGTTGCCTCTACCTGCTGTCTGCACCCGTTCCCTTCCCTGCACACTCCCAGGCAGCCTCTCAAGCTGCTCCTTTTTGGAAGGACTGTGGGTTTACCCCTAAATGCTGAACAATGCAATAACCAGCTCAGGGTCCAGGGGCCACCCAAGGTCCTAGCTCTCTCCTGACACTACTCTGCCATCACTCTATCCCTTTCTGCACCATTCTGCTCCCACACCAACCTGAGATCTCCGTAAGCAACACTCACTCCAATCTCCTACCATTCCAGCTGAGGAGATACCTTCCCAAATCACCACCCGGCCAGCATCCAACCTTAACATTTGCCTTGCCCAAGTACTGTACTGATGCATGCAACCCTTGAGAGCTCTGTCTGCAGCAGAACAAGGTCAAATTGAAATGCGCTTTCTTAATCTTAAGGAATATTTGGGGAAAGCATTCCCTCCTGCAACCCCAAGTATTCACCCAGCCTTGCTGTGCTGTTCAATGACTCTTCTCACCAATGCTGTCTGTTCAGAGGGAACAAAGCACCACGGTGCCCTTTAGGCAGCATCACACGGTTTTGGGGTTCCTGCAGGAAGTCCTTTCCATGTGTGCTGAGCTTGGGGTACCCACAGCTGGGAGAGGTGAAAAAGCCCCCTGGAACTGGCTGGACTCGGCCAGCGCAGTGCACACAGACCACAAGAGCCTCAGCCTTGCTCTGAGCATCACTTCCATCAGCCTCACCCCACAGCACTCCCGCTGCACCAGGACCGGGGTCTCCGAGACTTTGCTGACCTTATTAGCTTCGAGTTACCCATTGTTCAAGGTACCATTTCCCCCTTTTCATCGAATATGAGCATTTCTTTAGAACCTTTAGAATCTTACAGAACCCATCTCTGCTAGAAATATCTATTATTCAGCATCATAGCCTGGATCCAGATCCAGACAAACATATTTGGCCTCTTTCATCATCAAACATCCATATTTTCTTCTGATTTCTAAGGCAAATGGAAGGGTTTTTTTTGTCCTGCTGTGTTAGGAGCTGTACTCAGGATGGGTGAGAGGAGACCTTGCAAACTCATGCCACAGCAGTCACAGCCACTTAACACATGGGAGAACATGCTGCACACCAATATCAAAAAGAACAGGAAAACACAGTCCTCACCTTCTCCAGGAGCAAAAATACCAGTATTAGTCAAAAAAAAAAAAAAGCCACATAAGCACCTACAGTGTCAGGCCCCTTTTCCATGACTTGACAAAACATTTTCCCTTCAGGCTGACAAGACCTGGGCTCACTTATCATGCCAAGAATAAGGGTTTTCCCCTTAGGGCTTTCTTTTTCCCTCAGTTAGTTTGAGCAAAGAAAGCTGAAGGAGTAAACGGAAAGCTGAATAGTAGCACTTGCAAATTCCCATGAAGGTTACCATTTGCACTTGGAAATTCCCTCCTGAAGACTTATTTCTAGCTTCTCCTTGAGAAGGGCTCAGCTCGGGGTAGAGCAGCTGGGCCAGCAGTGGGAGCCCACAGGGTGCTGGTGCAGAGGGAAGGGCGGCGCGGCGGCTGCCGGCTCTCAGCCTGCTGGGCACAGGCACCGGAGGATGCCTGCAACAGATGCCTGCATCCCAAGCCAAGAGGGAGGAGAGTGGGTGCCCGGGGCAGGCAGCACGCACGGAGCACGAGCCAGGGACGTCGCTCTCCAGTCAAACCCCATCCCTGCTCCTCTCCCAGCTGGCAGTTCTGAAGCTGGTGGATAACCAGGGTAGGAAAAACTAAGCCGGATTCACCAGCCCCAAGCAGGGCTTTTCACCTCCCTCCTGTGGTCTGCTTATTGTGATGCTGCAAGCACGGAGAGAAAAACCTGGATTTTAAAAGAGCAGGTGCGAGGCAGGGAGATGCTGGAGAGGCAAGCAGGCCAGGCAGGTGAAACTGAGTACGTGGAGGAGCTGCACTGAAATGGTCACCAGCCACATCTGACCTACCAACAGCTCCAACTCGAGTTAAAGCATGTAACATCAGTCCATTACCACCCTCTCTATATGCTAAATGGATTGTATTTGGTTCAGCTAACACGAGAGAGAGAGCAGGCAAGTGGCTCCTGAGTGATTGTAGGGTGTGGGAGAGACAGAGTATTTGGTGCTGTCATCTTCTCACATCCTTCTTCCTCTTTGCAAGCCACAAAAAAATTTAAAAATTACTACAGACGTCCAGCAGAAAAGGGTCAACTAAGCTGCAGGATTTAGTAAAAAATCAAGGAACCATTAAAAAAGTCAGATAAGTGACTCTATTACATCCAGGTTCGCGTGCCGCAGGCAATGAGTTAGCAGGGTTTTATGGAGAATAATGAGGGTGGTTTGGAGGCAGCCTGTGCCCTGACCCCAGCTGCATCCTCCTCCCACTCCAGCCGGGTCCAGACCCCCAGACGCCTCCCCTGCCATCACGGAAAAAAGACTTTTTGTCTCGTTGGCTATTTGGGATGCAGGGAGCCATCCCTGGCTCAGCTGCTCCTGCAGCCCAGGACAGAGCAGGGCGCCAGCCATGGCTTTGCCGTGCTGTCAGAGAGGGCTGCCGGCTAATCCAGCCTTGCTGAGGCTCCAGGGTGAAAGCCAGACTCCAGGGCAAGGCAGGTCCTAGGAGATGCTCCAGATCCATTAGAGAAAACCATGTTTCAATCTAGCAAATTCAACTTCTATATCAAGACATTCAGTAAGATTTAAATAAACCCCATAGAAAGGCATTTTCTTTATACGACCACATCATTAGACTCTCGCCTTAACTCCAAATCAGATTTGATTGCTCTACCTCAGAAATTCCCCGTCCAAAATTCTCCCTGAAATCTGAGATGTCTCCCAGGATACCACTTAACTATCCAAGCAACTTCCTCAGCAGAGTAGAAATATCACCACTTCTCAACAGGTTCGGTCCTAGGCAGGGACATTGACTCTGCCAGTGCTCCCGGGGAGAGCTGGGGCAAGCTGGGAAACACCCTGGGTGGCACCCAAGAGTGCCCTCAGACCAGGAGGGAGCCGAAGTCTCCCATCCAGCCGCAATTCCAGCAGTGCCTGAAGGCGCTGACGCTGCAAACGCCGGCGAGCGAAGCGCTGCTAACAGGTCTTGCCTTTTCACGTGCGGCTTCGCCAGCGAGCAAAGGCACGCTCATTGCATCACGCTTCGGCACGGCACCAGCACTCCCACCTCCAGGTATTCCTACAGAGATGTCATGAGGCAGCCCAAGAAATACGAAAAGCAAACACGTGTGTCAGCCAAAAGCCGGCGGAAAGGGGATGCTGCATCGAGCGGGCCTGCCCGCCACGATCCAGCAGCCGCGCTTGCGAGCGGAGAGGAGCTGTGGCTAAACCCCATCGGAGCAGCATTCCAGCTCCTGAACCAGCTCCTCGCTGCCCGGAGCTGAGCCAGAGACTCCTGCCGCGATCTCTGACAGCTTCCAGTTCAGCCACAACCATACTCTCATTAAAATCCCCCGAGGAAGGCCGAGCCCCAGGCCGGCCGGCAGCGCTTTGAGACCCTGAGCATCACCATCTGCCCCAGCCGCACGCCTCTCGCTGCTCACAGCCGAGGGGCTGCACCACGGCCCCTGCGCACAGCCACCGCTCCAGCGCCGGGCAGCCCCTGCCACGAGCTGGTGCTCTACCAGCAAGAAAGGTGGCAGCGGCAAAATGAAAAGAAAAAAAATAAACGAAGCAATACTTCAAGAGCGATGCTGGCCACGGAGCAGCTGACATAGCACCAAGGCTGGGGCGAGCTGGCTGTCCCATCAGGCCCACCGCCCGGAGCCTGGGTCTTGGCGGCAGGAACCTTCCTGCTGCCCAGAAAATCTCACGACCAAGCGGGAGATAGGGAAAAGATCCCAGCCCATTGGCACGGACCGTGCTGAGAGGACGAGCACGCACCTGCTCCGTGGCTCCATGGTCGGGCCAAGCGCTCCCCGGCTCAGTTCATCCCCAAAAACGGAGACCACCTGCCCACAGCTCCTGGCGCATCCATCCTCCGCCGGGGCTGGGAGGAGGAGGGTTGGCAGAGGCGGCTCCGCGCACCGCCACGGCCCCCGGAGGCGGCCCCACCGCGACCCCGGGGACCAAAGGGGACCCAGACGGGACTCCGGAGAGGGCACCACCGCAGCCCCGGGGACCAGAAGGGAGCTTGGAGGTGACCCCACGGCGGCCTCGGGCAGGACTCCGCAGGGAAGGGGAGCCGAGCAGAAGCTCGGCCCACGGGGATGCGAGCGGGTTCCTTCCTCCATCCCCGACCCCCTTCCGAGGGCACGGGCTGCCAGCACCGCCCGCGGGCCAGGTAACCTGGGATGGCACAAGAGGCCGGGGCCACGGGGCCAGAATCCAGCCCCGTGCCGGTGCCTTACGGCGGGGGAGTCCCTCCCCGCCTGTTCCCCAGCAGCAGACGCCGCGGGCGGCGCAGGGACCCTCGGCTCAGCAGCCCACCCGCTCCCGGTAGTCCCGGTAGCCGCTCACCTTCCACGGCGGCCGCGGCGGCGGCCAGGCAGAGCAGCACCACCAGATCCACAGCCATCGCCTCCTCGGGCCCCGCAGGCGTCAGCCGCTACCGGCGGGCGGCCGTGAGCGGGCATGGGGGGTGCGTCCGCGGG